>JAPUBQ010000051.1:0-600000 GCA_035578125.1 Mellilla xanthometata | reverse complement strand
TCGATCAATAACATTTCGCGATAAAACCAGACATAGGTTGGTTTTACAAAAACAGGGCTAAAGTTTTTGATTTTAGCCGTCAATTTTTAACATTTGATATTTTTTTAATAACATATATCTACCTTTGATCGCCAACTCGCCTGATGGTAAGCGATGGTTGTGGCCATAAATGTAACAAGTTAATCCAGAAGAAATCTGTACACTCTAGTCTTAAATATACCTAAGTTATATCTTCAAGAAAACATAGTAGGAGGTAATAATCCATTCAATTCTTTAGCGGTACTAACGATGGATGTGGAATTAAATCATTGTGTACGAATTATTGGAAACTCCGCAAAGATTGATATAAAATCATAATCCGTAGTAAATAATAAGTAAATATTAATATAAATAAAATACAGCATTAAAGAAGTAAAATATAATTTGAGCTAATTACTTAGGCATGACCAATCCTTGACAGAAGACAAGAATAGTCTAGTCTATGTCTATTCAAGGTCGAGTATAGAGAAATGACTTCTAATTATTTATAGCTTGTATTCAAAATAAATTACATAGCATGATATGCGAACTGGATGCATGGTGCATAGTGTAATAGTATACTATACTATAATTTAAATCTTGCACAGAATTACTATGTAGTGCCTTTAGCTCAGCTAGCTAAGGTGATCTGATGCGATCGTGGAAGCTAAGTAACGGTCGATGCAGACGGTGTTTGGATGGGTGACTAAACACAAAACTGTAGTTTTTCAAGTGGTATTTTCATCTGGACACTACCGTGGGTCTGATGACACGTTAAATTGTAGGTCCCGGCTGTTAGTCTTAGTACAAGCAGTCGTTAAGCCAAGGGTCCTTCGGGCGGCTTGAAAAAACTCGGCACCAGAGCTTGGCCACTTAGGTCAGACGAGACGAAGTATCAGGGTTATAGTACGAGTAAAAAAACCGAGTCCACTACGGATTGTATTGCTCAGATTCTTTCTTATCAACGGATGTTATTGAATAGCCGTTGTTGTAGAATTGTATATCACGTCTACAGCTTATTTCGGCCTCTTTACATGGCAAACATAATTATTATTGTAGCTCCGTTGAAAGACACTGAACCAATTACCAGCACAATACTAAGCCGGCTTGCAATTTTTTTTTAATTAGACTATATCCAGAATCAAAAATTCTGTTTTCCCGTTTTTTGTTTGAATTATAAATTATCAGGTTTATAGATTTGAGCTCCGATCATCAACTAATATAATAGGGCATAGGCCTTTTAATTTTAAAATTATAACAATAATACTTAACATAAAATTTAAAATAATAAATAAAGGGAACGAGATTTAAGAGGTAAAAAACTTAGATTTCCCGGAAATCAAGTTAAATAGTTTTTACTCTTCAAATTGTTGATGGAAGAAAATCTGAAATATTTAGTGTAGGTACTTCCGCTGTGATCTCAAACCAAATCATCAAAATAATATTTATTTTTAATTTTTTCTTAGCTTAACACTTTTGCTGCGGCAGCATTGGATTTAAACCTTCTACTAGTGCGGTACGAGACAAATACTGCCCGTATCTATATTTCCTGCTATGCGTTACGACCTCTATTTTGCCGTACCGGCACCTGACTTTCAAAGACCATACAGACGTGGAAACTCCCCATATCAATGGTTTTTTTTGACAAATCGATAGGCTACATCCTCGTGTATACCTAGCTGCGGTAGCCTCGGGTTCTCTATGATATTTCGAAAGATACAGAGATTTTACAAAACCAGTCATTCACGGCAATATATATGCCGTATAGCATAGAAGTGAAAAAAATCAAGTGATGGGGTTTAATTCTGAAATAACAATCGATATTTTAAATATATTCTTTATTATAGACACAAAATTAAAATTTAACAGTGTATAAATCAACATAATTATTCTTAATTAGTCAACATAATAATTATTCTTGCAAGTATCGGCAATTTCAAAAATATTTAAACATAAAAATAAAAAGCAGTCACATGTACATACTAAGTACAAATACACTAATTAATAAAAATGGATTTTCTAAATTTTGGTCCATATTAAATGATATAATTACTTTTGAATCTATAATGAGATCACACAATATTAGCAACATTAATTTGACGAAATAGAATAAATATTAAGAACGTCGGTGTAACCATACCTAGTATGGTTTCATCGACGTTCTATATTACTAAAATATCGAGCGCTTACGTACGTCTCACTTACGGCCAGCACTAACGCAAACTGAGGCGCCGCGCGGACGCATGCAGTAAGGCGCGGGGTTGGGGGGGTACGGCAAGATAGTCGCCGTACCGCACTGAATAAAAATACTTACCGTACTGTGCGTTACGGCAACTATTTTGCCGTATATTATTAGTGTACAATATTATTATATTAAAAGCAATAATATTGAAAAGATCACTGTCTCTTTCCTACACGTACGGGAACATAGTTAGATCACTCCCGCACCGCGCGCAAAACAAGGACACCGAGCTGTCGCACTGGCTGACCGTCTAATACGGCAAAATACTTGCCGTAACGCAGCGAATGTGTTAAATTAATTTGGTTCGGGCATACACATTTCAGATTTTCTTCCACCTACAATGGATTTCCGCAAAGTAACGCCATCAATAGGTTATACTAATATGATACCTTAGTTTAAGCTGTACCGGTAAACCCTGACAACATAATGTAAGAGAATGTCACGCCAATCTTAATTTAATGAATACTAGCCGGTGCCAAAGTGATTAGCAACGCTTCTATGCCAAAATAAATATACGTAACTAAAACAATATACCTAGTCCCGGCTTACTGGTGTCATCTATACCAATTTGATTGATTGTTTGTATGTTTGATTGTTTGACGCGAATAGGTTCCGAAACTACTGGACCGACTTGAAAAAATATATTAAACCTGAGGAACATAAACATATACTTAGGTTATGTAATGGTTTTTTTTTGGGTACAATTTATAAACGGAGCGGGTTAGTTTCTTAATTTTTAATATGTGTCATGTAATGTTTAATATAAAATATGATGTGTAGTAAAGTAAAAGGTTTACAAACGGTTCTCGCTATTTGAGCAATTCCACATGGGTCACACGGAAAAATAAACTAAAACATATCCCTACAGTTTAAAATATTAATTAAATTAAATATTAATCTCATTTATATCTTCTGAATTAATTAGTCCATCATACAATTAATTACTATAATTATTAATTTGGTTGAACCCAAGTCAAAACGTAAACCTACGCGTTGTTAAAAATAATGTTTAATTGACTTTCATTGGTGGATCTTAAATACTAATTTATAAACTCTGCACTAAGAATATCAACTGGTAGCTTTCCCACGCTGACAGAAAGTAAGAGAAATGACGCAATACAGTCTTGCTTGACAAAAGTATTTCGTGCAAAGCACGTGCCTGAGTGCCTGTCAAGGAATACGTCTAAATGTGAAGCACGCTAACCTCGAGTTCATAACACGTGAGTACAATGTCATTACAAAACAATGGTTTTCTTACTTGATGTCAGAAGAATACTGAATACACTCTCAATATTCTACCTCTTTGTATGACACCGTCTATACCAATATATCTTAATATATATAAATCTCGTGTCACAATGTTTGTCCTCAATGGACTCCTAAACCACTTAACCGATTATAATAAAATTCGCAAACCATGTGCAGTTCGATCCAACTTGAGAGATAGGATAGTTTAAATCTCAAACTATAGTCGCAATTTTATTTATTGCTAATTATTGTCTGTTATTATTTGACAGTCACAATTATCTATTAACTCCAAATGATTCTAACAGATGTCGATACCTTTCGACTGGGTTGAGTAAGTAATCAATAGATGGCGCTGCTATGGTAAATCTACGAACGTGTCATATAAGCTACACTATCTATTTTTCATACCCCTAAGTGAGGCAAAACAACGTTTGCCGGGTCAGCTAGTAAATATATAAAGAGGAAAAGTTGGATTTTTTGTTTGTTTGTTTGACGTGAATAGGCTCCGAAACCTACTGGACCGATTTGAAACATATTGTCGCCTATATCTTGTTGCTCTTTGCAACATAGATTATTTTATAGCCCGTGCGAAGCCGGGAAAAATTTGCTAGTTGATAGCATAAACATAAAGTAGTAACAGCCCACTATACATAGAAGAAAAAATATATATTTAGTGTACTTCGAAAGTGAACATCAAAAAGAAAGATCGAAATTTCGAAGAGTCCGATGGGAGAGAAACTTCGTTGTGTGTAGGAAGGTAGATTAGGAATACTGGTGTGAGTTGTAGTAAAGGTGTGGTGGTCGGTCGGAGGAACATACCTACCTATTTTATTTTTATTTTTTGAAGTTTTCTATATTGGTTACCTTATTTTGGTTTCAGATCACAGTGGAAGTATACACCAAATATTTCATTTTTTCTTCTATCTACAATAGATTTCCGCAAAGTAACGCCTGAGTCAATAAGTTAGCCCACTATATGTTTCCACTGCTGGGTGCTCAAGGCTTTCTCTCACGAGGAAAGAGATATAAATATATCCTCCACGCTGGTCCAGTGCGGGTTGGCGAATGACACACGTCCCCAAATATTGTAGTACTCAAATGTGTCGGTTTCTTCACGATGTTTGCCATCACCGTAAAGCGAGTGCAAATTTTCACAAATAACTTGAAAAACAAGTTATTGATGGAGGGCCGGGATCGAACCAGGGGCCGTCTGTTTGAAAAGTAAACGTTTACCCACCGAGTCGCACTCGCTTTTATTGTTCTATCATATAGATACGATTTTTGATAGACCAATTGTTATTTTTTTTTTCATATTGAAACTGGATTTTAGCGAAATCATCCAAAAACTTTATGCGAAAAAAATCATATACTAAAACCTACCCGCTTAAGCACACTTCAGGAAATCGGTATTATAATACTAACGAGCTGACCCGGCAAACGTTGTTTTGCCTTAAAAATATATAGTAGCTGATTCTCAGACCTACTAAATACGCATATGAAATTTGGTAAAAATCGGTCAAGCCGTTTCGGAGGAGTACGGTAACTAACATTGTGTCATGGAAATTTTATAATTCTTTATTGGACACATAAATAAAAAAGGCACAGTAAAAAACAATTAACTTAAAAAAAAAACCGCCAATTGTGCCACAATTGGCGACCTTAGTGCTTAAAGCGATCTCATCCAGGCAACCTTTGGATGGAAAGGAATTTATAAACGACTAAAGAAGGACGTAGTGTACAATAAAGAATAATAAAAAACATACATATAATATTAATAATCTTATCTTAATTTATATAAATCTCGTGCCACATTGTTTGTCCTCAATGGACTCCTAAAACACAACCGATTATAATAAAATTCGCATACCATGTGCAGTTCGATCCAACTTGAGAGATAGGACAGTTTAAATCTCAAATTATAGTCGCAATTTTAATTTATTGCTAATTATTTTCTGTTATTATTTGACAGTCACAATTATCTGTTAACTCCAAATGATTCTAACAGATGTCGATACCTTTCGACTGGGTTGAGTAAGTAATCAATAGATGGCACTGCTATGGTAAATCTACGAACGTGTCATTTAAGCTACACTATCTATTTTTCATACCCTTAAGTGAGGCAAAACCTAGTTTGCCGGGTCAGCTAGTATTATATGTTAGACAACAGTTTAGCTCTGAGAAGAACTTTAGCGTATGTGTAGTTAAAAGAACAAAATCAAAAAAAAAAAACCGAAAATTATTAGACTTCGCGCACGACCGCTGCGATGGGAGCCAACCTCGCGACTGAGCGGCGCGGGTACCTTACTCATAGATCTAAACACCCCTCCCCCGCACACGCCCTCTTCGCAACGGGCCGTGCAGCAGAAATCGTAATATTTTAATTTCACCATAACTTCAAAACCAAACGTCCAATTTTAATCATTCAAAGACCAAATATTATCAACACAAACTGTTCTTATTGATGAAATAATTTATTTTGATAAGGATTAATAGTGTATTGCTTAAAATCGCTTCGTAAATAAGCCATTATTTCTCGTACAAAGTAAAGGATAAAAAATGGTTATTGTGGGTTATTCCTAAGAGATAAACATATACCATCAGGGACTTTTTTGTAGACCTTTTTAAGTTGTACAATACTGTAGTAAATTGTTTTGATCTATCTTGTAGGATTCAGTCAGTGTTTGCAATGTAAGCGCAAAAAATGTGATTTTTTTACGACCTCACATTAAAAACCTCAAAAATTGTAGCCTATGTGTTATTCTGATGTATAAGCTATATTGTGGTAAAATTTCATTCAAATCCATTCAGTAGTTTTTACGTGAAAGAGTAACAAACATACATCCATACATACAAACTTTCGCCTTTATAATAGTAGTAGGATGACCATTTTAACAAATAAAAAGGAATAAAGATCAAACATTTCAAAGTCTTGATTGGGGATCTTGTCAATCAATTGAGTAATTGTGTTGAGTTCGTTAAACTTCCCGTTTAGGACTTTTCCGGGATCTTCCAAACTAACTTTTCAAACTTTGCTTTTACGTTGGCAACCTTGACTTGATCCTTTTCAATTCAACCTTCGTTACAAGTACCTTTACTATCTCTGCTTTAGGGTTCCGTACTCAAAAGGTACCAACGATGCCCTTAAATATACTTCGCTGTCTATCTGTCTGTCTATCACAAGGCTGCGTCTCATGAACTGTGTTAAATTGTAATGATGAATGTAAATGTGATTCACAGATGATGTACTTATCGATAATTGATTGATGAAATTAATATTGTGTTGTAAAAGAAATTTTTAAAGAATAAAATAAATGTTAAAGGTAGCCTTTACAATATATAATCTTTACAACAAACGTAATTTTGTGCATTATCTTTGTTGATCTCAATCAATATTCACAAAATATTAAGTTTTAAATTCTTTTTAAAAATTTATTACTATTTTTTTTTAATTTTGTTATTATTTTTTAAAAAGAAAAGATATTTAAGAGATGCTCCCATACAAGAAACTACATTGTTAGGCATTTTTTTTATAGGTAACAATACGGAACCTTCAAGCGCAAGCCAGTGACGCACTTTATTTTCTTTTTCAGAACCAATTAATCTTAAAATTAGGTATTTATTGTGACTAGGAAACCACGTATAATAATTGTACAATCTAATCTGCAATATAGGCGTGGTTAACGATAAAATGATGTTTGCGAAGCCATCTAACCACTTAATCGAGTCATCGAGTGGCCTACTCTTGATAATAAAAAATATGTCAGCAATAAAATGGGTTTAAGAAGGCACTTAATCTTCTAAAAGATGACAAGAAGATTGCTAATATGATATAAATATGTATGCTGATAGATATATGTGATTATATCGGCTCTATTGTATTGTATATACATAGACATATTTATCTTATATATAAAATTTCCGTGTCACAGTGTTTGTTACCGTACTCCTCCGAAACGGCTTGACCGATTTTTTCCAAATTTTATATGCGTATTCAGTAGGTCTGAGAATCGGCTACTGCATATTTAGTTTTTTTTTTTTTTATTAAGGCAAAACAGCGTTTGCCGGGTCAGCTAGTTATAATATATACATTTGTGTCATTTTGCACACTGCACCGCATATGCGGTAGCCTACAAGGGACATTTCTGAATATTTATTTACCATGTTTATATATTATTTGCGGCTAAGTAAATAAAATTATTTCATTTCATTTGTAAATGAATGAACTTAAAATTACATTACCTACATATTCTAAATTCAGCCATTCGGTATTGAGGACCATTTGTGGTCAATTTTTTTCTAATTCTCCTATGTTTAAGGCGGTATGTGTGCAATACAACACATTTTAAAAATTCTATAAGTATAATCCTGCATAAATGATTTAAGAAACTATTTTTTTGACTTTTTATAATATCTAGATCGTTATGATAATATCTAGAATCGTTAGAGATTATTATATCAATATTATTTCTAAATGTTGATTTTAAATGTATTTATTTTGTTTACCTAAGACAGCAGTTCAGGCGATTCCCTCAAATACGTTTTGCGTAATACAAATACTCGTATATCGCCTACTATGAATCAATACCTAACACCTAGCGGTCAAATCGCATAGAATGAGTCACCGAGTATCACATTCACACATCACACACCGGACACATCATCAGGTAAGAATCAAAACACAATGTGCACATACTCACGTAGACCACTGCTTACTTAGAATCATTTATTAAGTCAGTCATCTTTACAATGTTTAGGTTCAGACTTTGGGTACAAATCAAAACATAAAATGCAGAATAAAAGAGGAGGAAAACCCCCCGAATAAACCAAAATATGCTGGCTATTTTGGGTGATATGTACCAGAGTATAGAGATCGCTTTAAGCGATAAGGCTGCCAATTGTGGCACACTAATTTTAAGTTAATTGTCTTTTACTGTGTCTTTTTTAGTTTATTTATGTGTCTAATAAAGAATTTATCTATCTATCTATAGGTATCTATTCTACTAATGTAATTTATGCCATTTTTATCCGTATAACATGCTATAGACGACCTTCCTTGTGAAAACTTTGGAATTCTCTTCTTGAGTCTCTGTTTCCTGAGAAGTACCATCCGTCTTCAAATCTAGAGTTAATAGGTATTATCTAGGTAAGCGTGTAACATTAAAAATTTAGATTTTCTTCTCTCTACTTTATACTGTCTATTAAACTTAAACAAATCACTTCAAACTTGACAAAACATAAAAATGGATATACTATCTGACGACCTCCTTGACGTAACGTCCCTCCCTCCCTGGGTTCGATTTCCGGCACGGCCAACATCTTTGTGCTGAACTTAATTTGTTGGCTGTCGGTCTAGGTGTTAAATATGTATCGATATAGAGTATGTATATGTTGTATATCAGTAGTGTTAGCAACCATACTACAAACTAGAAATGGTTTGGTATGGGGCTAACCAGACGTGTGTGTGATATGTACTAATATTGTATTTGTTTGCAGGCACTGAAGTAAATACTGAAGTAAGATAAGTCCGTGGTTCGGACGACACGTAAAGTTGTAGGTCCCAGCTATTTGTCTTAGTATAAGCAGTCGTTAAGGCTTTACAAGGTAAGGTAAGGCAATCCACCGTAGATCTCAATATCACTTACCATCAGGTGAATTGTAGTCATGCGCTGACCTATTCAAAGTAAAAAAAAATCTCTCTTCACCAGAGCTTGGCCACTTAGCTCATACGAAGAAGAAGTAAGGTAAGTGCGTAATAATAATTTAAATTAAATTTCATAGCAACGTGAATCTTATATAATTCTGGCAGTAAAGCTGAAAGCTGGAGCTTTGGCTGTAAACTCAATGACGCAGATTAGGTATCCGCCACGCAATACACGATTACTCTAATACTAGTCATTTTACGAACAATATACCTTTGCGAACACTCATTTGTACATATTTTTCGACCGATATCAAAACGTAACAAATCATATATAATTATTAATTTATTGACGTGACAACGTCTTAAATTAGGTTGCGGCTGGGAGTCACTTATGAAAAAGTGTAACGCCCGGTAACGTTACGATGAGTCACCGAACGAGAGAGAGGCCCGCCGAATGCCTTGCGTCTCTCTCCCACTCAACTATGATCGGTCTGCCGCGCGCGCAGCACGCGGCAGACGTTGTCACGTAAAATCTTCGTCCGTAAAACCGACTTTACAGGCAACCATTTTTTTTATTATAATTAAATCTTGTTAGATCAAGATCAAGTGCTTAGTATTTTTATTATTCAACAAGCTGACCCGGCCTAGTTACCTGCCTTAGTTTCAGTTATTAACACTATAATGGATCTGTTATCGAGCGGGATGAAAAATGATTAAATTACTAAAATGACCATAAAAAATAGGGGTTAAACATTTAACCTGTAAAAAATTTTGAACTTTTAGGTTTTTAACATTGGCGAAAACTGTGCATAAGAATAAGCAGCCCACTTTACATTCCCACTGCTGGGACTCGGGGCCTTCTCTCACTAGAAGATAGATATAGGCCATAATCCACCAGGCTGGCTAAGTGCAGGTTGGAGGATGACACGCCGTGTTCGGATATTGTGGTCCTCAAACGTGTCGGTTTCCTCACGATGTTTTCCTTCACCGTAAAGAGAGTGCAAATCCACAAATAACTTGAAGAACAAGTCATTGATGTTGGGCTGGAATCGAACCAGGGGCTGTCTGAGTGAAAATCAGACGTTTGTACTACCGTGCCACACTCGCTTTTATTAACACACAGCATAAATAAACTAACCTAACCTACCATACTAGAAAAGTTAACAAATTTGAATAAATAATTACCAAGCCAATATTTACCTTCGTAACAAGATCGTAATAACCCATGTCACAAGACGGTCACGAGTTTCTCAGTTAATTTGGTTTTGTTTGTTCAGCTAACTAGCGGACTCGGCACGAGACTAAAGACAATCCTACAAATATAATAAATACGCGGTGTGTGTGTGTGTGTGTGTGTGTGTGTGTGTGGTGGTTACTCCTTCACGTTCATACGGCTGAACCGATTTTAAATAAAATTTGGTGCGAAAATCTTTTCATCATGCTATGGTTTCTTCACCAAAGCTCAAGGTTATTTGCAGGGATCGAACGCATGACCTTCGCAAAGTTAAGCGCCTGCAAACCCGACTGATCGACACCGCTTCGAAAATTCATAGTAAATAAAAATGCATAGTAAAGAAAAAAATCATAGTTTAGATAAAAATCATATCAAAGACAAAAATCATACAAAATAAATAAAATAGCCTTTATTTTAGTTTAAAATATCAAATTAAATTACATCACAGAAAAAATCATAGTTAAAAAGCTACACGTGGTCAAGCTCCTCTGACCTCTGACTTGGTTTAAGGACTGCTTGTTCTTAGACCGGAACTAACAATATCATAGAAATCATAGATATTTACTAGCTGACCCGGCAAACGTTGTTTTGCCTTAATAAAAAAAAAAAAAACTAAATATACAGTAGCCGATTCTCAGACCTACTGAATACGCACATAAAATTTGGAAAAAATCGGTCAAGCCGTTTCGGAGGAGTACGGTAACAAACACTGTGACACGGAAATTTTATATATAAGATTAACCATAACACATTTCGTAATACAGTAATACCCCGGACTTACGCGATAGGTGGGACCGAGCGCTATCCGCGTAAGTCGAATTCGCGTAAGTCGGGGTACAATTTTGCATATACAATACCTTTGATTATTTACTTGTAAATAATCAAAGTACAATACCTATAAAATCATATAAAGTATGTTTAATTGAGACCGGAGACTATAATTTAGGAAATAAATTTTAATTTAATTCTAGATAATATGACAAACTATATTAATAAAATGTATAAACACAATCTGAAGTGCGCGGCTTTCAAACAAAAAACGTTAAAATAGACGAGAAAATTAAATCGCGTAACTCGAAGTCGAGGTAGCGTAAGTCGGGGTATTACTGTAATAGGCACGTTAAAATATACATATAAATTATCCTTAAAACTGACAACAATTAATTCAAAATAAATACTATATACATGATTGATTTCTTTACACAAATGAAGACTCTGCAAGAGGCAATCTCATAAATTCATTTATCGAGTAAAATGCATTTGCTTTAAAAAACTGTTTAGTACATCTCTTGAAGTCAATAAATGGCAGATTAATAATAGTATGTGGCAACTTGTTGAATAAGCATATTTTATTATACCTATTAATACCTTGCTTTTGGACTTTAGCTAGTCTGTTCAATGGTGGAATTGACGGTCCCTAGCATCGATGATCGCGTCAGATCACCTTAGTGAGCCGAGTCAAAGCAGTATTTTGTAACATCTTACGAGACAATGCTTAAGACGCTTCAAAATAAATTTTAAAAAGTGTCGGAGTAAAAATAAAGCAGCATTCAAGTTGCGTAAACCACATCGAAATGAAGGTTAATGATTGCACGGTGGAGACCGACCAGAATATCACCACTCCGCTTTGTAAAGGGACATGTTTATAAGCCCTGACTAGGGTTGCCAACCTTCTTCTACTGACAGAGATGGAATAAAGTTGAGTTTTTTTATGGAACACAATCTGTATTATACTCCTTTTATGTATTTTGTAAAATTAACAATTTTTTTTTATTACTGTCAGGAAATACCAATGTATTTTGTAAAATAAACAATTTTCTTTCTTTCTTTCTTCTTTCTATCATATTATTATATTATAATAAATGCGAAAGTTTGAGTGTGTATGTTTGTTCCTTCTTCACTCTCAAAAGACTTAAACCGATTTTGATGTAATTTGGTATCGCAATAGCTTAGACCTTGGATTAACACATAAGCTACTTTTTTATCTCAAAAGCTATTTTATATCCCGAAAAAAAATATTGGTTCCCTTATAATACGAGTAACTTCAAAATCTATGTAACTCCTTCACACTCAAACGCCTTACTAATTTGATAAAATCTGGTATGGCAATAGGTTAGGCCAAAATTCAAACCGATTCATCCATCGAGAGCACGAGGCCACAGACAGACACACACAAAGACACGTCAACCTTATAGTCTTAACACCGTGTCGTTTTTTGCGTTGAGTTGAAAAAAACTGTATAAGTAAAATAAATAAATATTAGGACACATTACGGTTTTTTAACCCCATACTGAACCATTTCTAGTTTGTGTTATGGTAGCTAACACAACTGATATACTACATAATTTTACATACATACATACATATTTTAAAAGATTCATATTTAATACCCAGACCCACAGTCTAAGTGCAATTTAGTTAAGCACAAAGATGCCTAAGTTCAATTTAGTTAAGCACAAAGATGCCTAAGTGCAATTTAGTTAAGCATAATGCCGGGAATCAAACCCGGAACCTTCTGATTGGCAGTCCGGCATGGACCATTACGACGAAGCCGTCAAATAAACACACGTTAACAGAATAGTTGGCAACCCTAACCCTGACCTACAACTAGAATAACATACAGTATGTTCCAGCAGATGGAACGTAACACTCGCCTACGACGTATTTAGTTCTGAGTCAGTCCAGTGTTTGTCTAAAAAGTTAAAACACTGGTCTTGGTTGTAAAATATTTTGTTCTGAATCACATTGTTCCTCTTCATAAATGGTTGGGTGTACCTACATACGTTACTGCAGCCGTCAGTCTGCTCGCTTACAAAATGAAATTGAAACGGTGGCTCATTCATTATTCATTTGACGAATTCATACCTAATATTAAATAATTTACTGACATTAATTGTATATCCTACGAATTGACATATTTACTATATAATTTTTCACTTTATTATTTAATAATAATTATTATTTAAAATAAGATGCCATATTTAGTACTTCGAGTGTACTACTCGTATTATAAAATTTCTGTCATGTAATAATTGTTATTATGTATAAATGAACTATGAACTTTAAGTAAGTTTGTATAGTACCTATAACCTACGTAGGTATGTACATATATAAGTGAGTAAAGTATAGGCTAATGACGGTGGCTTCAATACGTTTAGACCATGGTTAATAGATAATAATTGGCACACACGACTAAACTAAATTTAAAGAAGCCCCGTCTCTTTTTATCCTAGGTGGCCAGAAAGAGACGGCACGTTCTGAACTATAGTCAAAACAACTTACGTATCAATTACCAGTTAACATGTATATAATTCAACATTGTTAGTTTAGTATCAGTTGCAGTTTAATAGCTTAAGGAAAATACTTAAAGAAAAATTCAGCAACAAATACAAAGTATTTAAATAACAGTAAAACTTAAAAACGTGTCTTTCTTTCCGTTAGTTCCTTTCCACAGGAAAATACATTTGCGAGTTTTCTTGATAACGATTAGAAATAATTCCTACCACCATAGATAATAAAGTATACTGCCACCTATGATACTTGTCTATTCCCGGTTGCCTGGTAGAGATCACGATAAAAAATCAAAATGGCTGAAGTACTCGAATTTAAAAGATTTTTCACTCTCTGCAGCTAGGTAATTCATCAGCGCGGCGCGAAACCTAACGAGTCAGAAGCACTTTGGTCTAAGGTGAAGCACGTCTTATATTTTATTTAATTTTTTCGTGAGGAAATGCATTTACGCATCTTCAGCCACAAGCCTGGGGGAGGCGGGCGGGGTATGTCGGGCTCGACGGCCAGAGGAGCCGTCACTACCGACTACAACCTCACGGTGTCCCATCTCACGACGGGGGCAGGGATGCAGGACCGCACAGCGCATTGCCGCTGCTCTCCCCGCCCAGTCCGCTGTCTGCAGTCCGAGCGAACCCACCTCAAGGGGAGCGGCTCCCCTCTACGGTGCGAGCGAAGCCCTGGGACAACCAAAGGCATCGTCTCTTGCGAGGCCCCTATCCCTGTTGTGAGGTACCGGACACCCCCTCGTCCAATGCCCCAGGGCCTCCAAGTGGGGGAGGTGAAGCATGCCTAGTCTGGTATATCTGACTCGCAAGAAAGACGATGCCGGAGCTCACTTGGAGCTTGAGGGTGCTTGCTAACTAAGCAAGCACTAGAAAATAATCTACCATTATGTTATATGTTCTTTCTTCACTATGTTTTTATTTACCGATATCTCAAACTTAAACCTTACTTGTAATTTTTTTAATGCTGATAGAATAGAATAGAATAGAATAGAATATTACTTTATTGTACAACCACATAAGAAAACAGCTTAAATTAAGGAAATAAAATATTTACACATAGAGTACAAAGATACTGATACTGCATTTAAACCCCATAGATCAAAATTACCGATATATTTAGTAGTAGATCTAAAATTACCTATATTTCAGGTTTAAAATTAATAAAAAGAACTTGTCTTAATCTAGACTATCCTATTATATTAAACCTCTCCGAATAAATCTTATCTGAGAAAAGTTTGTCCTCGTTCACTCAAGTGGGCAAGATTGAGATAATCGGCTCATTTCCGTCAATACCTTGTTAAACTTTTGAAAGCTTCATGAGAAGGAATTAAAACGGAATAAAAAATATATTTACTAGGCTGTATCTCAGAAACCATAATAGCTAGAAAGCTGAAAATTTCACAAGATATGTATTTCGATATAACAACAAATAAAAAAAAAGAGGGGCCCATACAATAGACGTGTTTCTTCGCTCGTTATATTAATAACGGTGACAGATAGACCATTGAAATTTTCACAAAATATTTAATTGGATGTCGCATAATATATGCCTTACACAATACATTATTTCATTAAATTAACCTGGTTCAGCTTTTTAGAAGTGTATTGATAGCGTTGGGAAGGGTTACGTAAAATTATCAAATGTGGGAAATTTAGTTCATAAAAAAGATGTTGGCCGTGCTGGGAATCAAAACCGGGACCCTCTGGTTGGCAGTCCGAAATATTAGCCATTATGCCAAACGAGATCGTCAAAAAACTGTAAATTGTTATTGTCCATATCAACGCATTAAGAAAAAGAACGGTATCCATAGATATGTCAAAAAGTGGCATAGACAAGGATATACTCGTAGTTTGATGGCTTCGTTAAATAATTAGTGTATTTTATTGAGCTACCTCCCACGCTTGGCAAGCTAGTATGTTTATCAAACATTAATTCAATGCATATTCTTATTTCGTTTGCATTTATAAAACTGACTCACTTGGAAATGTTCTGTAAATTTCATGAATTAAATAGCTTGCAGATAGGTGACTTATTATATAGGTTTACATTTCAATATAATGTAGTATAATTAGTTTCATAGAAAACTTCATAAATAAAACTTTACCTTCATCAAATAAAATTTTGTGGCATGAGAATGCATTAAAGTAATCAAAACAGAGCTTCAAAATATCGCGGCATTGTTATACTAAAGCTATATCAAAACGGAGCTATTTCAATCTGAAAACCATACCAATATTTCCTCTTTCAGATATAATAAATAGTAATTAAATCATAAAAAAAAAAAATTATTAGGGAGCAATAATCTAATACATACAAAATAATACAATAACACATCTATATAATAACAAGCAGACCTATCAAACGTTGTTTTGCACTCATAACATAAAAAAGGAAAAAAAAATAAGTGTAATGCTGACGTTGATGACAATTTTCTCTGAAACGGTTTTTGGCGTAAGAAATGTAAAGAATATTTGCTACGGTAATGAAAATAACTCTTACAACCTTGAGGGAATACGTGGACGGGGCTGTAACCATTCTCCTTCGCATCATTCTGCTTGGTGCCGTTCTGCTTGGTGCCATTCTGCTTGGTGCCATTCTGCTTGGTGCCATTCTGGTTGGTATCGTCCCGGACGGCGCCGCGCAAGAACGACGCCAGTTTGTCGCGCATCGCATCGCACATGCGCCCGCTAGAAACACGGCTGTTCTGGCGCCGGATATATCACGCACTCGCCACAAAATTTTAATAAAACTGATACTAATAATTTAATGTATCAGTTTGATTTAATCATACCAACGCACTCAATTGTTTTTGTTTTTTGAAATTCGAATTGTCTCAGCAAACCTTCATTGATATTTATATAAAAACTTTTTTCGAAAAATGTTGTCGATGGCCAGTCTGTTTCAAGTCACTGCTTAGAAGTAAACGCACTCGATTCTTTATTTGAATTTCCGTTCTTGACATTCAACTGTCTTTATTACTCTTTGGATAAATGAGAAAAAATATTTTGTTCACTTTTTTTTGTAAATAATTATTACATATTTAATTTGCTTATTTCTAAAATTGACAAAATTATTAAATGCTTTGAGATAACCGCGTCACAATAACTGTAATCCCTTTAAAGGAATAGTAAAACCCAACTGAACAGTCTGAGCTACGTGACTAAAATGCCGTACTTTTGCAATAAATTCACTAAACAAGCAAATAGCCTACGTATCACAACACGTTTGAGCAATCACAACCACGCGGACGTGAGAAAAATTACAGAATTGCTAAAATTAGTTTTAATTACAGGAATTGTATTGAATTTTTAAGGTTACAGAAACAATTTCTTTCGTTTTATGACGTTCGAGAATGAAAGTCGGGGAGATATGTGATCTGAGAGCTGGCGCGGGCGAGACTGGCTATTTCAGGCCAAAACACGTGGGTGCCAACCCTGGGGCTGTACCACTACCTCTCTGGCGGTATTTTACTCCCGCTGTATGACAGATGCGATGCGAAAACAGACCGTATTGCGAGGAAACAAAGACTAAAACTGCTAAACAAATTAAAACTATAAGACATTGAATTTTGTTATAGGTCCACGGTACAGCCCCTAATGACGTCATCGCCCACCTATCAACTGATATCTCCACACCATTTTTATTGACAAAATTGGACAACTTTATAATTACACTTTGCATTTTTTTTTATTCGCAAACAATGTCATTAAAGGTTTTACGAGTTTTAATCTCAGTTTCGTTAAATCTTTTTTTTTCATGTCAATGTCAATTCTTTCAAATTCATTAGCAGCTTTATTTTGATCTCAGTCTTTAAATATTTTATCTAGAATTTTATACGACTTCGCTTTATTTAGTTTCGTGTGAACCGCAATTGATCTTTTCGACTTTGATGTTTAAGTATCTTATTTTCTTTAGCACGAGAAAATAATCTAAAACTCTATCAAAGAACTTTACTAAGTATTGTTACGTAAACCTTTTATCAAAATAGATTGAAAATTATAATATTTAATGCAGTTTTAACTTCTAAAGAATGTATTTAAAATTTCAATTTGAAAAGAAGTTGTGTGGGTCGTTAAATTCCAATTAAATTTTATCTCTTTACGTTAAAAATCTAAATTTGAATAAGGAATATTCAACAAAGAACACTGCTTTTGAGGTATTATATTTTCGTACTAACAAATCCCCGTTCGTAGCAAGTCGTAGCGATTACGGCGTAGCAAAGGTCTCGTAGACCTTTTCGTAGCAAACTCGTAGACCGAGTCGTGAGCACATCATTTAGCAGTTGTAACTGCTGCAATTTACTAAACCTCAACAGATCTTGGAAAATATTACTGCTATACAAAGCTGGGGTAAATTTTGAAAGCGAAATGTTTTATTTTTTTCTTTCAAGCATAACTAGACCGTTTTTGATAAAAAAAAAAATATAATAATAAACTTCGATTCAGGCCAACCGCCTAGTGAAGCAACCACTACTTTAGGTTATAATAAGTTTTTTGGTCAATAAATATTTTTAATTTTTTTATACACAATTATACTACAATATTGCAATTTTTTTTTATTGGTAAGCAGCATTACGCTGATATGCTTATACCACACAGAGTTGAAATTTTATTTTTGACTGTACACAAAATGTCCACTGGTCAATGACATTGTTCTAAATCTACTGGTATACTGATTACAGGTTAGCAAGAGATTTACCATTAATTTCACTTTTAACAATCGCTCTTAACTGGAAACCAATTTTTACATATACTTATTGCTATATTTAGGTATACATTTTTGTGCAGCAGAATTTTCGTCTATTTATATTAGTTAAAACGTCACATATCGTCTACCACACAGGAATCCTGGTTCGTTCAATTTTTGGCACAAGTCGCAATCACTGACATGTCAAACTAATATATCAGTCCGTCGAATGCTCCCGTACTTCTATCTCTGAAGACACAAACTGTAATCAAACATCAACCTTGATACATCGCAATAAAGATATAATTGCGATGCGATAACAGCAAACTAATCTTTGTGTAATAAAATGAGAAATTGAAAACTTGTGTTACGTGTGGAAAATAGGCGTTAAATGTGAAATGACCTTGTCAAGACGTGTTTTAAAAAAAGGAAGGAAATAGATTAATCATAACTGATGTTTTTATGTTTGTGTACTGTACTAAACTGTACATACAGATGTATTTGTAACGACTACATGTGTAGTGAAAAACAAATGCTAGCGGTAGGCAACATTTTAATATCTCACCCATTTTGTAATAAAATCGAAACATTCTGGAATTACAATCTTTTGAACAGCGAGCCTAACGCAAAACAATGAAGTTGCTTTTTATTTTGATAGCTAATTTAACAATATTATATTTACTCTGAATAGGTCAGTGTCAGACCACAATTCACTTGATAGTAAGTGATATTGAGGTTTACGTTGGAGCGCGCTTACCTAGACGGAACCGGTTCACTCTCGCCTTGAAAAACGCTATATATGCGACTGTTGAATTTAATTTTATTATTTTCCACATACATACAAAAGACAAACAATCTTTAGCGGTAAGAAAATAATGTAACGATGTCACAAATCCGTTAGCATTTGACTCCAGATCTTTCCTTGCTCAAAGCTTTCCTTATAAAATAAAAAAAGCCTTTATTCAATTACACATACACATATTACAAAGATCAACATAGTACAATATTTTTTCTAGGACACATTTCACACACTGGCTGCTTAATTCCATACTGAACCATTTCTAGTTTGTGTTATGGTAGCTAACACAACAGATATACTACATATACGTGTAGTATATCAGTTGTATCATATTTTACTATTTTATTTCATATTTAATTATACTTTTTTTTTTATTTCTCTTTCTATCCGCAATCGGCGATGCCATGAGCAGAAATGTTA
Organism: Mellilla xanthometata; assembly: GCA_035578125.1. Taxonomy (NCBI): domain Eukaryota; kingdom Metazoa; phylum Arthropoda; class Insecta; order Lepidoptera; family Geometridae; genus Mellilla; species Mellilla xanthometata. Next base: position 580,415 of record JAPUBQ010000051.1, on the reverse strand, counting down.
CAGAGTAGTCAGGTAATTAGACTAAATTTAATTAAATAGGTTAATAATGTCATATTTACAGCCTGCCCTCGTCACACAAATGAATAATAGTAGTTTTAAAAAAAAACTAAAAAACACGCTTAACTGGCCGTTTTAAGTGGGTCAAAATTGCGCCCAAAGAAGTCGGTTACAAACAAACATACAAATAAAATTACAAAAAAATGTAATAATTTTATCAAATTAGTGTATTGTTATCGGTCCTCAATAAATCTACAAAGTTTCAACGAAATCTGGCCGTTTAAAGTGGGTCAAAATCGCGCCCAAAGAAGTCGGTTACAAACATACAGGTGAAGCTAGTGTAAAGCGTGTAAAAAATAAGCTCCACAAATGTATTATATCTAACACTGTAACCTACTTCGCCATACACTCAACATAATAAGTAAAGAGCCGTTACTTCCACGCCCTAGTTAACTCGCGCGAGTTTATTGTCACCCTACATGACACTTGTAGGGTCAACAACCGTCCGGAAAACGTCAGACTTTTCGCCGCCCACTGTCCTACGCGACCTTCCTACGACCTTCCAGGGGACCTACGATACGCAGGTATAGCTAGAAACAATCTTGATTAAATGTTACTTTAAAGTGCCTGTAGCTCAGCTAGTTAAGGTGATCTGACACGATCATCGAAACTAAGCTACGGGAATAGGCAGGTATAGCTAGAAATAATCTTGATTAAATGTTGCTTTAAAATGGTTTAAGTAGCGCCTGTAGCTCAGCTAGTTAAGGTGATCTGACACGATCATCGAAGCTAAGCAACGGGAATAGGCAGGCATAGCTAGAAATAATCTTGATTAAATGTTACTTTAAAGTGGTTTGAGTAGCGCCTGTAGCTCAGCTAGCCAAGGTGATCTGACACGATCATCGAAGCTAAGCAACGGGAATAGGCAGGTATAGCTAGAAATAATCTTGATTAAATGTTGCTAGTGGTTTAAGTAGCGTCTGTAGCTCAGCTAGCCAAGGTGATCTGACACGATCATCGAAGCTAAGCAACGGGAATAGGCAGGTATAGCTAGAAATAATCTTGATTAAATGTTACTTTAAAGTGGTTTGAGTAGCGCCTGTAGCTCAGCTAGTTAAGGTGATCTGACACGATCATCGAATCTAGGCAACGGGTATAGGCAGGCATAGCTAGAAATAATCTTGATTATATGTTGCTTTAAAATGGTTTAAGTAGCGCCTGTAGCTCAGCTAGCCAAGGTGATCTGACACGATCATCAAAGCTAAGCTACGGGAATATGCAGGTGTAGCTAGAAATAATCTTGATTAAATGTTGCTAGTGGTTTAAGTAGCACCTGTAGCTCAGTTAGCCAAGGTGATCTGACACGATCATCGAAGCTAAGCAACGGGAATAGGCAGGTATAGCTAGAAATAATCTTGATTAAATGTTACTTTAAAGTGGTTTGAGTAGCGCCTGTAGCTCAGCTAGTTAAGGTGATCTGACACGATCATCGAAGCTAATAAGCAACGGGAATAAGCAGGCATAGCTAGAAATAATCTTGATTAAATGTTGCTTTAAAGTGGTTTAAGTAGCGCTTGTAGCTCAGCTAGCCAAGCTTTTATATAATCATCCAAGTCATGATAATTTTTTTCTTAGTACATTAGTCTTAGTACAAGCGGTCGTTAAGCCAAGTCAGAGGCCTTCCGGGGGCTTGAAAACTCTCGACACCAGAGCTTGGCCTCTTTAGTGAGTTGCTTACGCTGCAAATTTCTGTCTGCAAGTCTAAAAATATTTAGATTTAACAACGTTTTAAACTTATCCATAGTATAGCCTTGACCTCCTTACATTGTTCTGAAGCCGGATTTGGGTGCCACGAGTAGAATAGGATAATCTCATTACAACAGTCTGGAAACAATCGCCAGCGGTCAATGAAACGACGCCTAATGTACGTAATGTAATTTGACGAAGAAACGTTCACCGAAAGATTTTCAGTTTCATAACTTAAGTGGATCGATAAGACCTAGTACCCAGTGACCTTTCAAATGGTTAGTTAAAATTAACCACAATAACGACCGTAGGTATGATCTTCTATTCATATGTTTAAAGGAAACATAGAAGATAAAATTAAATATTTAGTGTACTTCCGCTGTGATCCGAAATCCAAATTAAGACAAGTAAAGGAAAAATTAACTAAGATTAATTAACTAAGATAAATTAACTTAGATTAATTAAGATTAACGTTACCTATCACGATTCGGAAATTCTTAACTCTACACGTGTTTCGCCTAACCACAAGGCATCATCAGGAGATGCTGACTCTTCGAACGACAAGTCGCCTGAGTCAATAAGTTATTTAAAGGAAATAAATCTAAGATGGCGTGTGTGTGTTTTTATACAGTTATATTTATAGTTTATTAGTCTTTCACACAGTATCAGTTCATTCGATTAGCATGAGATTTTCTTATAACATGTATTAATCTTAAATATTTAAAAAAAACTGAACATTTAAAGGTATTTAAGTATCGAGTATATTAGTTAGTCCTAGCATCCCGTCCCGGCTTTTCATGGGCTCCTGATTAATCTAAGTTGCAAAGAGAAACAAAATATAGCCAATGTTACTTGGGGATAATATAGCTTCCCAACAAAACGAACTTCCCAAATATTTTTCAAACCGTTTTAGTAGTTTCGGAGCCTATTCGCGTCAAACAAGCAAACAAAAATTTTCTCTTTAAATATTGGTGTAAATAGAGGTAGCTTTAAATCTGCATAAAGGTATAAGCTAGTTTTTATCCTAGGCTAAAGGAAGTAAGTGTAAAAGCACGTAGTATAGAAGATTGAAGAAAGTTAACGCATTATTTGCTTAGTGACAATTCGTTCAGATTAATCAAATAATAATAATGACTCGTCACATTTCTAAGAACCGTGTACTTTGCTCTGTATTTGTGATTAGTAATAATAATTTTGGCAATGCAAGCATAATATTAGTAGAGCATCGGTACATGTGACACTTCATATCTTACGAAGTTAATCTGGGTCAACAGGTCGATTTTTATCACTGATCGTGCAAGAAATATCTATACCAGTATTATTAACTAGCATTCCGTCCCGGCTTCGCACGGTTTCTAAAATAATTTAATATACAAAGAGAAACAAACTATAGCCTATGTTACTCGGGGATAATGTAGCTTCCCAACGGTGAAAGAATTTTTCAAATCGGTTCAGTAGTTTCAGAGCCGTTTCGCGTCAAACAAAGAATTAAACTTTTCCTCTTTATAATATTATATATAAGTATAGACTAGCCGCGCCCCGCGGTGTTGCCCGCGTTATTTCGAAGTTAAAATTAGTTTATCTGTTAATCTAGAATCTAAACTATGTCCGCACCAAATTTCACCGAAATCAGTTCAGCCGTGGGAGCGTGAAGACGAAACATATGAGAATAAACATATTAACATTCACAGACACAAACTTTTGCTTTAATAAATTTAGCTTATTCTTAAATACGTTTATGTAAACCATATTCAAATGTGCTTAAAATTGCGAAGCAGTTCTTGAAGTAAATTTTCATCTGACCTTAACTTTTTTTCACTTAACTGATTTTGACGAAACTAAGTTTTGTAAAGCTCCTAGTTATATTTAATCTATAAAGTACCAGTATAAGTCGTACCAGACATACAGAAAGACAGACAAAACTCCCAATATTTTTTTGTTTCTATTATTCTTCTGTAATCGCCCTATACCATATCCCCTTTAACCTATGTTATATCCCCGAATAGCCTTCGAATCGATTTGAATAATTTTTTCACCGCTTGGAAGGAACTTTATCCCTTTTTTTATTTATTTGTAATAAAAAAAGACACGTAACTAAATCGTGGTTTGTAACAGAAAAGTAGATCGCTGCCCAATCACTAAAATTTTCCTATTTGTTTTGGATACAGACAGACGTACAGCGTACAGTATTATAATTAGACTGGACTGTCAGTTATTCCGAAATAGCGAGCGTCATGTGACCGGCCGCAGAGCAGTTTAATGGCGCTAACTGATCACGTCAGGTACATTCTCTATTGTAACCAACTATTTTAAGGTTCCGTACCACAAGGGTATCAATAGGATCTTATTTTAGACACTTTGCTGTCCATCTATCAGTCACCTGCACCTCGAGTCAAAAAGAAGCCATTGGCAATTGATGCCACTGACAATGAGAATGACCTCCACTCTCAGTCTCAACTGCTACAAAAATTGGCCAAGTGGGAGTTGGGCTCGCGCATAAAGGGTTCCGTACCATTGTTGTATGGGAGCCCCCCTTAAATATTTATTTTATTTCAATTTTATCATTTTAATTCGATAGCCAATATACTTTTATGTATTTTGTGAAAAATAAACGCGTTCATTGTATGGGAACCCCCCTTAATATTTTTATTTTTTATATTTTATGTATTTGTTTTTATAGCGGCACGGGAAATATATATCTAGTTTCAACTTACTAGCTATCACGGTTTCTGAAATACAGCCTGGAGACAGACAGACAGCGGAGGCTTAGTAATAAGGTCCCATTTTTACCTTTTAAGTGCGGAAATCTAAAAATTACAATTCTCTGTAGCAAGTCAGAGATTTGACTTCTTATATATGACTTATTCTGTAACCATGGAAAATATAACGGTTTTACAGAGCAGAGTAATTTTAGAATTAAATATAATTTTAGAATTATGTACTAGATAGAACTACCTGGAAAAAACTCCACGGACAAGAGCCTAGCTCTTAAATATTGAATAAATGAATGAATATAATGCACTGAAAAAGTAAAGAACCTCTTTTTAACCGCACATTTATTCTCATAATCGTCCATACGTTCTATTTTGCTTGTATCTAATGAACTGCGATAGCTGGATAGTTCATATTTTCGCACATGTTGTATACTATTTATCTATAACAAAAAATACTAAAAACAGACTACAGTAAATATATAGAGGGGCTCCCATTCAACAAACATATTCTTTAATAGATAACTATCCTGCGGTATTACCAGTGTTTATATGAGATGAAAAGTAGTGTTAATCAAATATATGCGTCCAAATCAGTTCAACCGTTTGGGCGTAAAAGCAAACACACATACAAACACAAACATTCCCTTTTATATTATATGTATGACGAATACGGAACCCAATGTGCAAGAGCCACTCATCAAAGAACAATATAACCCTTGTTTGAAACTTGTTAGTTATTCATTAGCGGAGAGTTAGCGCCCTATAATAAGCTGTTATTGATTGCCCTACCGCGACGGCCGTGAAAAATTGATGGCCTCGTTAACCTTCCCAATACTCTTACAAGTTGAAGATGCTTCCGTCTTCTTCTTTTTTTTAATGATGAATAGGCTCACGTTTGACCGCAGCTAGCCTGATGTTAAGCTTGACCGTGGTCTAAGATGTAACACGCTTGCCTAGAAGGAATTAAATTAATTGTATAACATGAACACTCTGAAACCTTGTTTATTGTTGACTTGTAAACTTGTTTTTTGTTGACTTGTAAACTTGTTTTTTGTTGACTTGTAAACTTGTTTTTTGTTGACTTGTAAACTTGTTTTTTGTTGACTTGTAAACTTGTTTTTTGTTGACTTGTAAATGTATATTTATTAATAAATTATCTGTATATGTACCTGTATCTGTATCTGTAAACCGCAATAAATTATTTGACTTTGACTTTGAACCTATTTACTCTAGATATACAGACCCCAAATTGTACTTCTCGGGAAAAAGAGACTCGGGAAGAGAGTTCCAAAGCTTCGCAGCATTCTTCGTATAAGAGTGGCCGGAATACGAGTGTTGAGGGTTTTCAAGCCGCTTAAAGCTATGCAAAATCTTGTATTTACAGTTTTTTTTTTGTTATAAATCGTGAACAAAAATATATATGGAAAAATTGCTTAAAGAAAGTCTAAAGAAGCTAAGCTTGTTTACGATTTTTATTTTCCGTTTACGATATACAGCGAAAAAACTGTAAAAGCAAGATTTTGCCTTTATTTACAGTCGAAATCCCTAAGTTTCGCACAAGCCGTTTCGCTTCTTCCTTTCTTGTGAGGACTGCAAAACTTTGGAATTCTCTTCCTGAGTCTCTGTTTCCTGAGAAGTACCACCTGGGGGTCTTCAAATCTAGAGTTAATAGGTATTTTCTAGGTAAGCGTGTAACATCGTAGACCATAGTATTGTTTAACACCAGGCAAGCTGTGGTCAATCGCAAATCTACAAGTTATAAAAAAAAAAAACTTCGGCTTAAATGCCTTTGACTTGGCTTTACGACTACTTGTATACTAAGAATAACTGCCGGTACCTACAATATAACGTGTCATTCGACCCGACATGAATTTCCTGCTCCATAATCGTATTCCTTATTACTGAGGGTCTTTTCTCCGCAAAATTCATTCATTTGCTTCCAATATACATCTTATAGAACTAGTTTGGAAGGTACCTAAAGGTTAAAGTACTTAATTATTGTATTGTGACTTGCCTTTAAAGTATTTTTTTTGACACTTTCAGACACACACTTTGGTTGCTAACACAACTGATATACTACATATACATACATACATACATATTATAAAATACATATTTAACACCCAGACCCACAGCCAACAAATTTAGTTAAACACAAAGATGTTGGGACCGGGACGGGAATCGAATCCGAAACCTTCTTATTAGCAGACCGGCATGGTAACCTTTACGCCAACGAGGTCATCATATATATCGAGTATATATGTTATTTATGGTTAATAAAGTTCTGTATTTCTTTTCTCCGTTGAACTTCGGCGATCATTAAGATCAGCGAGCGGCAGGCGGTACAGGGACAAAATACAAGCAGAAGAGTCTGAGAGAGCGGTGAGAGGAATCTGCTTAGTCGGATCGATACATTAGCGCATGCGCCGTGAGGAGTGAAATGTCTTCGGAAACTGAATCCGTGGGCGGATGACGTGCTCTTATGAAATACATAGACACCGCTTACGTGAAAACAATGTTTCAATATAATGATGAATGAATTGTAAACAACCTCGGCGTTATTTTGCGAAAATCATTGTAGATTGTAGAAGAAAAAATGGAACAGAAATAATTTAAACAGTTAGAATGGAGTTTAGGAGCTAAATGACGTATTTTGAAAAATACTATTAAGCCTTGCGAGATTTCGCTCTAATGTTCCATGTTTTAAACCACCTTATTTATTTATATGGTTTTCAACTGATTGTGTTTTTCTACTGTTTCATCTGAATTAATATTATTGTAATTATTCCGTTTGACATTTAAGTTTATTTAATGTTATTTCAATGTCCTGATTCAGTATTATTATTTTTATGACTTTGATTATGTTTAATATGGACTGTCTGAAATAAATGATTTAAATTTGAAAAAATTAAATAAATTTGTGTTTCTGAAGGCAATAAAGGAACGAAAACCTTGAACAAAAAATTGACCAGAAGAATACGTCACACCCGTGTCAGTGACCCTGGCCAAAGATGGAGCATGCATAGTTTGGAATTACTGTCTCTCAAGGAGGTTCTCGGAGCGCACCGTTCGGTACTTGGCGACAGTCCGGATCTACATAAAAAAACTTCTGTAAAAGTATTGAAAACCCTTGACACCAGAGCATGGATACTTAGTTTATATGAAGAATAAAATATAACACTGCTGCGGCTTCAATTAGCGAGGTGTAGAGTGTTGATTGTGGTTTGTTGCCTCTCATTGATATGTCCTTCGCCCTTCACACAATGTCATTACTCGTTAAGATACGGACACTGGTGCTTGTTGTTCGCATTCTAATCATGATTCTTTATAAAATATAATTATTAATAGATACATTATACAGAAATACAGAACTTTATTACCCATAAATAACATACGCTAAAGGCAAGTCACACTATAATAATTACTTTATACTTAAAAATACTACTTAGATTTAATTAAATAAACTTACAAATTTCATTAAATAAATATTCTTCCCCATTAAATACTACACGTAATGGCACATTATTCATTTCAGATTAAACTAATTATTTTTTTCAAGTAACAAGAACTCATATAAATACACAATAATCAAATCAATCAATTAATGTAAAACTAAACTAAAATTAATTTAAGTAAAAGTATATCTAATCTAAAAAACCAGCGCCAGTGGGAAGAGTACCTAAAATGCCAGCCGAGTTGCCTTATTGTATAGCAACGCTAATCCGCTGTGCAAAGTAGAGGCCGGCATTTTGGTCACGAGTAGCGTCGACTAAGAGCTTCTTTATTATCAAGTTATTGTTTTTTTTACATCAGTTTTAATTTCTTAGTTTCCCTATAATGTTAGCCCTAAGGCACGGCGCTGTGAAGGGCAAAATCTTAAATTTAGAGTTTTTATTCATAAGCGGTTAAACATATTGAACCAAAAGCCCGTCTTAAATTTCCATCGTTTTATAGTTTTTCCCAATCAAAAATGGCCGAAAACTAAAAATGTCTATTGAGTAGTACCTGCATAGTAGTACCAAACCCTGAGTCTAGTCTTAAAGCTGGCGGTGGAAGGTGCATCCCGGACAGTCGCAGGTACGCGGTTGTAGATCGCGGGCCCCAACACGAAAACGGACCTCTCCAATTTCACAAGTCTATGTACCGGCGTTATCAGTTGCATCTTCTTCACGTTGCTACGTAAATCCCACGTTTTAGACTTTGCTCGTCTGTGTATGTATGTTAATTCCCACGTAGAAGCCGTATAAAAAATCCGCTTTTATTAAGCTTTAAAAGGATTACAGACTTTAATCTCGCCGCTATCTCGACACGCTGTTGTCCCGTTATCACTCTCTGATATCATTATATCGATATTATCGGACGAGTCACGATCATCACTCAGGATAATTCCGCTTTTATACAATGAGTCAGTCAATTTCTACGTGCGTAGGAATGTTCTGGATGAACTTTAATGTTGAAAATTAAATGACGCAATAACTGAAACTCTGAACATTTTTTTTCGTTAATTTATTCACTTTTAAAGACCTTTTAAGATTTTGCAGGGCATGGATTTTGCAGGATGTATTTATATATCGTAAACATATTATTATAGATAAATCGTAAACGGTAAAAAATATTGTAAAAATAGCTTTAAGGCCGTCAAAAGAACCACTCTAAGAATTATACTTATACTTAAAATATTTATACTTATTTTGGTATCAATCAGACTTATGAATTTGAAAATCAAAATCAAATTATTTATTAGCCTTACGGCATCACGCCGTACTGGGTAAGTCAATTTACAATTTACTTAATTTCTAAAATTTATATGCCTATAATATGAGTACACTCTTAATATTATTACATAAATAAAACCGGTAAGAAAAATCTTAAATTAAACTTAATAACATTTTTTTTTTATATTGAGAAGTCTGATTGGTATCAAATACATTAAAATATTTATCTATTTTTTCGATATTTTTTACCATTTACGATTAATAGCGAAAAATCTGTAAACTTAAGATTTTGCTTTTATCTTCGCCGTAATGCGGTTGCAGGAGGTTGATGCAATAGCTCAAACTTTTAAATATTTTCTTTATTTTTGTCGTTAATTATCACTTCTAAGACCTTTTAAGATTTTGATTGACAAGTTAGTTAATGTCTGTATTAAGTGTTATTTATATTACGTAATTATGTCACTCCTGTAAGCTAAAATATGTTGTATTTAATGTTTTCTCTAACATATCTGTAAGTAACTTTGTCATGGAAACAGAAATAAAATGTAAGTAATTTATCACGTCGATTTGGCGCGCATCGTGCGAGGAGTCGAGACATTGTAATGTGGAATGATGATAGCAAATCAAGTGCAGCCATACTGTTAAGCCTAGGTCAAACAAACGCGGTCAACTCGCGGCTGCGGTGACGGACTCGGTGACAGATCAATCAGATGACATATATAGTAGGTAAACTTGTCACGTGAAAATTTTTACGACAATAAAAACACGTGAACAAAAAAGAGTGAATATGATCCATTAAAAAATTAAGTTACCCATTAATTAATGTCAAATCTAGTTGAAAACAATAATATTAAAATGTCCAGTCCATTAGCATTTCAACAGTTAGCTTTAGCGAAATACAACCACCATAACGCCAATTTCGAATCATCTGGGCGCCACCGTGGATCGGATAACACGTTAAATTGTAGATCCCGGCTATTAGGCCTTTGGGTGGCTTGAACATTTTTCAACACCCGAGCTTGGCCACTTAGCTCATACGAAGAAGAACAACTGTTACTTAATTTAATCAGAAATAAAGATTAGTATGATTGTCTTCTCACACGACATCTAGTTTTGACAGACACATCAGAACTAACTCGTATAATAAACATAGCTAATTTTTTAACATTTCGAAAATAAAGACTTCCTAGACAGCATAATATAGATTGTGACATTGACATACAATTGTCTCCATCGCTCACATTGGCTCACTTCTTATCTAGAGATAAGAAGTGAGTAAAAGCTGATCGCCACCGCAGCCGCGTGCTGTACGTGTTGGTTTGACCGCGGCTTTACTCGTTTAAGCGTTCAATTAGTGTGACAGTCATACAGAGTTGTTGGTTCATGGATGACTTAGCTTTGAGTGAAATAAGTTTCTAAAATAATAAGTTATTAGAAGACAAAATTGTAGACAGCGGAGGTAAACTAAATATTTAACTTTGTCTTCTATTTACGGTGGATTTCCGCAAAGTAAATAGGTTCCTTCTAGGCAAGCGTGTTACATCTAAGACCATAGCTTAACATCAGGCTAGTTGCGGTCAAACGTAAGCCTATTCATCAATAAAAAAAAGTAACATCTGAGTCAATAAGTTACTAATAAGTTATAGTTTTTTTGTTTCCTTAAATGCATTTTTGCGCATGCATGTTTTTTTAATATCTGTTGTTGCACATATAATTGTCGCTTCTTCCATTCTTCATGAAATGCCTATGTATACTATAATATATTTATTTATTTGTAATTCGTCTGGTCGAGTTGTTTGTTTGACTTTGTCGGAATAGTTTTGACACGTTATCCATCTTTTAACTATGAGTTTAGAATTATTATTTAGGTGTTGTAATATTTGCTATTGCACACTTTGTCATTGAAAAGTTCTGTCTATGGTGCGTTTTGATTTTTTAGCCTTTACATTTTTAATACAATTTGGAGGTCTTCTAATCTAGAGTAAATAGGTTCTTTCTAGGCAAGCGTGTTACATCTTATACCACAGTAAAGTTTAACATCAGGCAAGCTGCGGTCAAACGTAAGCCATCATCATTAAAAACAATACTGTGTCTTGAAGGTTTGAAGGCGCTTTGAATAATATACTAATTTCACATAATGACGTACAGAAGATTTGTGCGTTTTCAAGTTTTGACAATAGTCCCAACTGAAAGTTATGACAGTTGCACATTTTGTCGCTTATTCCTTTAGACCATCAGTGAATTTTGGCACAGCATCTTTAAAGACCCGGCTAGAAATCAATGATACGTAATATCGAATCGTATTCCTCATTATTGAGAGTTGTGGCTGCCTCGCAGAATTGGGGGAGTTTTCTTGGATAAGGGACATTGAGCTATAATAAAAGAGGACATCTTTTTCTGTTGTCAAACAAAAGATTTTGTTTCTTATTTAATGATCGAGCGGATGGCTAATTTGACTGTCGTCTGTCAGTCAGTAATTTTAGTTATTTATTGAATTCAATTAAAACGATACATAGACCAATTACATTAATTAAATATTAATAGCAAATTGATTGAGGAACATAGATAAATCATTAGTATCATTAAATTAAGACAATAATAATCACATAAGAGTATGATTATAGATTTTAATAGATTTTAATATAAAATAATATTCAATGTTGCTTACAAAGCAAGTAGTTTTACGCAAAAAAATATCAAATGTTAGGTTTTTTAACTAATTAAAAAAAGATTAAAAACTAATAAAAAGAAAAAAAAAAGTTTAATAATTTATTGTTGTATCATTCTTCGCTACAGCTACGTAGAGGTCTTGCTACGTGCTACGAATAGGTGCTACGATTTTGATCTACGAGGTGCCTACGAGTTTTAATTTAAGACTTCACAGACCGCACTAGAAGAAAATAATTGGAGATTAAATAATTATTCGTTCTCCTCTCTGTCCGTGGTATAAATATATTTACCAGTGAAACAATAAATACATTTGACACCTCGTTAGCGTAAGAAACAACCGTAATACAAACTGGAAATGGTTTAGAATGGTGCTAACCAGCCGTGTGTGAAATTTGTCCTAATACTTAAAAAAATATATAATAAGATTGGCAACATAGTCTAGAAAGTACATTGCACGATTGAATTCTTAGAAAATGTAAAAAACGCTTTGCAAGCATTAAGTTGTAATTTGCTGAGAGACAGCTAATACAATTGATGATGAAATCCTTTGACTCGTCTAAATTGTCAACTAAAGTAGTACAGATAACTGCAAATAAGTCTATTTTTTATAAGAGTGCAATAAATATTTAACATCTTATTATTATTGTCATTTTTTGATATTGTATACTTATAATCTATAATAATATATATTTTGACATTACTTTTCAATATTGTACTTTGTAAACTGTTATCGTAAGGTATATTATATATTTGCACGAGCAAACGGTCAAACTTACGTAAAAATATGATTGGCTAGCTTTAAATCATATTAAGAAATACATTTTTAGAATTAAACATTTATTGACATTTTGCACACCGCATATGCGGCAGCCTACAAGGGACACTACTGAATATTTTCCATGTTTATTGTTTATATATTAATGGTTAAAGTAATAACATCCAGTAGTTTTTGCGTCGACGATGCCTAATATTATCACAATTTGCTTGTACAAAGAGTGTAACCTCTACATACACATATAAATTGGGACAATGGCCATCGACTATGGCGAATCATTTCATTAATTTACGATCGATTGTCGACGGCTTGTGTTCAATACAGCTCGGTTCTATGTTCTGAGATAGCAAGCATAAAATATTCAAATTAAATAATTTATTTCTTGCAAAATAGGTACAATATTTAAAATCAATTCAAATTCAAATTTTTAAATACATAAATCTTATTTATGTAAAAGCATTGTTACATTTTTATACGACATTTTATATGCTAGGAATAATAAATTTATTAAATTAATTTGAATTTTTTGCCAGTACTTCATTAAAATATTATTGTAATACTAGCTGACCCGGCAAACGTTGTTTTGCCTTATTAATTATTTTTATTCTAGTTTCTAGACAAATTCAAGTACAATTAAAATCTTACTTACTTATTATAAGTGTGTATGGTATATGCGTGAAATGGATATGGAGCGCCATGAACAAACGTTAAAGGAATATAAAAATAACAAACGCCAAAAAATATTATGTTCAAGTGTTTATAGTTTATTACTAATATTACATATCTCATATTAATTACGACAGGAACAATAACAAACAACATCATTATTTTAATGCTATAGCGTGAACCTTATCCATAGCACCAATTACCTCTTTTAAATGAGCATTATATTCAACACTGAGCACATACTGGAATAATAGACGCAATAAAATTGTTTAAAAAAACAAATAACCGACTCCAAAACCATATCTATTTAATAGTGTTTATTTTAACAAACATTAATTTGTTCTTCTTAGATGGCACCGACGTCAAGAATACAGGATATATAAAAATTGAAAATAGCATTTTTATAAGTAAATCAAATAAAGTCTTCGATGGTACTTATGTGTAGGCATACAATTATTTTTCACTTTTTAGATACAGTTAGAATGTATAAATGTAGGTATGATTTTGAAGTCTGTCATTTGTATAATACAATTTCTAAAGTTTTGGGTATTCAAAATTTTTTAGCAATTCCGTTCGAGCCGTTACCAAACAAATTACATAATATTTGTAGTGTCATAAGCTATGACCCAAAACGTCATAGAACCAATCGCGAGCTAAGCGCGACCGAAGCGAGCGCGAAATTTTTTAGCATATTTGTTCGAGTCACTTGAGCATAAAGATGTTCAAAGCAGATCAAATTACATAATATTTGTAGTGTCGTAAGCTATGCCCAAAAGTCCTAGGACCAATCGCGAGCGAAGCGAGCACGAAAATTTTTAGCATATTTGTTCGAGCCGTTTGAGCATAAAGAAGTCCAAAACAGAACAAATTACATAATATTTGTAGTGTCGTTAGCTATGACCCAAAACGTCCTAGGACCAATCGCGAGCGAAGCGAGCCGGAAGCGAGCGTAGCGAGCTATGCGCGAGCGAAGCAAGCGCGAAATTTTTTATCATATTTGTTAGAGCCGTTTGAGCATAAAGAAGTCCAAAGCAGAACAAATTACATAATATTTGTAGTGTCATCATCATATTTGTTTTTTGTATAGTATTTTTTAATGCCACTTTATATAAAATTCAAAATAAAAAAATTCATCGAAAAATGAAAAAAACATATTTAAGGGTGATCAACCCTTATCACTTAGGGGTATAAAAAATAGATAGTAGCCGATTCTCAGACCTACTGAATACGTATATAAAATTTGGTAAAGATTAGTCAATCCCTTTCGGAGGATACGGTAACAAACACACGAGAACACGGAAATTTACTAAAATGGCCATAAAAAAATAGGGGTTGATGATAAAAAAGTAAAAATTTAGGGTTGTATGTATTTTTTGATGCCACTTTATATAAAATTCAAATAAAAAAAATTCGTTGAAAAAATAAAAATATATATTTAAGGGTGAATAACCCTTATCACTTAGGGGTAAAAACGTTTCACGTTGGCCGATTCTCATACCTACTGAATACGCATATGAAATTTCGTAATGATCAGTCAAGCCGTTTCGGAGGAGTACGGTAACAAACACTGTGACACGGAAATCTATACTATAAGACTCTTTGTCCTGACTCATTCATCTATAGACAACGCAGAGCCCAAACGGCTGGTCCTATGGTTATGAAATTTGGAGGGTGTAATTGTTTTAGTATGTAGACGCGTACTAAGAACGGATTTTTGGAAATTCCACCCCTAAGGGGGTGAAAAGGGGTAAAACAGTTTGTATGAAACTTTTTAGTTTTTGAACTTCCAGCAATGAAATTTGGAATATGTATAGTTTATGTAAAATTAAAAATAATGGTATCAAGTTTTTTTGCCAGGGGTGAACTAAGGGTTTGTAATGGGGGGTGAAAATTTGTATGGAAAATTCTTTATTTATCAAGTTAAAGTCTTGAAAGTTGTTATGGTAGTAGATTATTAAATGTTTAAATTAAAATTATATTTTTTTTGCCAGGGGTGCATTAAGGGGGATGCCATTGGGGTTGAAAGTTAAAAATAAAAGTTTTGTGTTATTGAACTTAGAGGTGTACAATTTGGAGTGTGTATATATTTTAGTACTTAAACATGTACTAAGAATAGATTTTTGGAAATTCTACCCTTAAGAGGGTGAAAGGGGGTAAAACAGTTTGTATGAAACTTCTATGTTTTAGAACTTCTAGAAATGAAATTTGGAATATGTATAGTTTATGTAAAATTAAAAATAATGGTTTCAAGTTTTTTTGCCAGGGGCGAAAAGCGACCTACACGCGGGCGGAGCCGCGGGCAACCTCTAGTTTTATATATAAGAAAGAAGATGTATTTTTTTTTGTGTGTGTTTTCTGTGGAAACTAAGTCTTTGTTATTAGATAGTGCATGGATAGAACTCAAACAAAAATCAAAACCAATCATATAGTATTGTGCATTCTTTAAAAATTGTGTTAGTCTTAATATACGTTATTATTGTACGCAATCTGTGGAAACTATAACAGTCTATATTTTTAATGTAGAATCGATCTTTTTTACGCTAGGCTTGCGCTTGACCACAACTCACCTGATGTTAAATGACATTGCAGTGTAAGATGGAGCACGCTTGCCTAGAAGAAACTTCCATACTAAATTTCATGTTTTTGAATGTGAAGTAGTAACAAACGTGTAGCATAGATTTTTCGCAAGCAATAAAAATGCCCTTCCACAATGCAAGTAAAAAGCTATTTTATCATTGGATCGAGGCAGATGGCAATACAGTTGTAATAACTACATACATATTATGTATCATATAAAATACGAGCTGACCCGGCAAACGTTATTTTGCCTCACTTAGGGGTATGAAAAATAGATATTAGCCGCTACTCAGACCTACTGAATACGTATATAAAATTTGGTAAAAATCGGCCAAGCTGTTACGGAGGAGTACGGTAACTAACATTGACATGGAAATTTTATATATAAGATTGTAGCGTAAGATCGGATAGAGGCTTACAGCAGGGGGATAGCACTGACTGAAGATGATGATGATGATAAGACCTTATAAAACTGCCTTGCAAGTAAATAAAGTATTTTGAAGACCTACGTTGACGGCAGGAGAGGTTTAGAATCAGCATAGAATATTGTGGGATAGAATTAACTATTTAAGATGATGCTGATAAGAAAACTTATAAAACTTTGGAAAGTTCTAGCTAAAAGTTGTAAAATGTATTTAGTCTATCTGTCAGCCTTTGAGAATAAATAAAATTGAAACTGCTGTCGCGACGCTCAGCATAGTTATTGTGGTATTTGCCACTGATAGCATTAGCTAAGTTAATATTATCATTGGTAGTGGCGACAGTTGCCAGTGTCTTAAATACCATAATTTGGGGCTTTACGTGTTTCTAGCTTTTGAAAAGCAGACGTGAGTCTAACATACTAAATGAGATAATGTAGAAACGTACTAGGATCCCCAAAAACAAAACTGGGGAGTAGCGATTTAATGATAACCTACAAAAATAAGATAATGAATGCAAAATTATTTATTTAATTGACATAATATTATTAGCAGATTTGCAGTGTAAGCAAATCCTAATCCAGGTGTTCAATCGCATAGGTACCTATAAGACTTGGTATTGAAGGTCAAACGATGCCTTTGTGAAAAACGATGCCTTTTTTGTTTCTAAGCCGACGCATTAATAAATGCATTTATTCTGAATAAAAAGTAGCCTGTCTTGATTTTTGATGCAACATCTTATCACCATATGTTCACCGGTTAAATTTTTAAAGCGTGAAGAATTAACAAACCTACATAACATTTTTCCTTTATAATTTTGGTGGGATGGGAAATGCAGCGAAAAACTCGTGAAAAATCCACGAAAACTTACAATCACGTGGTGCTAACGCCACAGCGTAGAGGATATCCATTCTCCTGAACATTTCACGGCCAAATTGAGGCGCGACTAATACGAAAAAAAAAATTGGCTACAAGACGACCGCGGGCGCGCAATATTAATAACTTAATAAATATGATTAATAAACGTTTAGACGCACTCACCGTTGCAAACATTCCCTGGCCGCTGTTCATGGTGATGCATTGCTCGGAGCACCGTGCTGAGAGACGACCGGACCCTTTCATGTCACAGACGAGACTGGTGAAGTGGACTGGCGATGTGTTGCCACTTCAATACAAGAAAAATTACTAGAGCTTTGCCAAAATAGCACTATTTCAGCGAAATAGAATAAATAAAACAGTTACTTGGCCGATAAAATAGTTCAAAGGTCCATGCGTAAATTACCGCGGTGGGCGGGACAAAACAGCTACCCGCGCGCCCGCGTGGCGTCGACCGACCAATCGCGTGCGAGCTTCGTGTGTGTGTGTGTGTGTGTTTCGTTTGGATAGCAGTATAATTGTGTGCGTAGATGGATCCAAATTGTAAGCGGTAATTGTATGGAGTTACTCTTCCGCTTATTCTAGTTCGCTGCACTATTTATTCCAATTTGATCTTACTTACTTCTCTGGCCTTCGACACTAGAATAACAGCTCTTTCTGTTCCTTGCTAGTCTGCACCTGGAGCTTTTGCAAGTCCAACACGCTGTATCTAAGCGGTAGTTTAGCGGTGATAAGTGGTATCTGGGCATGCGACTATGTGGAATTCCGAGATACGCTGCATTGACCTTGTGATTCTGACCCATACTCTCGAGATTGCCCATCCACCGGAGTCTCTAGGCTTTGACTTCTCCCAAGGTTCAAGGTTCAGCCAGTTTGTTTTATTCAATAGAAAATTGAATTACAGGTACTGGTCTATCTCTAAAGCGCTATATTATTGTATTTTTACCACATATTGACATTTTTATTATTTAATAATTTTGTTATTATATAATGAACTAGGTATTTAAGATACCGTATTTTTATATTTATAATTTCCTGACATGTAATATTACTTATTATCAATAAATGAACTATGAACTATATTCATAAATTCAAAAACGTTAACACATTTATGATATATGAGAAAATTATTCCCAAAGATTATATTATACACGATGTTTGTACATTACAAAGGGCTTACGGTGGAGTAAAACTTCGTGAGGAAACTATAGCATGATGGTAAAAGCATTATTAGTACACGCCTGACTAGGGACCACCCACAAATTGAAAACTCTGTCGCTAAGCTTTTAATGGTATTTTTCGGCAGTCATTCCAGACGTAGTAGTTCTACTCCACTTACGGCCAGAATGTCACTAACTTGTGTCCCTAACCCGTCCAGCTGGTCAAATGTGATGGCTAAAATGTTAAAGTAACTTTGATTAATTTTGAAAAACCGTGTCCGTGAGTGCTGTGGTGGATTTACGAAATTTGCCCCTAAATGCGTTAGTTTACTGACTTTCGAGTGGTGGTAAACTGACAGTTATAGGCTGTTTCATTCTATTACGTTCTACGTATTCAATCACCCAGCAGCGTTTTAAACTTATTAATCTACATATCATATAGACCATTTAAGGTTGTATTCTGTTTTGTATACTTTATTAAATAAATAAATAAAAATAAATAGACCTAATGTTCATATCCAACAAAAAATGGTTGAATAACAAATATTCACTCACGAGCGCTTCAAATTAACTAGATCTAGCGCCAAAATCACTAAAACGGCAACCCTGGAGCCGGCAGCCGGGCGAGCACCGCCCGCCGCGCCCCGCCCGCCCCGCATGCGCACTGTGGTACATACTGACATGTATTCTGTGTACGCCAGGGCATATACTACGACCAGTCGGACTTTCAGGTAAAGTTTAATGCCTGAAACAAGTCTACTTTGACTTTTGAGTTTTTAGTGATTAATAATTATAGTTAGTTATAACTCGTAGATAGAAGTTTTTTATTGGACAGAATATTAGAAATAAGGATACAACAACAAAATAAAATAATAATAGTATTAGGTACTTACTTAAAATTAGTGTGCCACAATTTGCAGCTTTATCGCTTAAAGCTATCTCTTCCAGGCAACCTTTGTATAGCTTTGCTTTGACATAGTTTCGTATGGGTTAAGTGGTCTGGTGTTCCTCCAGTATGCCTAATCTACCGTTCTAACCTAACGTAATTTTTCTTCCATAATGGATATCCGCAATGTAAAGCCTGAGTTAAAAAGTTATTTTTTTTATAACATAACTTAACCTTTTTTCTGTTATCCGTGGTACCTACCTACGAAAAGAAGCCTCTAGTACAAGCTCCCATACAAACTACTACAGCATCTATGTGCTCCGTTACGCCTGAATGTAATGAATGAGTGGACTCCAAGCCAATTGATACTCGCCACATTGTGACACGTGAAACCACAATCTGATACTCAAATATGGTTCCATTGTCTACGTATGAACATTTATGTATATTATATTGTATTGACGACCTCGTCGGCGTCATGGTTGCTATGGCCGGACTGCTAACCAGAAGATCGCAGGTTGGATCCGGCATGGCCAATATCTTTGGGATCAACTAAATTTGTTTTGATTCATCCCAAATATGAACTTTTGGAACTAAAAATGAAAAGGTTTGGGTGTTTCTGGTTTGTATTATGGTTGCTAACACAACTGATATAACTACATTATACAATAGTTACATGGAAAACCAATGAGATAGAGCATAGGTACGTCGTAAGAACCTCTCTGTTGAGGTCCTGTATTGCAGGCTGCAGCACGCCTCTATTTTATACACCTTCTTAGCGACAAATACAAAAATACTGTATATAAATACATATTTAGTAATTGTAGCGCCTGTAGCTCAGCTAGCTAAGGTGGTTTGACGCTACCATCGAAGCTAAGCAACGGTCAATGCTTGGTGATTGGATGGGTGACCATGCGCAAGACTGTCGTTTTTAAAGTAGTATTTTCATCTGGGCGCTACCGTGGGTCGGATGACACGTTAAGTTATAGGTCCCGACTGTTAGTCTTAGTACAAGCAGTCGTTAAGCCAAGTCAGAGGCCTTCGGGCGGTTTGAAAACTCTCGACACTAGTACTCTACTCTACACACTACTAGAGCTTGGCCACTT
Organism: Mellilla xanthometata; assembly: GCA_035578125.1. Lineage (NCBI taxonomy): Eukaryota > Metazoa > Arthropoda > Insecta > Lepidoptera > Geometridae > Mellilla > Mellilla xanthometata. The sequence goes on along the minus strand of JAPUBQ010000051.1, from coordinate 560,108 downwards.
AGCTCATACGAAGAAGAATACATATTAAACACCCCAACCGACGACTAACAAATTTAGTCCACAACAAAGACGTTGGCCTTGCCAGAAATCGAATCTGGGACCTTCTGGTTGGCGGTCCGGCATGGCAACCATTACGCCAACGAGGTCGTAAGTTATGACGACGATGTTTTTAAATAGATGCAATGAATTCGTCAATCAATTCGTTTAAGAGAGAGAGAGTGGTTGCCATAACTCAAACATATTTGACGCCCTCGTTGGCGTAATGGTTCCAGGGTCGATTCCCGGCACGGCCAACATCTTTGTGATGAACTAAATTTGTTGGCTGTTGGTCTGAGTGTTGAATATGTATCGATATAAAGTATTTTCTTTCTGTAAACGAGTATTATGTATATCAGTTGTGTTAGCAACCATAATACAAACTAGAAATAGTTTAGTATGGGGCCAACCAACCGTGTGTGATATGTGTCAAAAAAATATATATAACTATGTATGTTAGCCACTGCTAGTGTTTGTCCAGTGTCTTTGAGACTCGAGTCGCTGTTAAGTTCTTTGTAGAAGTATTTTCATTAGCATTCGGTCTCTGATATCTTACATTTTTACTTCATTACGGAATTAAATTTCTTATTGATTAATAATATACAATTTTAGAAGATATAATTAAGAAAAAAAATAACTGGATTTTTAGCGGCCAATGTCGAAACTATGCCGGCGTTTCCATATTTGGCCACTAGGAGCGCCACTTGTCTTATACGTAATATTAAAATGCAAACTTTTGTCAGCAAAATTCAAATAATATATTACTAGCTGACCCGGCAAACGTTGTTTTGCCTTAAAAATATATAGTAGAAGATTCTCAGACCTACTGAATACGCATATGAAATTTGGTAAAAATCGGTCAAGCCGTTTCGGAGGAGTACGGTAACTAACATTGTGTCATGGAAATTTTATAATTATTTATTGGACACATAAATAAAAAGGCACAGTAAAAGACAATTAACTTAAAATTAGTGTACCACAATTGGCGGCCTTATCGCTTAAAGCGATCTCTTCCAGGCAACCTTTGGATGGAAAGGAATTTATAAACGACTAAAGAAGGACGTAGTGTACAATAAAGAATATAAAAAAAATATACATATAATATTAATAATCTTATCTTAATTTATATAAATCTCGTGTCACAATGTTTGTCCTCAATGGACTCCTGAACCACTTAACCGATTATAATAAAATTCGCACACCATGTGCAGTTCGATCCAACTTGAGAGATAGGATAGTTAAATCTCAAATTATAGTCGCAATTTTAATTTATTGCTAATATAATTTGTTATAATTAACTGTAAGTAACCTATCTATATAGTAATTGAATTATCAATGAAGTAATTCGTAAAAATCAAGAATCTTTTTGTACGTGTAACTCCTAACCAAAAAGAAACCTGGCAATAACTAACCTTAGGCCTATATTACTTAAAGTAGGCGACCATACGTTTTTATCAAATCGCTAGTGCCTTGAAAATTCGCAAAACGGACACAACCGTCAACGAAGTCTGCCCTCATGCGTCTGCCCGCGTTTGGGTCGCGCACTCAGCGATGAGCCACTTCTTCCCTATCGCACCTACCCCGCTCCCCCCACGCCCCGTTCGCCTGGCGCCGCTGCCGCTGAAATTGCTATGACTCTGCGTTTTAAGTCTGTGATATCTTCGAAAATATTTATTTAATTTACATGCTGTAAAAAGCCATATTGATCTTTATTAAATGCACAATGTATTTAAGATACTTAAATGGATAAGGATTAATACTGTATTGCTTAAAATCGCTTCGTAAATAAGCCATTATTTCTCGTACAAAGTAAAGGATAAAAAATGGTTATTGTGGGTTATTCCTAAGAGATAAACATATACCATCACGGACTTTTTTGTAGACCTTTTTAAGTTGTACAATACTGTAGTAAATTGTTTTGATCTATCATGAAGGATTCAGTCAGCGTTTGCAATGTAAGCGCAAAAAATGAGTGTTTTTACGACCTCACATTAAAAACCTCAAAAATTGTAGCTTATGTGTTATTCTGATGTATAAACTATAGCCTATGTGTTATTCTGATGTATAAGCTACATTGTGGTAAAGTTTCATTCAAATCCATTCAGTAGTTTTTACGTGAAAGAGTAACAAACATCCATACATCCATACATCCACACATCCATACATCCATACATACAAACTTTCGCCTTTATAATATTAGTAGGAAGTAGGCGACCATACGTTTTTATCAAATCGCTAGTGCCTTGAAAATTCGCAAAACGGACACAACCGTCAACGAAGTCTGCCCTCACGCGTCTGCCCGCGTTTGGGTCGCGCACTCAGCGATGAGCCACTTCTTCCCTACCGCACCTACCCCGCTCCCCCCACGCCCCGTTCGCCTGGCGCCGCTGCCGCTGAAATTGCTATGACTCTGCGTTTTAAATCTGTGATATCTTCGAAAATATTTATTTAATTTACATGCTGTAATAAGCCATATTGATCTTTATTAAATGCACAATGTATTTAAGATACTTAATTGGATAAGGATTAATACTGTATTGCTTAAAATCGCTTCGTAAATAAGCCATTATTTCTCGTACAAAGTAAAGGATAAAAAATGGTTATTGTGGGTTATTCCTAAGAGATAAACATATACCATCACGGACTTTTTTGTAGACCTTTTTAAGTTGTACAATACTGTAGTAAATTGTTTTGATCTATCTTGTAGGATTCAGTCAGCGTTTGCAATGTAAGCGCAAAAAATGTGTTTTTTTTACGACCTCACATTAAAAACCTCAAAAATTGTAGCCTATGTGTTATTCTGATGTATAAACTATAGCCTATGTGTTATTCTGATGTATAAGCTATATTGTGGTAAAGTTTCATTTAAATCCATTCAGTAGTTTTTACGTGAAAGAGTAACAAACATACATCCATACATACAAACTTTCGCCTTTATAATATTAGTAGGATAGTAGGATAAGTAGTATATACTAATCGATTAATTATTAATACGATTGAACAAAATAAAACTCAGTATTGATATTTTATGTTTATTGATATAAAATTAAAAGCAACCATTACTACATAGTACATTATTTAGTTACCTTTATATAATCTAGAACTTACATTACTCCATGTTTACGTTATAATTATACTAGGTCTGCGTTCGCAAACACTTGCATTACATCCGGATGATGTGAACCCTTTGGGAAAATTCTAGCAGAATTTATTTATGAATCATACTTGTGTACTATTAGACGCGTTTTTCTCAAGTTACACAAAGATTTTACATTTACTGGGTAAGCGCGCTCCACTTTAGATCAAAACATCGCTTACAATAAGGTAAATAGCGATCAATAGCAAATTTAAAAACTCTCTAGTCAGCTAAGAAAAAAAAATGTAGGTATGTCCTTCACTGGTATAACTGGGTGTAAGCTATGACACAATTTATAGCTAGTATTGTTAAGGTAGTCAAAACTGATTTTAGTTATTCGACAAAAACTAAAGCTTTAATTACAAATCCATTGTAACTAATAAAGCTTACTTGAAAATGTCTTAGGTACTAAGAAAATTACTTTAAATTAATTATATTTAATTAGCTTCGATCCGTTATTGATGCGGGATAAAAATTAGCGTATATATTAGCAAGGTTCTAAGCTATTTCCGTACAAATATCATCCACATTGGTTCATCCGTTAGAAGGTGAAGGAGTAACAAACACCCTTAAAAATTGCCAGGGCTGTCCAATGGTGTGAACTTCACATCACCCGGGTGAAATTTTAAAGTTTTCGAACTAAGCTAGCCTATGATTATTATTTTATAAATCAATTAATCAAACACAATTATTAGGTAATAATGCAATGTGAGAATCAATAGATCTTTATACAGTGATCATAGTTATCTTGGTGATATTAAAATTATAAAATACATTGCCCCATTTGGAATAAATAACCTCTTTGGTTGAAGACAACCAAGCATCTGTTTGTGGCCAATCAAAACTGTTTTTTAAAACGTTGATAAGGATATAATCTTTGATTTACAGTTTTTTCATTATAGATCATAAATGGTAAAAAACATCAAAGAAGTAGTTAAAGACCATCTAAAGAATAACTATAAGAGTATTTATTCTTAAGACTTCTCCATAAGACTTATCAATATGAAATGAAACCGGTCCAAACAATTTTAATTCAAGCGTTTTTAAACCAGTTTTATCTCTAATTCGTAAGTCTGATTGGTATCAAAATAAGTGTATATGTTCTCATAGTTGTTCTGTAGACAGTCCTTAAGCTACTTTTTCTAGATTAATTACCTAGATGGTTTCTGTTTATTTTAAATCTAATTTTTTTCTAGATTTTTACATTCAAGATTTGCCCATATTGCCCTAAGGAAAATATCCTACTTTCCTAGCAAATAAAGTCCTTTGTTTTGCTCGATTCAATCAAGAAAGATTTGAAAGGTTGCTTTTTCTTGCTCATTTGTTAGGTCATGCAAGTTAGAAGTCATGTCATTTCAAATATCTTCTTCATTGACTCTATGTATATGAGTACCTACACAACTGCTAAAGGTACTATTACTAGTAACTTAGTAGTTAGTATTGATAGTAGTTTACTATTTTTAAAGAAGTTATTTTTTGCAGTAATGAGGTTAGTAATAATTTACTTTTAAATGAATTTAGACAAATTATACATATTTTTTTACCAGAAAATTTTTTTGTATTATATCCAAATGGTGCTTAAAATATGAAACCTAGACACGTAATAATATCAAATCCTATGTCCCTCTTATACTATGTGAGTACTGGTTTAGTTCTGATCATCAATTTGAACAAAAATGTCAATAAACTTCAAAGGTTTATATATAAAGAATTCTGGTATTTGAAACTAATGTACTAAAAATTATAAAAAGTACATCACTTGATGAACAAAATTGAACCTACAGCGTGACATGCATGCAATGCATTTACAGTAAAAGTATATGTAATAAGTATATTACAATGATGTACGGCAAACATTTATAATAAATCTATAAACATATACATAGATACATTTTAAAAATAATACAAAAAATTTTGCTATAGTGGATGCCTAATTTTATCAAGAAAATAACTTCCACATTCAAATTCATGAAACTGTCAACAGCAAAACATTAGAAGAGAAAAAAATATATTCCAATTTCAAAATTGGTGTCTATTTGAGTAATTAGTTAAGTGTAGACAAATTCTTAATTCTTCCAATCTGAAAAAATATTTCAACTGAACTGAATAGTTAACATTAATATTGTTTTTTTTTAATTTAAGGTTAATGTCACATACAAAGGCCTTTGTTTGTATAGGAAAGAATATGAATAGATAACTGCTAGTTTCCTGATATGAAATAACCTGACTCATCCATTACCTAGTACATATATGTTTACTATTATTTTTGTATTTGTTCTTTATCATAATGACATACAAAACTCAGGGCAAATACAACTTCTGGTCTATTGCCAACACTCTATGTTTGAAATTTTCTCTTTTTGTTGTAACAGTGTTTTTTTAAGAAAATGAAAAAAGATATTGCGACTTCTGATTTAAGCTTAAAGTTTGAACTTATGAGTGGTTGTGAATGACCGTTTTTTTCGCCAGACAATGGTCCCATGCTCTGTATTCAATAGGTCATTTATGGATGTATGTTGGTTGGCTGGACTGGCAACCACCAGTTGAGTATCATTCGAAGTGGTAGTCTTAAGAGCATATAATAGCAGGAATAGCCCGATCACTGCATAGTAGTTTGTTAACACGACAGACAAATACTCATAAACATCTATTGAAAACTGCACTTTGTGTCGGCATCTGACAAAAAACAACCACTTACTCTTGCTTAACACAATTATTTTTTAAGAAATATAAATATGCCAAAATGATGCTAATTACCAGAAATTCTAAAACCTAATGTGGCACTGCATCATGTATGTCATCTTGATTACCAATTATAATTTTGGTGTTATAACCCTTTATATGCAAGCTCAGTTACTAAGCATACTATTATTAGCTAATTAATCCTAGTTAAATACCAAATATATACAGAAATATTTAGATAGATAAATATACTGCGATGCTGAAGCCAATGTTAAGTGAACACCATTTTGCAACAATTTTGTTTTAAAGTAACTCAATAGATATTGAGGATTTGATACTATAAGATTCAACCACTTTAAACACTACATTTTTTAAAGTGAAAGGTATAATAATTTAATTAGAAAATCTATAATTATTATTTTTGCCAGAGTGCATTGAAAAATATACATGAGTACATTTTAACAACTTACCTGGTTTTTCAAGCTGCACAATACTTTCTAGAACTTACCCAATAAGCCCAAAAACCAAAGGTAGCTAAAGTATAAGTTGAATCTTGCAGTTCAAAAGGAGTAATATGAAATATCAACATTAGCATAAAATCGTTAAGAAAACAAGTATATCACATATTTATTTACCAACTACATAAAGGTATATTCACTGCTGGACTTGCACATACTGCCCACTTTTGTAATACTCCAAATATATACTTTGTTTTATACATAGTCCAAATATGACCACTTCAAAGAAAACTTTGAATTCTATAAAATCTGATAGTATATCGCAAATTGTATTGAGACACCAAGTTTGCAAAATCATTTGACACAATCAATAGATGAGAAATAACAATATTTTCAAATTAATAAAAAAATATTTAACATGCAATTTTGTTAATTAAAATACATATTATTGCAAGTGAAACAATGCAGTTGTACTTTAAAAATATTTCCAGAAAAGTGTAGACGTGCAGCATTCCACTCTGTTTAAAAATATGTGCAAAACAAGCAACCATCCAAAACAGTGTTATCTAAAATATTTATACATTTTTACATGATAATATAAAAGGAAACCTTTCTTAGACAATACAGTTATACACTAGTATGTATTTATAAAAATCTAAAGTAATGATTCGCGGGCTGAAGCTTAGGGCGGCAGGAGCCTAGCAGGCGCAGTTGTCGCCCTCTCGGTTGCGTCGGTTGTCGTTGGCGTTTAGCTTGATCTGGTCGGGGAACTCGTTGTACAGCTCCGCCTCCGTCTCCTGCGACAGCGCGTTGCGCGCGATCGTCTGGAAGGCCAGCTCCACGTTGACGGCCTCCTTGGCGCTGGTCTCGAAGTACGGGATGTCGTTCTTACTCTGGCACCACTGCTGCGCGCGCTTGGCCGACACGGCGCGGTTCTCGAGGTCCACCTTGTTGCCGAGGATCACGAACGGGAAGTTGTTGGGGTCCCGCGGCGCCGCCTGGATCAGGAACTCGTCCCGCCAGCTCTCCAGCGACTTGAACGTGTTGGGGGCAGTTACGTCAAACACTAATACGCAACAATCCGCCCCGCGGTAGAACGCCATCCCCAGCGACTGGAAGCGCTCTTGACCCGCCGTGTCCCAGATCTGCATTGTGACGATCCTATCCTCTACGATTACCTCTTTCGTGAGAAAATCGGCCCCTATTGTTGCCTTGTACTGGTTCGAGAACTTCTTGGTGACGAACTGGTTCATTAAGGAGGTTTTGCCCACTCCGCTGTCGCCGAGGATGATCACTTTCAGCAGTACCTTTTTCCGTGAAGACATTTTGCACAAAAATTTATCCAAACGTGGAAAAATACAAAATTAATCACACTCTTTGTCTGTACCTTTGACATGAAACGAAATAAATTGATGATAAATGCGTCACCTGTTTTGCACTTGCTTGCCATATACAAGAAATAAATTGTCCCAGTTCTCACCACCATACTATCTTTCATTATATCACAAAGCTGATATTTGACCAGATTTTGCATTTAAAATTAATAAATAATTTACAATACAATTATTTTGTGTGTGATATAAGTACATATGTATATCTTAAGTCACAATACAAAATGTCTACGTACAAAAATACTATTGATGTTACTCCACTTACTAGAGAAATACTAGTAAAAATTAGGCTAAAAATTCAAGCCTAATCGCAACGCAAGTGGCACCATTGAGATTGATTGTTGAGTGACCGTAAAAGCTGCCATATTGCATAGTTAGTTTATTGTGTTTACAAAATATACATAATAATATGTCAGCGTAGGAGCGCCAGTGTTGTGTCTATTAAGCTGGCAGTGTTTCTCTACAGTACAGTGATTGACATTTGCTACAGCTAGTATTTAAACAACGTAAATAATATAATAATATATTCTTTATAGTAGTTTGTTGGTATATTGTAAATATATATATTAATATTTGGCTAAGCGCGATTAAAATGCATATTTAATGGTAATACATGGTTAAGTATTCTATGAATGTTTAGAGATACCAAATGTTGTTCCATCCGGGTGTCAAGGGACACCTGGACAACAAAGTTCCTTTAAGTCTCTAATTATTATTATTTACAAAAAATCTGTATACCTACACTCAATAATCGTCGCGACACCACACAGATCGATGCGAAATAGAAATTAAAATATCTGGCTTGCTTACTATAAGAGAGAGAAAGAGAGAGAGAGAGAGGCAGAGAAACTTGCGCACGCCGCACAGCTTACTATAGCAAAAAGTGTCGTGACAATTTTTCGTAAGATTTTTTTCCGTCTAGCCCCCTTTCATATTGGAGCTAATCGTTCCAATTACTTAAAGATTATGTTTGTTGTATGGGGTATGAAAAATTTCAGCTTTCTATACAGTTCTCGTGGTTCCTTAGATGCAGTCTAGTGACAGCGGAGGCCTAGTTATAGGGTCCCGATGTACCTTCAGCTACGGAACCCTAGAAAAGTATTTATTTTTCTGAGTAAATGTGGGACTTATTCTATTCTAGCAATATTAGTTTTCTGACACAGAATAAAAAAAAAATGTTTATTTGATATTTACGTCGTCCAACTTCCCGTGACAAATCCTGATTCTATGGCCAATAAAAGCGCTAAAGCACAAAGATGTGGCTAAATTAAAGAATACTAAATCTTATCATCCAAAAATAATTTAATGGTAATTACTGCATTTCTTACGTTGTTGTCACTGTCACGTAAACGTCAATTTAAATCAATCATAGTTTTTTATCCTTTTTTCTCTATTTCCATTTCACTCATTCCTTTGGTTGATGTCCGCTGCTTCTCGTTAATTTTGTGATTCATGAATTTTATTTTACTAAAATAAAATTTAATATATTCATTAATCCAATTTTTTTAAGTTCATAATGAAGCGGAATTAAAAGTGATGTGTTCAAGTTCAACAGATAAATTTACTACGTTCTCCAGCTAACGAAAAGGAAAAAAGTGAGGGTTAATAAATTTGTGTTAAAAAAGTGATCCGTTAGTCGATATCGTATGTTTGTTAAAACTTTCTTCGTCTTATAGATGGAGAATAATTTGAGTAGAAGCGGCAGCCGGTCGAGCTCGGTCTGCGAGCTGGAGAAAGACTTCAGCGACATGGAAATATTGAAATCTAGGACGAGTCGACGTAATGTGCTGCGAGCGCAACCAGCGCGGAAAGCCAAACGAGTTAGATTTTTTCGAAACGGTGATAAATTCTATTCGGGAGTTATAATTCCAGTCTTGCCGGAACGATACAGGTGGGTGTCCAAACCGAACTTATGCTTTCCAACTTGATAAACTCTGGTTAGAATGTTCACGTCACTTTCACTTTGCCCATATTTTAGCTTGTAGCCCGGTCGGGTACCTATGTGCTATAGGTATGGCTCTATTGTGGCCATGCATACAATGGCCAGCAGTTAGCTTGACTGCTGTGCTATTGATTGCTTCCTAGCTGACAAAGTTTAGTCATGCTAGGAGGTTTTCATAAAAGTGGGTTAAATTTGAATTTATTTTACCTGTTTACCTCCTCATACACTTTGAACTAGCAAGACTTATGAAAAAAAATAATGAATGCTCACTGAGTATCAGTAATTTCAATGAATATAAAGTTAATGATTTGTTTTTATTTTGAGTCAGTCTTAATTAGCAAAGACAGTTATACCTAGTGTATAGTATCCGAGAGATTACTGTGTGTGCTTGATTACAGTTATTTAGGCCATTACTAATAAGTTATTATCCTAAAAATATTATAATATTAGCTTGAAATATTATATTAAATTTTTGGTATTCATTCACCTTTAACAATTGAGCCAATGAGCATAAAATTTTGTATGGAGATTGCTTAAACCCTAGATTAATATATAGGGTAGATATTACTTACACCCAGATTAACACATAATAGCAATCTAAGGCACAACTATTATTAATATATTGTCATTATTTACTAAATTCAATATCATACTACTATAAGAAGAATGAAAGAGTTATTGTTTACTTACAAAACTTGATTTAGTTTTAAGACTTATTTAAAAAACGAAACTCTTAGTGAAATACCATAAAAAATACTAGAACCTAAATAAAAATGTGGGGCTGGGCACATCAGCCGGATGTCGGAGGATCTGTGGGCTAAATGTACCACTCTGTAGGTGCCACAGAGCATCCGACGTCGCGGCAGGCCCAGCCGGAGATGGCAGGACAAACTGGATAAACACTGCAAAAACTGGCAAGAAATAGCAATATATCGTGATAAATGGAAAGAGGGTAGAGAGGCATTTGCTCTTCAATGGGACAAAACAGGCTCATAATAAATAAAAATCCAGTAGGTACTTACTACAAATTTGTCTTATCACATTGCTGGCTGCTTTAACCCCTCTACGATTTTTTTTATTTCTATCATATCCAAATCACTTCCTATCCAGTAAGACAAAACCTTGAATGCATCCACAACAATTAGAAAAACATAACTTTCTAATGATTGTTTGGTAATAACATAGCCTTGATTAAGGTAACCAAGTATTTTATTTCCAGGTCATTTGATAGCTTAACAACGGATTTGACAAGAGTTTTAGTGGACAATGTAACACTCCCAAGTGGAGTGCGGACAATCTATTCCCTAGAGGGTAGGAAAGTGAGTATTTATTCAGATATTGTTTGTTTTTAACCTATTGACTCAGTCGTTACTTTGTGGAAATCCATTGTAAATAGAAGACAATATTAAATATGAACTTCGTTGAGTTAGGATGATAGATTAGGGATTAGTTTTACTGGTATGAGTTGTAGTGGATGTTTTGTGGTTGGTTGGAGGAACACACCTAATTTTCTTTTATTTTGTCTTCTATTGTTTGTTTTGTTAATCACATTTGCAATTCCAAGATTTAATAAAAAATATAGTTATTATTTTAATGTGTGACTCTTTATCTCAGTCATCTTATATGGCCTTTAGTCTTAGTACTTAAGCAGTTGTTAAGCCAAGTCAGAGACCTTCAGGCAGCCTGAAAATTCGACACCATAGCTTGGCCACTTAACTCTTATGAAGAAGAAGAAGACTGTCTAAATTTCCCAAATCTCTATTTGTTAAGGAGTACGATCGGTGGTTCAAGTCTTGAATTATTAGATTTTTTATAGTTAATATTAATGTAATATTTTCATTATATTGATATTGTTGTTGTCAAATGCAAACTTATGTTTATCTATATCTATCCATTTTTTAAAGTATAAAGCCTAAATTACATACATACCTATTCCTTCTTAAAAAAGGAGATATTATTTTTAACTGTGTGTTATGACAATGTAAACTTTGTATATTGTTCACAGAAATTTTTTCATAAGTTTTTTCATTTCATTTGTAAATTCATAATTGGAAATGGTTAGGCTGAAGCTTTCTTGAAGGCTACTGAAATACTCCACTAGTTGCTTGGTGACAGATTTTTCACTCCAGGGTGGAAGTCAGCCAGGCGAGCACTAGAAAATGCTCTGCTACTAGGATACTCATATTTTCCTTCACTGGAATTTCAAGCACATCAGGACTAGAACCTTGGACATTACCTGTTCCAAGCACTTAACAGTGTGATATATTTCTGATAGAAAGAGAGTGTCGCTAACCCATGGTTACTCTTACTTGAGAGATAGGATAGTTTAAATCTCAAATTATAGTCGCAATTTTAATTTATTGCTAATTATTATTTGACAGTCACAACTATCTGTTAACTCCAAATTATTCTAACAGTCGATGTCGATTCCTTTCAACTGGGTTGAGTAAGTAATCAATAGATGGCGCTGCTATGGTAAATCTACGAACGTGTCATATAGGCTACACTATCTATTTTTCATACCCCTATGTGAGGCCGAAGTACAAGTTATTATTCTGTGGTGAGGCAAAACAATGTTTGCTGGCTCAGCTAGTCATTTATATTGTACAAAGTTTTATCTAATAGCCAAAATAGCCATAATAAGTTTAATGTTACAGTAGAATAAGCTTGGGAGATGCCATTGGCTCCCATATCACAGTTGCCCATAACTACTTTGGGAGCCTTTGGATTTCTATTACTTTTATTCACATTATGTAATCACAGCGTCCCAAGAACATACCACAAAATGTACTTACTTCATCCACTCTTAACACATAATTATTGTACGTACACAACCTTAAAGTAAATAAAAAATATTTGTATTTGTATTGTATTTGCCCAAATAAACGTTTTTGATTTGATTTGATAGATTGGCAAACTAGATGACCTGGAAGACGGACAGTCGTACGTGTGCAGTGGCTTCGGCGAGCCGTTCAAGCGGCTGGACTATGAAGCGAGCGCTGTCACTCCGCAGTCGTTCCGGCTGAGTGGGCCGGAGTCCCTCAGCGACAGCGCGAGTCCTTCCCCGGCCAGGGCCAACAACAGGCTCTCCCGGTACTTGCAGGTAACTCACAAACCCTGATCAAACATGAAAATCATTATGCAGGATTTTAAAAGTTATTTTCAGAATATACTTTTTGCCTCACATACCTTATGCTAATATGCCATATGATATAGCATAATAGCATAAGCAGCCCACTATTACGTTCCCACTGCTGGGAATCAGGGCCTTCTCTCATAACCATAACAAAGACATATATTGACGTGTTTACCTCATTATAAGGAAGAGTAAGGCTCGACGGCATCTAGGGTTGGTAACGTACCAGTTCCCCTTGTACGCGGCCAGGGATACGTTTGCGTTCTGAAACCAAACCAAACATGCTCGGTACAACCGGCATTTCATATGATTTGCTGATTTCTTCTTCTCCTTTACCATTTCCCACTAGGTGGGGTCGGCACAGCCTCTTTTTCGCTTCCACGCCACTCTATCAGTCGTCATCTCCCATTCACTCCCTTCTCATTCATATCCTCCTTCACACAATTCATCCACATCTTCTTTGGTCGACCTCTATGTCTGCTACTTCTTACAATCATATCCTAACCTAACCAGGTAACTCACAAACATACATATTATATTATAATAATATTAAATATCCTTTATTAACATAAGCAACAAATATACTATTAAACTTAAGCCATTGGTGTTGTATTGGGATAGCTATTATTTAACAATGTGAAAGACTGGGTAATTTTTTTACTGGTCCTGGAGAAAAGATGGTAGGCCACCTTATACGACATGACAATTTCATAAAAATTATGTAGAAGGAAAGATAGAAGTCAGGAGAGGAAGAGGAAGACCTAGAAGATCATATTTAGACCAAATTAAGGAGTAGGCGAAAGTCATGTCGTATAGGGAGGTCAAGGATTTGGCTGAAGATAGAAATACCTAATAATAATAGAAAAAACGCCACAGACAAGAGCCCAGCTTTTAAATATTAAATGAATTAACCTTTTTTTTTTTTACACATTCACACACGGCTGGTTAGCCCCATACTGAACCATTTCTAGCTCGTATTATGGTTGCTAACACAACTGATATACTACATATACATACATATTATATATAAATACATATTTAACACCCAGACCCACAGCCAACAAATCTAGTTAAGCACAAAAGTGTTGGCCGGGCCAGGAATCGAACCCGGAACCGGAGCCGGATTAGCAGTCCGGCATGGTAACCTTTACGCTAAAGAGGTCGTAAAAAAAAAAATTAACCTTAGGGTAGTCGAGTTCTTCGAATCTGTGTCGTAGGTCTCAGTTGGATATACCAATTTTGATTTATTAACTGTAGTTTGAAAGGTGCGGTAGTTGGAAATGTTCTTATCTATATTTTATGAGAATAGAGTATAGATAAGGTTTTAATAAAGGTTGTTGTGTGCAGACAAACGGCAGCGGCAACAACACGAGCAATGGCACAGCGCGCGTGAGCCCCGGCGCCGGCGGAGACAACGCAGTGCGCCCCCGGATAGTCACCGTCATACGGAACGGAGTCAAGCCCAGGAAGGTAATGCCATATCATTACACGCTTTATATTAGCTTCACCTGTATGTTTGTTTGTAACCGACTTCTTTGGGCGCGATTTTAACCCACTTTAAACGGCCAGATTTCGTTGAAACTTTGTAGATTTATTGAGGACCGATGACAATACACTAATTTGATAAAATTATTCCTTTTTTTTGTATTTTTGTTTGTATGCTTGTTTGTAACCGACTTCTTTGGGTCGCGATTTTGACCCACTTAAAACGGCCAGATAAGCGTGTTTTTTAGTTTTTTTTTTTCAAACTATTATTATTTTACTTAAGGAATTGCGCGATGTAATCTATGATAAGACTCTTTGTCCAGACTCATTCATCTATAGGCAACGCAGAGCCCAAACGGCTGGTCCCAGGGGTATGAAATTTGGAGGGTGTATTTTTTTTTAGTACGAAGACGCGTACTAAGAACGGATTTTTGGAAATTTCACCCGAAAGGGGGTAAAACAGTTGTATAGAACTTCTTAGTTTTTAAACTTCCAGCAATGAAATCTGGAACAGGTATTGTATATGTAAAATTAAAAATAATAGTGTCAAGTTTTTATTTGAAAGGGGCGAACTAAGGGTTTGTAATGGGGAGTAAAAGTTTGTATGAAAAAAATCTTTTTTTATCATATTTAAGTCTTGAAAATTACTATGGTTGTAGTTTATTAAATGATCAAATTAAAATTATAAAAACTTTTGCTATGGGTGCATTTAGGGGGATGTTATTGGGGTTGAAATTAAAAATGAAAGTTTTGTGTTTTTGAAATCAAGAGGTGAATTTATAAAATTGCCACGGGAATAGGATACAATAAAAAAATCCACAGGTCACGCGAAAAGCGACATATGCGCGGGCGGAGCCGCGGGCAACTGCTAGTACCTTAATAAAACTATAATCTAGCTTACTCATGAATAGTATTACTTTCAAATAAACTACTAATTACGTAAAGTCTCTAAGAATGTACTCTTTAGCACATTTCTTAATGTCTCTATTAAGTCAATACACTTTGGTCATGTATCCTATTTTTAACACCTTTATTAGGATTTTGTTAACGTAGCTTCATATATAAGTATTGTCTTGAAACGTCTTCAATCGGGTCACGCAATCTACTATCGTTATATTCTTCATGCCTGAGATACAGAAGTCAAAAATAGCTTAACACAGAGTTATGGTTTTTGTATTTCAGTTGTGCCAATTTGACACAACCATAAAACGCGTTTTTTTTAGGTCTTGGTACCTAAAAGATAAAAACGATACCATATTACTTAGCCTCCGTTGTCTGTCTGTCTCTCAGAAACCGTGATAGCTAGAAAGCTGAAACTTTCACAACTTATGTATTTCCCGTGTCGCTATAACAACATATGCTAAAAATAAATAAAATTAAAAGGGGGGGAGGGTACAATACAACAATGGTACGGAACCCTTCATGCGCGAGCCTGACTCGTACTTGGCCAATTTTTTTCTGACGTACCATATCCCTTTTTTCTGTTATTCGTGGCCAAAACGGAAACAGACGGTTGGTAAACACGTCTACGTAAGCGTAAGATAATGTATACCGACCTAATTTCTAAAGGCAATGAACTGCTCACACACCTTCGTTAATTAATTTGACCAATTATACCGTCAAATGGACATTTGGTAGGAAGTAATTTTGTGTGTACCTAATCATTATTTTATTAGCAAACGTGCTTAGTATGCGTACAAATCCGAAGACACGATCGGCTAATTTCGGATACGTAGAGTGCTTGCTATCTCTGTCGCACACAACCTACGTCCCGCGGTGACACCCGCGTTAATTCGTCTTATACTAGTAATACTTAGTCAGGTCATAAGTTCTGTCACACAATAGAAACTTTTGAATTTTCATTGCTGGCCACAAAAAAAATTATTGAATTTGAATTCCCAATTTTTCATGAAAATAAAAATATTTACTTTTTAAAATTTTCCTCATTTTTAAATATGGAATGGACACTTAAAGAAGACCGTGTCGGGGTTATTGCATTGCATCGTTGCGGTTACGCGCCAATTCAGATTTTCGACTTACTGAAAAATTTGAATATAACCAAAAGATTCATTTATCGTACCATAAATCGATACAATGAAGACTCTAGTGTAGATGACAGATCAAGAAGTGGTCGACCTCGCTCTGTTAGGACTCCAGCAGTGATAAAAGCTGTGAAGGTGCGAATTCAAAGAAATCCCATACGTAAGCAGAAACTGTTGGCCCTTCAGATGGGGTTAAGCAGGACCACGGTGAAAAGGGTGTTAAATGAAGACTTAGGGCTTAGGGCATATCGAAGAAAAACCAAACATCGTTTGGACGCTCGTTTAATGGACCTGAGACTGA
Source organism: Mellilla xanthometata (assembly GCA_035578125.1). NCBI lineage: Eukaryota > Metazoa > Arthropoda > Insecta > Lepidoptera > Geometridae > Mellilla > Mellilla xanthometata. The sequence goes on along the minus strand of JAPUBQ010000051.1, from coordinate 543,499 downwards.
AGAGATGCCGCGCTTTGTTGAAGCGGTACGCAGGAAAAAAGCGTCGGGAAATTCTTTTTTCGGATGAAAAAATTTTCACCATTGAAGAGAGCTACAACAAACAAAATGATAAGGTGTACACACACAGCAGTGAAGAAGCGAGCAACCGTATTCCGCGTGTCCAACAAGGTAATTTTCCATTCTCGATCATGGTTTGGCTGGGAGTCTCTTATTGGGGCTTAACTGAGGTACATTTTTGTGAGAAAGGCGTAAAAACGAATGCAGTTGTGTATCAAAATACAGTCCTCAAGAACCTTGTGGAACCTGTTTTTCATACCATGTTTAATAACAGGCCCTGGGTATTCCAACAAGATTCTGCGCCAACCCATAGAGCGAAAAGCACTCAAGACTGGCTGGCGGCGCGTGAAATCGCCTTCATCCGACACGAAGACTGGCCCTCCTCCAGTCCAGATTTGAGTCCGTTAGATTACAAGATATGGCAACACTTGGAGGAAAAGGCCTGCTCAAAGCCTCATCCTGATTTGGAGTCACTCAAGGCATCCTTGATTAACGCAGCCGGCGATATTGACATGGACCTCGTTCGTGCAGCAATAGATGACTGGCCGCGCAGATTGAAGGCCTATATTCATAATCGCGAGGGTCATTTTGAATAAACTTTATTACCATAAGAATCTATGTTTTATTAAGTTCATTTTGATATATAAATGGTTACATAAATATTAAACATGTCTAAATTATCTCATATTACACATGTGACAGAACTTATGACCTGACTAAGTATTAGTAGGATTGGATAGGATTTACCAACATAACTAATATATGTACTACATATACACACATTTATATTTTATATAGATACATATTTAACACCCAGACTGGCAGCCAGTAAATTTAGTCAAGCACACTGATGTTAGCTGCGCCGGGAATTGAGCCCGGAACGTTCTGATTGGAAGTCCGGCGTAATGGTTACCATGCCGGACTTCCAATCAGAAGTTTCCGGGTTCGATTCCCGGCACAGCCAACATCTTTGTGCTGAACTAAATTTATTGGCTGCCGGTCTGGGTGTCAACTATGTATCTATATAAAATATGACTAAATGTATATGAAGTATATCAGTTGTATTAGCAACCATAACACGAACTAGAAATGGTTCAGTATGGGGTTAACCAGCCGTGTGTGGAATGTGTCCTAATATTTATTAAATTTTTTATTTTTATTTCTTCAAGCATACGGAAGACTCATTTAGGACAATAATATCTGAATAATATAAAACGAGTGTCATTCAAATTGTCTGCACACGTAATTGAGTACAGCGTGTATTAACGTGAACCGCACCTGACCTACTAACACAATTTGCCTAAATAGGAAATGAATTAGCAACTTTTACAACTCTGTTTAGCGTACTACAAAAGTTCAACATTAAAAATTTAAGAAATTTACTATTCATGAATAGAATAGAATTTCTTTATTGTCATATTGATACTATGTACGAGTATCAATATGACAATAAAGAAATTCTATTCTATACATTTCTTATTACATTTTAACCACTTGTATGTTGAAACACCGGCTCCCGGTATAAACACATTTTCGCCGCAACTGTTGACATACCGGGAGCCAGTGTGGGTAAAACTAAAACTTGGAACTTGACTTTTTTTAACAGATAATACAAAATGGGCTAATGTCATTCAACATACGAACTGATATTTACATAATTGTTCACAATTATCATCAATATGGACTCGTCAGTATTTCATTCAATAATAATAATAATATTATAATTAATTAAAGGCAGGCTTTTAAAGCGATGACAACTGGGCGTGTAGCCGCCTTACTTCCCGTAGGTGGTAGATTCGATCCCTGCTCATGACATCGAGCTAAGATGTGGTGAAGGAAAACATCGTGAGGAAACTATAGCAAGGTGTTAGGATATTTTTTAGTGCTCGCTTGGCTAGCAATCACCAAGTTGATAGTCTATCAAGCACCTGACGGTGTGTGTTCCGGCTGCCTCTTTGTAAGCCAGTATTCCTGGACTAGACATGCTACATACCTTAGGCCAAAGTGTTGCTAAATCATCGCGCGTTTTCAGTTACCGTAAAACGGGGTGAATCGGAACAATTCTAACTTCAGAGCTTATTTTAATAATATATTTGTAGCTGTTGGCAGCTATCTATGGTATCAGGAAGTATATGTAGCTATCATTTCCTAATCACCCCATGTTTGGGGTGAATGGGTGCGAGTGAGGGGGTAATTGGAAAAATGGCTAGGGTTCGTTTCAGATATTTTTAACCGACTTCCTAAAAAGAGGCTATTAAAACAATGTTGATGCCGGTTATTAAAACGTACTTATACGTTAGCAATTTGAGGCAAGTGAATTTAGGACTTCAGATTAAAAAAAATTTAGTACCTATCTATGTTTCTACGAATATGAATTCGAACCAACACTATTTTAATACAAGGAAAGTTCGAAACATTTTAACGACGATTACGATTCGCGCCACGATTTGATGGCAGATTCTTATAGACCTCGGCGAAAAAATCTTAAAAATTTAAAAAAATATATTAAATTTTACGGGTGTAACCTTGTTTTTTTAATGACCTTGCGCTTGATCGCAATCTACTTGATGGTAAGCGATATTGTGATCTATGGTGGAGCGCGCGTGACCAGAAGAAACCGGTTCACTCATGCCTAGATAACCGCTAGATTATATATTATAGTTTAATCAGCATTTGTATTTTTTCAAGTTAATATGGTGGCTGTAGCTAGCTATAAAATAAAATTAATTGAATGCTTAAACCTCGCGTGTCTTTATTCAGTTAATGCAGCCATAACTCCAGCTCCGTTAATAACCGTATAATTATAAACATTCTATAAAGATAATCGCAGTTTCACCGTCAATATATTAAATTTACTCATGTTACAAGCCGCTTTACCAATTAAGTGCTCGCTTGTTTAAAATGTAGTTGCGTAATAGTATTTTGAATATTATGTTTATTTCTTTTTCAGCACCGACGAAACAAGTTAAAATTAATTAATTTCTGGTTGAAAACCCTGAACGATATTTTTTGGTGACGACCATTTTGGATTTGAAATTATTCATTATGTATGTGTTCAACTTATCAAGCCCTTTCATTATTGTTTTTTTTTCTTTTTACGCACGGATAAAACAAGTGTAAATTAATTTCTGGTGGAAAACCTTCGAACTATATTTTTTGGTGACCGTTATATTGTTATTCGAGTGTTCTTAGCTATTTTTGAACAAAATCGGCCTACGATATCGATCGCTACAAAATGGCAGAAGACGTATTTTTCCTCATCTGACTCAATATGGGTACCAAAAGAAAGGGTTTGATAAGTAAAATACAGATATTGTGATAAATTTAAATCCAAAATGGCCGCCACTACAATTTTGTTTCACTCATTTTTAGAGTGCAGTTATGTATTAGTAGTTAATTATTTCTACGTAATTATTATTAGTGATTGAATAACAACAATAAGTACATTGCCACTCGGCTTGTGGTCAAGTATCGAACTATTCTTAATGATATCAAGTAACTGTCGATTCATCTTTACCTATATTATAAAGCGGAAAGGTAATTATATTAAAACAAAAAACTAATCCGCACATACACTAACGCCAATAAAATAAAATAAATAATAATAAATATACTCAAAAATGTTATAGATCTTTACCAATATTATAAAGAGGAAATGTTTGATTGTTTGTTTGCTTGAATTGAATAGGCTTCGAAACTACTGGAATGATTAGAAAAAATGTTTCACCATTGCGAAGCTATATTTTTCCCGAGCGATAAATGATTTAAATATCTTTGACTCCAATAATGTAATATGAGAGTAAAGAAAAACAAAGAATATTTAACGTATGCACTGCTATAAATTTGTCGTGATGGGTTCCGTTTAATATGTTTTTATGAACTATACTCTATCCTAATATCATAAAGAGGAAAAGTTAGATTTTTCTTTGACGCGAATAAGCTCCGAAACTACAGGATCGATTTGAAAAATTCTTTCACCGTTGAGTAGCTACATTATCCCCGAGTAACATAGGCTATATTTTGTTTCCAAAAATATCAGACATCTTTAGTAAAATGTGTAACAAAAGCCCTTATATAACCCGTGCGAAGCTGTCTGCTAGTGTAGATTCATTATCATCATCCACAGCCTGTTCTATCCCACTGCTGGGTATAGGCCTCTCTCTTTTTATGCCATCTGTCTCGGTCTTGTGTCAATCTGGTCCAGGTTCGACCCGTGTAGATAGTGTAGATTAAGTGCAGTTTAATCCGAGAAAAAATTGTTGGACGTGATAGCGATAACCTCGCCTTATCGTATGCTTTTAACTACATATATAACATTGATTCATAAAATAAGTATGCGTCATTTATTTACTTTATTGACACGTGTTACTTTATTTTTAACCTCCGAAGCAAAAACGACGGGGTGTTATAAGTTTGGCTTGTCTGTGGCATCGTAACTGCCGAACCGTATTACTTTTTTTTGCATTGTGTGTTTTATACATATTATCATCTTCTTCTAATATATAAAATTTCCATGTCACAATGTTAGTTATCGTACTCCTCCGAAACGGCTTGACCTATTTTTACCAAATTTTATATGCGTATAGTAGGTCTGAGAATCGGCTACTATCTATTTACCATAGCCCTAAGTGAATAAGGATAGTTCATCCCTATTTTTTATTTTTAGACGAAATTTTTTGTTTTAATTTTTTATAATGAGGCATTAAAAATACATAAATCTCAAAATTTTTACTTTTCATCACCATTCCCTATTTTTATGGTCATTTTAGTAATTTCATTATTTTTCATTCCTCGATAACTGATCAAATATAGTGTTTTTAACTGTACTTAAGGCAAAACAACGTTTGCCGGGTCAGCTAGTTTTATATAAAATTTAAATATAAATTAATAGAATAAATTGATAATGAGTGTTCACAAATTGTATAAAGTTAAGTTATACCTATTTTCATTTACACAAAATTGAATTAATTTTCCTTACCTGCTTTATGCAACACCTTGACCTTCATTGACTATCTTATTGTTTATAACTAAAGTTTTTATTTTATAATTAAACCTCGTTGGTTGGTAAAGAATTAATTAGTACAGTTAAAATAATCATACAAACAAATGACTACGTTATTATACGTTATTAATATGGCTTCTGGAAGCTTGAATGAAATACATTTATCATCATTATTATTATAAATGCGGAAATTTGTGTGTGTGTTTGTTACTTTTTCACATTCGCTCAACCATTGAACCGATTGTGATGAAATTTGGTATGGAGATAGCTTAGAACTTAACTTAACATCTAAGCAATCTTCATACTATAAATCACTGCTAGTATCTTTTTTATACTCCTTACAGCTAGACATTTGACTGAAAGGGCGCGTAACCACACAGAGTTAGGGACACTGGCCTTAAGTGGAGCATGCATAGTTTGGAGTAATTGGCTCTTAAGGAGCCTACCGGAACACTGCTAGGTGTTTGGATAGATGATCAACTAGAAGGTGGTTAATAGCAAGGCGAGCACTAGAAAATGTTCTACCATGTCAAATAATAGTATACAACAATCTTAGCTAAGATTTCTAGTCTAGGTAGAATAATAACATCTTAATGTATATAAATCTCGTGTCACAATGTTTGTCCTCAATGGACTCCTAAACCACTTAACCGATTATAATAAAATTTGCACACCATGTGCAGTTCGATCCAACTTGAGAGATAGGATAGTTTTAATCTAAAATTATAGTCGCAATTTTAATTTATTGCTAATTACTGTCTGTTATTATTTGACAGTCACAATTATCTGTTAACTCCAAATGATTTTAACAGATGTCGATACCTTTCGACTGGGTTGAGTAAGTAATCAATAGATGACGCTGCTATGGTAAATCTACGAACGTGTCATATAAGCTACACTATCTATTTTTTATACCCCTAAGTGAGGCAAAACAACGTTTACCGGGTCAGCTAGTATGTATGTATATTCGCAATGTGACCATTGAGCTAGTTAGATACCAGCTCAATGGCAGAGATAGTGTTAGATAAACAAAGTCAAGTCAATTAAATACGAATAACAGTTCTTATATACTTGCATTGCACTTTATCACGAAAACTTATTTGTCTTTGGATGAAAATACTATAATATTTTATGAATAGGACTTTAAGTCGATAAGACATTTGAAAGTTCTTTAGTTACCTCTCGCTCACGCTCTTCTTATGTTTCGCTATAGGATGCCAGCCTGATAAAAAGTTTAAATGATTAGTTTATCCTTACCTAGAAAATAAGTATATTTTATATGTATACTATATATAATATAGTAATTTAGTAGTATAAGTATAATAACTATGTTCTAAATTTTTGAATACTCCCGGGTAATACTTCAGTTTACTACAGATTTAGTTAGGTGTGTGGTTTCCTATTATTTACTCTAGATTTGATGAAGACCCCCAAATTGTACTTCTCGGGAAAAAGAGACTCAAGAAGAGTGTTCCAAATCTTCGCAGTTCTCACAATGAGGTTCGAAGCAAATCGCTTTGTGCGAATCCTTGGAACTTCGACAGTGAATCGGTATATCTAAAGAGTGTCACTGACTCGTGTGGTTTAGTGTCCAGTAAATATCAATCAACTGTAATTATATGATGGCTAGTAGATCATCCCGGCTTCGCACGGGCTGTAAAATAATCTAAGTTGCAAAGAGAAACAATAAATAACCTATGTTAATCTGGGATAATGTAGCTTCCCAACGGTGAAAGAATTTTTCAAATCGTTCCAGTAGTTTCGGAGCCTATTCGGAGACTATTCAAACAAACAAACAAAATATCAGTTTTCCTCGTTATATTTTATAACTAGCTGTTGCCCACGGCTCCGCCCTGTCATCTATTAATCACAGCATGATGTTTTATAGCTTAAAGCCTTCCTCGATAAATAGTCTATCCAACACAAATATAATTTTTCAATTCGCATCAGTAGTTCCTGAGATTAGCGCGTTCAAACAAACAAACTCTTCAGCTTTATAATCTTATATATAAAATTTCCGTGTCACAGTGTTTGTTACCGTACTCCTCCGAAACGGCTTGACCGTATTTTTCCAAATTTTATATGCGTATTCAGTAGGTCTGAGAATCGGCTACTGTATATTTAGAAATAAATAATTTTTGTTAAGGCAAAACAACGTTTGCCGGGTCAGCTAGTAAATATATATAAATAAAACTGTGATTCTAGTGACACCGGTGAATCTGTGAAAATTAGTTTATTCCAGGTATTTCATATTAGTTTTGGGTTTGCTATACTCAGATTTTTTAAATTTGCCGCTCTTTTCCAGGGTCATGTTTCGTTTGCCAGACTATAATTTTTCAATTCGCATCAGTAGTTCCTGAGATTAGCGCGTTCAAACAAACAAACTCTTCAGCTTTATAATATTAGTATAGATATATAAATAATACTGTTTCCCCCAGGTGTGCCGGCTCCTCCTGAACAAGCGGAACAGTCCCACCCTGGAGCACGCGCTGGCTGCCATCACAGAGTGTATCAAGCTGGACACGGGCTGCGTGAGGAAGGTGTTCACCCAGTCGGGGAACGCTGTCACAGCGCTGCACCAGTTCTTTGAGGATGAAGACGTGTTCTTCGCGTATGGAAATGAGAGGTACGAGCAACTTTTCCTCTTTATACTTCTGAATCTTTATTTTTTTTCTTTTTTCCGATATTTGATAATGAAGTGTATCCCTACTGGATACCGTCAGCGCGAGGAAAGGTTCACACATCGTTGCACTAACTGGTCCAGCGCTTTGAAGATAAAGACGTGTTTTACCCATACGGAAACTAAAGGTAGTAGGTAACTAAAGGTACTATTTGTCTTTTTACCTCTCGATCGTCGTTTGTTTCCTCGTTATTTGAAAATGGAATCTTATCAGACTGCACACGGGCAGTTTGAGGATAGTGTTCACACAGTCGACGACCTCGTTGGCGTAAAGTTTACCAAGCTGGATTGCCAATCAAAAGGTTTCGGGTTCGATTCCCGGCCCGGCCAAAATTTTTTTGCTTAGCTAAAATTGTTGGCTGTAGGTCTGGGTGTTTAATATGTATCTATATAAAAAATATATATTTATATGTGTATGTATAAGTAGTATATCAGTTGTGTTAGCAACCATAATACGAACTAGAATAGTTCAGTATGGGGTTAACCGGCCGTGTGTGATATTAAGAAAAAAAAATTCTTCGCGTATAGAAATGATAAACAGATAAACAATTTTATTGGTAAAATATTACATTTACAAGTTAGTAGTAGTTATTAAATGTCATAATTTAATACAATGTAAACGGTGTAAACAAAAAATACATTGATGATGGCAACATAATTACATAATGTATCTATTATTCTGGTTTGTGGTGGTGTGTTGGTTGTCTCTTTCATTCGCAACACTATCTGCTTGATGGAGATGATTTAATCTCTGTTAATGTTCTTAATGTAACATTGATTATAACTGGCTGTGATCAGCTGTGAATCGATTTGTCAACGCGACATTTGGAGACTTCGTTGGCGTAATGGTTACCATGCCGGACTGTCAATCAGAAGGTTCCGGGTTCGATTCCCGGCACGGCCAACATCTTTGTGCTGAACTAAATTTGTTGACTGTCGATCTGTGATGGGTGTTCAATATGTATCTATTTAAAATATGTACTCGTATGTATATGTAGTATATCAGCTGTTGTGTAAGCAACCATAATACGAACTAGAAATGGTTCAGTATGGGGTTAACCAGCCCTGTGTGAAATGTGTCCTAATATTTATTTTTATTTTAAATTACATTTTCCCCACTGCTTACTGCGTTTATTAAATTAACCTTTTGTAAAAGAAATGGTTCACTACTGGAGGCTGATTTTGCATGTCCCTGCCATTATATCTGGTCACATTTTGCAATGTTATGTTGCCCCTATATTTGTAGCATTTCGCATGAGTTTTAGAAAGCGTTTGATTACTACACTCATTCATTCAGCGGTGACCTTCGATGATTGTGGAATGCAAAGTCAATTGATATTCAGGTGTCGTCTAGTTTCACGAAATATGCTGTAGCGCCTGTAGTTCGGCTAGCTAAGGTGATCTGACGCGATCATCGAAGCTAAGCAACGGTCGATGCGGACGGTGTTTGGATGGGTGACCATGCACAAGACTGTCGTTTTTTAAGTGCCATTTTCTTCTGGGTGCTACTATAGGTCGGATGACACGTTAAATTGTAGGTCCCGGCTGTTAGTCTTAGTACGTCCAGTCGTTAAGTCAAGTCAGAGGCCTTCAGGCGGCTTGAAAAACTCTCGACACCAAAGTTTGGCCACTTAGCTCATACGAAGAAGAGGGGACCTTCGATGATTGTGGAATGTGAATTAAATATTCAGATGTCGTCGCGTTTCACCAGATATGCTACAAATTTGAGTCGTGCCGTATGAGATACTACGTCTCTTATCGTATTGCACATGCATTTATTTATCAAGAAATTCCGTATGTAGGCTTAACAGAATTATCGCGATACGTATTTATCTAAAGTTTAAATATGACATTGATGTACAAGTTTCTTACGTAAGCAAGGAAATGTAATATCTGGTAGGTACTACAGCATCATGCTGAACCTACGCCTTTTATGCACAAACAAATGTTGGGCCTGTATAATTGTTATAGTTTTTTTCTGCTTTATTGTAAATGATTCTTGTGCTAATAAAACTTTTTTTCTTTCTTTCTAATAAAATATATATTTACCAAAACTACAGAACACGCATTTGTAGGTATGGGCTAGGTATGGACAACTTTTGTAATTTTGCGGCTCAATTCAATAAAAGCAGACGCGAGCCAAAACAGGAAATTAAAAAAATATTTTTTTTATACTTTCAGTATGTAGGTTCTTTGTGAAATTAATTGAAGTGTGATGATGTACCTCTATACCAATATTGTAAAGAGGTGAAGGTTTGATTGTTTGTTTGTTTAACGCAAATAGGCTCCGAAACTACTGGACCAATTTTTCCAGTGTATGTACCGGACCGATTTGAAAATATCTTTCACCGTTGGGAAGCTACATTCAAGCCAGGGGTCGTCTGTTTTTCAATCAGACGGCCCCTGGTTCGATCCCGCCCCTACACCAATGACTTATTTTTCATTTTGTGTGTGGACTTGCACTCGCTTTACGGTGAAGGAAAACATCGCGAGGAAAGTGTCGGTTTCCTCGAGGTTCACAATATCCGAAAATATGTGCCATCCACCAACCCGCACAAGCCCAGCGTGGTGGATTATGCCCTATATATCTCTCCTCGTGAGAGAAGGGGCGGAGTCCTAGCAGTGGGAACGTATAGTGGGCTGCTTATGCTATGGTTAGTAACAAAGTTGTAAACTCCCTGGTTACCCAACAATCTTGGGTGCAGTTTACTGAGTGGGGAATTATTCAATAAACATTATATCGGTAGTTTGTTCAATCTCGCCGGGTCCTTGCGACCTGCCAATCGCACCAAGTTATGAAGAATTCTCATACATTACGATCCGTAAAGTTGTTGATATATTTGACAAACCTACTCGGCATAAGTCATCACTAAAATCTCACTAAAGTCATAAATAGTATGAGACTTTTAACATTAACTTTAGGTGAACTTGTATTGTACATTAATGAAATTTAATAAATGTTTTGTGATTTTATTATTTAGTTCAGTTTGACATTTTCTTATTTGTTGTTGTTTTTTTTTTGTAATAGTATCCAGTATTTTTCTTATATGTTATTATGCTATTATGTTATTATTGTATATTCTTAGAGTGGTTTCTTTCTTTCTCTTTTCAGATCTTTATAGACGGTCTTAAAGCATTTTTTTTTATTTTCTTCCTTTTACGATTTCTAGCAAAAAAAAATGTTAATTCAAGACTTTGTGCTTATCATCGCCTTAATGTTTGAGTTTTTTTTTTGTGTTGACTGTGTCTGCTCGAATATAAATTATTAATCATTGTTGTGGTTATAATATAAACAATTACAATTTTGACTCAGTTTGAACTATATTTGTTTGTCTCCAGGGTAAATCAGGAGGATTTCGAGCTCGAATTTGAAGAAAGCAAAGCTGTGTTACAATGTAGGAAGACACCCATCACTAGAAATTCACGGTAAGTTGTTTTTTTTGATACCATATTATGTTTTTATGTTTTTTTTTTTAAGGTTACACTTTTTACTTGTACAAAACAAATTAGTGCAGTAGTAGCGCCTGTAGCTCGGCTAACGAAAGTGTTCTGACGCGATCATCGAGGTTAAGCAACGTTCGATGCCGTCAGTCTTTGGATCGGTGACCATGCACAAGACTGCTTATTAAAAAGTGGCAATTTTATCTGAGCGCTGCCGTGGGACGGTTGGCATATTAGATTGTAGATCCCGGCTGTTGCTGTTAGTACAAGCAGTCGATAAGCCAAGTCAGAGACCTTCGGGTGGCTCGAAAATCCGACACCAGAGCTTGGCCATTTACCTCATAAGAATCAATAGAAAATAATGTTTTTTACAACTGTATATTGTTCATTTCTAAAGTAACATGTTGATGAAATACAATATTTTTTAGTAAATTCAAAATAAAATTCAATTAAATTTTTAATTTACACTTGTTAATTTTATTAGATGTTACTAAGAGTTTTCTAATATTATTACGAATTGTGATACTTGTAGTAGTATATTTGCACGGAATAAACGGTCACACTTACTTAAAAAACGTTGGATATACGTCCAACGGGTTTGGACGCATTACGAGCTTCATCATCGAGGACATGTTACAAATAATAAAATATGGATTACTTTTAAATAAGAAGGCAATCGTTTTATAATAAATAAACATTATTATATTCATTTTATTAACTTGTAAATTTATTAATAAAGAACTTTGACTTTTTGTAGTAGTTGATTACACTACTCTATAATCAGCTGGTGTCGTGATTAATATTTGAAGCAAAGTGATGCAACTTCAGTTGACCGACTGAACTTAGCTAGAAAAAAAATACAATTACATAGTTGATCGACATTTAGTAGCGAAACGTGTTTATGTAACAAGTTGACTTGCTTGCTGTATGTTATGTTTTTTATGTATGTTATATGTAACAAGCTGGACCCGCGGTGTTTTAATTGACAGTCTTGTGCATCCAAGGTGTGTCCGCATCGACCGTTGCTTAACCTCGATGATCTCTTTGCCAAATGCCCTGGTCCCCGAAAACTATAATGTAGCGGTATTCAAAGTACGAGTATCATCATTCACTATGAGCCTGCAGTGCGAAAATTGGAGCACGCTCGATTTGCAGCGCCATCTAGGTTTCTTCGGTAATGATGATAAACTTCTGTCCATGCTTTATTGTATGGGAATCATCAATCCTCTTTTTTTATTCTTAATAGTTTTGCGTTTGACTACAGCCAGCCTGATGTTAAGCTGCGCTGCAGTCTAAGGTGTGGCACGCTTACCTAGAAGATACCTATTAACACTATTTTTTATGACCCCGGATGATACCTCTCAGGAAACAGAGACTCAGGTAGTGAGTTCCAAAGCTTCGCAGCCCTCACAATAAAGGTCGACGCAAAGCGTTTTGTGCGAAAGTTTGGAACTTCAACTCTGTATCGGTGTCTCTTCACTGACTCTCTGCTCGTTCTGTAGTAGAACGGAGAAGGTGGAATCAAATTATGAAGTTCCAGAGCACACTCCCCGAAATGTATTCGATAATAAACCGACAAACTAGCAACCTTGCGTCGGTGCTCTAGGCTTTGAAGCTTCGCCTTCGCAACGCAAGAATTGCCGATAAGCTTCTTAGCTCGTCTCGCAATGGACTCAAGTGGTTCTAGCTGATATTTGTATTTATATTTATTTCTTCTCTAGTATTCTGATCCCTGGTATATACGAGTACAAACATAATTAACTGGTTGCCTCTGAGCTGGTATGTTGAGATGTGTAATGTCGAGATGCTGATGATGCTGGTGTGTCAGGAGCGGCCCGAAGCCCGTGATGCCGGTGAAGGCGGGCGGCGGGGCGGCGCGCGCGGGGAGCGCGGCGGGCGCGCCCGGCGACCCCTCCCTGCCCGCGGCCGCGCCCGCGCTGCCGCACCAGCTGCGTCTCAAGTACACCGTGGGCAATGTTATAGGTAACCTTACACACTACTTAATTCTTTTAAATATTGTTACGTGCTGGACGGGGCACTCTAAATAAAGGTATGGGTATGACTCAAAAAGTCGGATTCTGCGAATAACTAGGATTTATTAAGTATGGAATAATGAATACTTATAATATTTCTCAAATCACTTTTAACTACTCATAGGACACAACAGGATAACTTAAAACCCCACATTTTCAATGCAATCATGCAATTCGTAGCACTATTAGTACGTTATGCGTGATATACCTAATCATACACTTGAACGGTTTGTCAAGCAACACCACAACTTCTTTCCAGTAAATTGCACCTTATTCAAAAGTCATTAAGAACCGATTCAGCTAGGATTCATAAAATCCACATAAGGTTGTCCGATTTTATAATGTCTTAATACATTCAGTTTGGAATATTAATTTTCCTTGTAACACGCGACAATGGTGTGAAACGTATTACGAATTATAACGTAAACAGTTGTAGCATGAATGGAGCGTGCGTAAAATGGAGTAATGACACAGACTACCGCAGCGTGTTATATGACAGATATGTCCAACAGATATGTCCAACTAGTTGGATTACGGGTAAGTTACATAGCCTGTTGTCCAACAATATAATGTTGTTGGTTTAAAGAAATAAATATGTAGTTGGTACAGGCTATATATTTAAGAGTATCAACATATTTTACCGCTTTGAGTATGCAAATTGGAGAGTTTAACCCATTTAGACCCAAACCAAACTGAGCCGTAAAAAAACTTATTTTTTGGTATTAATTGGTAGAATATGACATAATAAAGTAAGAAACGTAAAAAAAAAATTGATTTTTTTTTATTTTGATTGAAAAAAAATGCCGTCCTCAAATGGGGCCACTGGGCTCATATAGTATGAAAATTTTCGAAACAAAATTTATCAATGCAAAGTGTCTTACAACATTTTTTGCATTGCCAGCGGGCTTTTTTATGACAAACGGCACATCTCAATTGCTGGGATAGTTTTTGAGGGCAGTGGCACCTACATCGTGCTGCAGACTTGGCACTACAGAAGCTGCTAGTCGCATTGATACGCTTTCTGTGTATCGTGACGAGCGACGTAGCGTCGGAATTCAAGCTGATCCATCTTGACTTCGTTGGTTAGTAGGTGGAGACGCCATGCGTTTGCAATGGCTAGACCCAGCATGTAAAAATAAAACCCTCCACCATTTTTGCCTCGTACAGCGGTGCGGTACAGGGAAATAGACTGATCATCTTGATCAACCTCACCCATACCCTTGTTGTAGTTTTGAAAAACATGCGGGATTCCACCGTCCACTTTTTTCTTCTCTATAGTACTCCATCTCTTTACTTTACCTAGAGGGAGAACACTGTCAAAATTCGACCCCATAGCGCAAACACGGTTGTCCTGCCATCACACAAATAAAACTTGGTTTACTTGATCAAAGCAGTAATCAACATCGGCACGGGTTTTCTTCTTCATGTCCTTTACTGCTACGAGGGTTGGACCAAGAAGTGTCCTTTGTCCTTTCTTGGTCCTACCCTCGCGAACAGTACCAGTGCGCGATAACCAGCTTGTCGTAGATCACGTAGCAATGTGTAACTGGTAACAAAATTATCGAAGTATATGATATGGATACCACACTTGGTCCTGGGGGCAGTGCCACTAAGTCAATCTCACCAACGTCTCCTTCTTCGTCCATTTCAGTTTCAATTACTTCTTGAAGGCTTTGGTAGTAATTACAACTGGTAAATACCCATCGTGCCATTATGAAATTGGCATTGGCCTATCAACAAAAATAACCAATTATGTACCTCAGATGTGCCCGTTGGCCCCAATTGGGGACAGCATGATAAAAGTAGATTTTATCTTACTTGTACTTAAGTTTTGTAATGGAATAAAGTAGTAAGTAATAGTATATAAAACAATTAAGTAATTTATGTAGGAAACCAAAAATATCTAGAAGACAAAGATAGAAATAAAGTATACTCACTTTGAAATATCACTGAAGTAAGAAACAGGTCCACAAAATGCTCAATATACGACTTAAATACGTTTTAAATATTTTTTTTTACTAAACAACATAAAAATGCACTACTTGTCGTCACAATCCAGAAAATGAACTAACTAAAAACTAATATGTTAAAAAAATATGGGTAGATTTATGAGTGTCCTCGTTTGGGCACGGCGGGTCTATATGGGTTAAATTCAAATTCTTTATTTGTTTTAATCTCTAATAAATCTTTATTAAAGGTTAATTAAGGTTCATTACGGTTAATTTTACTAACCGTAATAATATGAGAGTAATGACATTGAAAGCTTGCATTATTTATATATAATGAAAATAAAAATGTCATAGAAATAATAACAATCAAATGTCAATAAAATTCTTTCTAACTTTTATTCTTTATAATAACCCGTGGTTCAATACCTTTATAGTGTTGCATCACGAGTAATTTTACTTTCCCGTGGTACAACCAGTTGGACATAGCTGTAGGGCCGCGGGTCGGTAGCGAATGACGCAGGCGTGTGATCCCGTAAGAGGCTCCAAACGTACCGAAGGCGATTAGTTTGTTTAAATTCAAGTATATAATATGATTCATCGGGTAATCATGTCGAGTAGAGGTTTTTGGTGTTTGTATGAAATGACTCATTTAAAATGCGCAAGTGGTTTCTTTACACATACTCGTAATTATATTAATGTTTGTGGTGTTTGGTATGTAATTTCAAAGTTCAAAACTTTTGCTATTATTATAATTACAGATTTATTTTTAATTTGGAAATGTTTTGGATAACAGTTCATTTATAATTTTAATTTATAGAAACACCTTTTTTTAAAAGCTGAAACTGTACTTTTTTTCAAGTTCAGTGTTACTTTTGAAGAGCTGAGTTCCTTTAGCGAATTTCCCAAATTTGTTGTACAAAAGTTCTTGTACGAGGGTGAATCAAAAAGTTCTTAGAAGTGCATATATATGAAACCTTTTTGGATCAAGTTCGATATTCAAATTAAAGAGTGTCTATCACACTATATTTATGCAGACTGTCACTTGTTTTTGTTAGTTCGTTCGCATGTAATAATTTTTTTTGTACAACGAGTTGCTAAAAAGTTAAAATTATGGATAAAAGTGAGTTACGTGCGGTGATAAAATATCTCAGTATGAAAAAAATGTCTACGAAGGAAATTTTTTTGGTTATTCAGCAGACATTAGGGGGTGATGTTGTACCCTATTCTACAGTTGCGTACTGGGTGGCTGAATTTAAAAGAGGTAGATCAAGCTGTAAAGATGACCCGCGTTCTGAGCGGCCTTCAACCTCCGTTACAGAAGAAAATGTCAAAAAGGTTGAGAATCTGGTTTTGGAAGACAGAAGAATGACTATAAAACATATAGCTGAGATCCAAAAGATATCTTTTGGTAGCGTTCAATCCATTTTAATTGATTCACTGGGGTTCAAAAAAGTGTCTGCAAGATGGGTGCCACGAATGTTAACCGACGAAAACAAAAAGCGATGTTTGGAAATTTCCAAGCGTAATCTAGAAATGTTCCAGCGTGATTCGGATAATTTTTGCCGTCGTCTTGTCACCGTGGATGAAACGTGGGTCCACCATTTTGATCCTGAAACTAAAAGACAAAGCATGTCTTGGAAACGACCATCCTCTCCATCCATTAAGAAATTTCGAGCTGCTCCTACCGCTGGCAAAGTTATGGCCTCTGTGTTCTGGGATAGTGAAGGAATCCTTTTTATTGATTACATGCCAAAAGGCCAGAC
Organism: Mellilla xanthometata; assembly: GCA_035578125.1. Taxonomy (NCBI): domain Eukaryota; kingdom Metazoa; phylum Arthropoda; class Insecta; order Lepidoptera; family Geometridae; genus Mellilla; species Mellilla xanthometata. The sequence goes on along the minus strand of JAPUBQ010000051.1, from coordinate 526,574 downwards.
GATTACTGGACCCTATTATGCAAATTTAATCCCGAAAGTGCGTGAAGCGATTAAAGAAAAACGTCGTGGAAAACTGTCGTTGGGCGTGTTGTTCCTTCAAGATAACGCTCCTGCTCATCGATCGGAAGTTGCGCTCAACGCAATCCGCTGTGCTGGCTTCAATCTCCTTGACCACCCACCATATTCTTCGGACTTAGCCCCAAGTGATTTTCACTTATTTCCAAAATTAAAAGAGGAAATTCGTGGAACAGAATTTCACGATAATGACGTGGTCATAGCTGCCGTAGAGGACTTTTTCGAGAGTCAAGAAAAATATTTTTTTTCACAAGGAATAAGGAAGTTAGAAACGCGTTCCAAATGCATTGCATTGGAGGGAGATTATGTAGAAAAATAAAATATTATTATTTAAATCTTTGCATTTTTTAATATTGATTCCAAGAATTTTTTGATTCACCCTCGTATGTACTAAAGTCGCCCTTAAACGTTTTGGCGTTAGTTACCAGTATAGTCTTAAAGTGTCAGTATCTTGTTGACGATCTTGTTGGCGTAATGGTTACCATGCCCTACTGCCAACCAAAAAGTCCCGGTTTCGATTCTAGGCCAACATCTTTGCGATGAACTAAATTTGTTGGCTGTCTGGTGTTAAATAAGTAGGATATATCAATATAAAGGATTTATGTATATCTATATAGTATATAGAATAGAATATATCATTATTGTACAACCAAAAACTTAACTTAAAAACCAAAAAAATACTTAAAATTAAAAACTAAAAAGTAAAGTACAATGGCGGCCTTATCATCCATCTATGGTGATATTTTACCAGGCAATCAAGGTATATCAGTTGTGTTAGCAACCATAATACAAACTAGAAATGGTTTAGTATGGGGCTAACCAGTCGTGTGTGAAATGTGTTGTAATACTGGTGGCTATTCAGCGGCACACACGACCAAACTAAATTTAAAGAAGCCCCGTCTCTTTTCATCTTAGGTGGCCAGAAAGAGACGGCACGCCCTGCACCATAGTCAAACCAACTTAAATCACGTCAAATGTTGAAAATATAGGCGACTTTAGTCCGCACTCACTTGTGTCACCTCTAAAACTGCCTGCACATTCCATATTTGACGTGATTTTAGTTGTTTTGTCTGTGGTTTAGAGCGTGCCGTCTCTTTCTGGCCACCTAAGATGAAAAGAGACGGGGCTTCTTTAAATTTAGTTTGGTCGTGTGTGCCGCTGAATAGCCACCATTTATTTTATTTATTTATCGTGTGGTTTTCTATGTGCCAGGTGACGGCAACTTCGCGGTGGTGCGGATATGCAAAGACAAGACGACCGGGAAGGAGTACGCGCTTAAAGTGATCGACAAGGCCAAGTGTAAGGGCAAGGAGCACTACGTCGAGGCAGAGGTACGGAATATTATACTACTAATCTTAAATCTTTAAATGAGCAATTCTTTTATATACCTTAAATGGACAACAATGTTGTTCTTAAACAACATACTAAAAATGACACATAAAATTGACCTTCATTTATTTTTATTTTTTAATTTTGCGCAATGTTGTTTATAAACAACACTTACATTATTGCAAAAAAAGTATAGTATATTAATATCTAAATTTTTTTACTAATTTTTCCTAGACAGTAATAAATGTCTATTACACTAATATATTTTTTGAGACGTGAAACAAAAATCGTCCATTTTAGGGATATATAAAATTGGAATCTCGGAATCGGCTCCAACGTTTTTCATGATTTCATTTAGTATAATAGGATGTTTCGGGGGTGAAAAATCGATCTAGCTAGGAATCATTTTTAGAAAATGTCATATTCAAAGAAAAAAAAATACCGAGTTAAGCTTGGTCAACCAGGTACTATTATTTATTATGCTACTAATATATACGACCAGGGGCGGGTTATTTGATAAGTATTAGTTTTAGTTTTTAGTGTGTGACATTTATATTGATATTTAAATATTGTAAATTGACAGTTAAAATTATAATTAAGTTATTTAAAAAAACAATATATGTACTAATATTATAAATGTGAAAATTAGTGAAAAGAAAGAAAGAAAAATAGTTTATTGTGCACAAACTCAGAACATACAAAATGAATCGTGTATTGTGTATGTGCACAAAAGAAAATGGACGACCTCGTTAGCGTAAAGGTTACCATGCCGGTCTGCTAATCAGAAGGTTCCGGGTTCGATTCCCGGCCCGGTCAACATCTTTGTGCTTAACTAAATTTGTTGGCTGTGGGTCTGGGTGTTAAATATGTATTTATATAATATGTATGTATGTATATGTAGTATATCAGTTGTGTTAGCAAACATAATACGAGCTAGAAATGGTTCAGTATGGGGCTAACCAGCCGTGTGTGAATGTGTAAAAAAAAAAAAAAAAAAAAAAAAAAAAAAAAGGAGCCTGTTCAGCATGTCCTGTGAGTACGGTAGGTACTCCAACGGCTAGGGCGGGGAGAGAAGCGGTCCTGCATCCCTGCACCCGTCGTGAGATGGACACCGTGAGGTTGTAGTCGGTAGTGATGGACCCTCTGGCCCTCGAGCCCGACATAAACATTTTTTACCATAGATAATACAGAACTTATATATTTATCAATCGTAGGAAGCTTATTTTTTTGTAAGGGAATGTTAGAGGTTATCCCTTAATAAAACTATAACCTTATCTACTAAGCTAATAAATAATATTACTGTAACATAAGCTATTAATTAAGTAAAGTCTCTAAGAACGTGCCCAGAAGCACATTTCTTAATGTCTCTATTAAGTCGAGTACACTTTGTTCATGTGTTCTACTTTAAAAAAGATATTTTTTTTCACGGCTTGTTAGGCCCATACTAAACAATTTCTAGTTTGTAATAGAGTTGCTAACACAATTGATATACTACACACGTACATACATACTTTACATATATATATACATATTTAACACCCAGACCAACAGCCAGTAAATTTAGTTTGCACAAAGATGTTGGTCGAGCCGGGAATCGAACCCTGAACCTCCTGATTGGCAGTCCGGCATGGTAACCATTACGTGAACTATATTTAACACCCAGACCGACAGCCAATAAATTTAGTTTAGCACAAAGATGTGGGTCGGCCGGGAATCGACCATGAACCTTCTTGATTGGCAGTCCGGCATGGTAACCATTACGCTAACGAGGTCGTCATATAATAAGTATGTGTATATATTTTTTTGTGTATAGGTCCGCGTGATGAGGAAGCTGTGCCACCCGCGCATCGTGTCGCTGGTGGAGGAGCAGGACAGCCCCGAGTGGCTGTTCCTCGTCATGGAGCTCGTTAGCGGTGAGTCACTGTCATCATCATCGTCAGCTATTACAGGTCCTATACCTGAACACCTAGACAAGATGCCATCGCTTCAGGTAAAAAGAAAGAAACGCTAGAGTTTTTCTTGCTGTCACGGTTTATGAGATACAGCCTGGTGACTGAGAGATAGACAGCGGAGGCTTAGTGATTGGGTCCTGTTTCTTACTTTTAGGTACGGAACCCTATAAAATGAGAGATGGAACTAAGATAGGCGTAAAACTAACTGCATTTTCTAGCCTAAGTTGAAAAATCTGTCTCCTAGCATCGTTAGATGCTAGTTTGTACTAGCAGCCTTCTTGAGAGTCAGTTGATTGCTGTACCTTAGGCCAGGATTGTCGCTAACCCGTGAAGTTAAGCTCCCAATGCCGAAGCATTTGACCAACGATTTGATTTTTACAACATTATTGTGACATGAACAACAATGAACAAACAACAAATAAATTCGAAAAATGTCTTAAAAAAATGGTTGCCTGTAAAGTCGGTTTTACGGGCGAAGATTTTACATGACAACGTCTGCCGCGTGCCGCGCGCGCGGCAGACCGATCATAGTTGAGTGGGAGAGAGACGCAAGGCATTCGGCGGGCCTCTCTCTCGTTCGGTGACTCATCGTAACGTTACCGAGCGTTACACTTTTTCATAAGTGACTCCCAGCCGCAACCTAATTTAAGACGTTGTCACGTCAAAATCTATTATTATATTATAAATGTTATTATGACGTAAACGAATATATAAATAACAATAATTTAAATGACGTAAACATTGAATAATTAATAATAACTAATGATAATTATATAAATCGGCCCGCTCCAAATCTACATTGCTACACCCTGACCATGGGTATATTAAGTGTTATTTAAGCAAAGATTGTTACATAACATTTAATTCTGCAATAAATGATTGACTTTGACTTTGAACAAACAACAAATAAGGGGTAAGAAAATAATATGAGTTTTCCTTTTCCCCCGACAGGTGGCGACCTGTTCGACAGCATCGCGAGCGCGTCCAAGTTCTCGGAGCCGCAGGCGCGGCTGCTCATCACGCACCTCACCTCCGCCATCGCTTACCTGCACTCGCTCTCCATCGTGCACCGCGACATCAAGCCCGAGAACTTGCTGGTAAACTACTCATCACAATAAATCATAATATATATTAAATTTCCGTGTCACAGTGTTTGTTACCGTACACCTCCGGAACGGCTTGACTGATCTTTACCAAATTTTATATGCGTATTCAGTAGGTATGAGAATCGGCTACAATGTATTTTTGATACCCCTAAGTGATAAGGGTTGTTCACCCTTAAATATTTAGTTTTTTTACTATTTCGACAATTTTTGAAAGTTTACTTCTGAACTCTACTTTCTTTTTTTTATGATGGATAGGCAAGCGCTTGATCGAAACTCGCCTGATGTTAAGTGATGTTGCGATCTAGGGTGGAGCGCGCTTGCCTAGAAGAAACCGATTCACTCTCGCCTTGAAGACCTCGTTCAGATGGAACAGGGATTCCGGCAATGAGGTCCACAGTTTAATGGTCCGCACAATAAATGTGCTACTCTATTTACTAATACAATTTAGACGACCTCGCTGGCATAATGGTTGCCATGCCGGGCTGCCAATCAGAAGGTTCCGGGTTCGATTCCCGGCTCGGCTAACATCTTTGTGCCTAAATAAATTTGTTGGCCGTGGGTCTGGGTGTTAAATTTGTGTCTATATAAAATATGAATGTACATATGTATATGTAGTATATCAGCTGTGTTAGCCACCATAACACGAACTAGAAATGGTTCAGTATGGATTTAACCAGCCGTGTGTGAAATGAGTACTAATAAAAATATAAAAATAAAATATGGACACTAGTAAGAACCTAACATCATGGGCGAAAGTGAAGCACATCGGCTCCGTTGGTTCGGCCACGTGGAAAGGATGGGAGAGGATCGGGCTGTGAGGCGAGCGTACTTGGGACGACCAATTGGGCGTCGTCCGGTTGGTCGTCCCAAGTATCGCTGGGAAGACCTAGTGCAGCAAGACCTGAGCGCACTTCATGCCACAGACTGGCAGGAGACAGCACAGGATAGAGAAAAGTGGCGTCTCTTAGTGTCGGAGGCTAGGATCCATTTTAGGTTTAGCGAGCCATCATAGTAGTAGTAGTAGTAGTAAGATCTAGGGAGATGGATGGTGAAATAAAGGTGTACAGTACGAGGTTTATTGGCAGATACAAAGTCTTTGGTAAAAAAAAAAACAAGTGTAGTGGACAAGACGTGTCAGCTTAGGTCCAATACGGTGTGGGCGGGGTGGTGGGTTAATGCGAGGAGCGGAACCTCACCCCGCCCTTTCCGGTGAGGAGGCTGAACACCGAACGCCGAACTGAGACCTTCTTTAGTTGGAAAGAGAAGTAATATGTGTTTGTGACATGGCAGGTGGAGGTAGGTGGTGACGGCAGTATCCGCGGCCTCAAGCTGGCGGACTTCGGGCTGGCGGTGGAGGTGTGGCGGCCGCTGCACGCCGTCTGCGGGACGCCCACATACGTCGCGCCCGAGATACTCATGGAGACCGGATACGGGCTCAAGGTTAGACATACATACCGCGTAGAAATACAGAACTTTATTGGTCTTAAATAGGCGCGTCCACACAGAGCGAGCAGCCTCGGGAGGCATTTCCCGCGCAAGGCTGCGCATTCCATAGCCAGGTGTTTACACCATAGAGAGATATTAATTTCCAACACTGATCTTTATTCATAATTCGTATTATGCTCGAGCGAGGCACGAAATAAAATACGCTAGCGTCCAGAGTGCGTGAGGCAAACGGCTGAGGCGCCTATGAGCAAAATCAAAAACCGACACTCGATGGCTCGGGCGCTCGGTCGCTCGCCCGCGGCAGCCTCGCGATGATTCCGAGGCTGCCGCGCTCGTTCGTGGGTAGTTTCCTCGCGCGGCAAATGCTTCGCGAGGCTGCTCGCTCTGTGTGGACGCGCCTAATAACATACGTTAAAGGCAAGTCACACTACAATCATTACTTAAATTCATTCATCTTATTTTCCTTGCCGTTTTTAGAGACATCACCTTATAACTAGTACATACAAGTGTACTGGATATAAGATATGTACTTAGTTTATTACTTGTATTTTTAAACTTATGTACCTAATTAATCTAACTTGTAATTATGAACGCTAAATGGAAGAGCCTGAACTCTACACAACACAGGTTCAACCTTCTGTCTAGTTCAGTGTCTTAAATATCTAGCCTAAATTTAATTTATACATAATTTAAGACTCGGTTGTATGTATGATATGTGGTATTGTGTACGAAATAAATAAATTGAAACTGAAACTAGATATAATTAACATGTGCATTCAATCTTCGATCAAAAGATCTAAGAATGAATGTACAGGTGAATTTGTAAGAAAATAAGTCTTATCGAATGTGTGTGGCACCGTTCCAGATCGACGTGTGGGCGGCGGGGGTGATCCTGTACATCTTGCTGTGCGGCTTCCCGCCGTTCTCGTCCCCCGACGGCGACCAGGAGAAGCTGTTCGACGCGATCCTGTCGGCGCACGTGGAGTTCCCCGCGCCGCACTGGGAGCGCGTCTCCTCGGGCGCCATCGACCTCATCGCCAACATGCTGCGCCTGCAGCCCGACCTGCGCTTCGCCGCCGAGGACGTGCTCGACCACGCGTGGATGGCGGTCAGTCACACTGTATTGGACCTTTTTTACACGCTTTATATTAGCTTCACCCGTATGTTTGTTTGTAACCGACTTCTTTGGGCGCGATTTTGACCCACTTTAAACGGCCAGATTTCGTTCAAACTTTGTAGATTTATTGAGGACCGATGACAATACACCAATTTGATAAAATTATTCATTTTTTTTTGTATTTTTGTTTGTATGCTTGTTTGTAACCGACTTCTTTGGGCGCGATTTTGACCCACTTTAAACAGCCAAATTTCGTTCCAACTTTGTAGATTTATTGAGGAACGATGACAATACACTAATTTGTTAAATTACGGTTTTCTATAAAAAGCGTGTTTTTTAGTTTTTTTTAACTATTAATTATTTTTACGTGAGGAAATGCATTTACGCATGCCCACTACACCCAGGGAGGTGGGTGGGATATGTCGATATCGGGCTCGATGCCAGAAGGACATCCCTACCGACTAAAACCTCACGATGGCCTCCTCACCGGAAAGGGCGGGGTGAGGTTCCGCTCCTCGCATTAACCCACCACCCCGCCCACACCGTATTGGACTTAGGCTGACTCGTCTTGTCCGCTACACTTGTTTGATTTTTTTTTTTACCCTTGATTGGACTGTAAATTAAACATTTTGAAAACCCCAGCTCCACATTTTCTGTTGGTAGCCATTTTTATACGCGATTTTGACCCACTTTAAACAGCCAGATTTCGTTGAAACTTTGGAGATTTATTGAGGACCGATGACCGATGTGGTAACAGAATAATAACTTGTACTTCGTACAGAAGCTTCACTTCGCAATGGTTTTCAAAGAAATATGAACTCAATTTGATAAACAATATGATTTAATTTAGCTCGCGGTCCAGTCAATCACGTGATCATTTCGTTGCCTACCAATTTCTTTTCAAAGGAATATGGGCCTTAATTCACTATGCTACGGGTCATAATACGTTGTACATGGTTATACGTAGTACTAGTTATTATTCTGTGGTATTGAAAGAGCCACGGACTATGGTTGCTTACTTCGAGAAACTACTTTAATATGCCATCTAGCGCGAATAGAATTCCATAGGTATCATCTATAGTATCACCGAAAATATTTTGCGTTGGGCTCTTAGTCTAAGTTCGTAAATGTACGACAAATGAAATGCAACTCGAATGAAACGACTAAAATATCTTTTTTATTGTACTTTTAGGATATTGGAATAGTACGGGGAGAAACGGTTTGTAGTTTGAATTAATTTCATAATGTAATCCAGTCAAAATAGATTTTACCCTTACCTGTCAGCGTCTTTAGGTAACAAAAAAAAAGTTAAATTTCGATCACGATCCGTATTTAAACAATTAAATACTGCACAGTATTTTTTTGCTTTTTTTCGTTTTGTGTCCATCTTGCAATTATGTAATGAATCAGTCAAATAACACAGAATAATAACTAGTACTTCGCAAATAATTAAGTTGAACGTGGTCGAACATAATATAGCGCGCACGCGTGTGTTTTCGTTCGCTTGTGGCAGCCTACTAGATTGGCCACTCCGTAGTGGCCGCCGCCCGTAGGTATGTTTTTAACACCTACACGCGGAGTGACACAGGCCTGACAATACACTAATTTGATAAAATTATTTTTTTTTTTTGTATTTTTGTTTGTATGTTTGGTTGTAACCGACTTCTTTGGGCGCGATTTTGACCCACTTAAAACGGCCAGATAAGCGTGTTTTTTAGTTTTTTTAAACTACTATTATTTATTTGTAATTATATCATAATTTATACCATGTGTAAAAACGGTGCCTTGATCATCATCGAGTCTCTGCTCGTCCATTGCTGGACATAGTCTTCTCTCAAGGCATGCCACTTGGCCCTATCCTGTGCTTCTCTCTCTACCGTCCACTCCCCGCTACCTTGTTGTCGGGCGTCCTACATTACGTCAAACTTAAAACGGTGTCTTACTTTCCCCGTATTGTTTCAGGATGACTACGAGGAGACTTGCGACTTCCGCTCGTGGTACGACGAGGACTCGTCATAGCTGCACGCGTCGCGCGGTGCGCCCCCACACCATACGTGATACTCTGTATGGTACACTACGTGATACGCTGCTTGTTACGTTACATGGGGTGTTACACTACGTGACACGTTGCTTGTTACGTGACACGGGTGTTACACTACGTGACACGGGTTGCGGTATACGGGGTGTCAACTACGTGATACGTTGCTTGTTTCGTTACACGGGGTGTTACACCACGTGATACGCTGCTTGTTTCGTTACATGGGTTGTTACACCACGTGATACGTTGCTTGTTACGTTACACAGGGTGTTACGCTGCTTGTTGCGTTACACGGGGAGTTACACCACGTGATACGTTACTTGTTTCGTTACACGGTGTTTTACTGTGACTCGCTGCGTATAACGTAACAAACGTTACACGATATGTTACGCTACGTACGCCACGCGATATAATACGTGTTACGTACACAGTGTGTTACGATGTCCGGTACGTTACGCCGTGTACTAAGCTAGGTACTACGTCCGTTACACGGCGTGGTACGTTACGCGTCTCGCCACGCGCCGCGCTCGCCTTGCCGCGTACAGCCTTTGCTGTAGCATACTCGAAGTCTCGTTGCTTGTTACGGCAGTCAATGAAAACTAGACAAGAAAATAAGAATCCCAATTGAAGGCTTGTTATAAACCAGCGTGTGAAGCAGTAGTGACGTTTTCACATCTATACGTCCTCTGATTGGTTGGACATTTAGGACACAAGCTTAACGCTTTGGTTAGGCCTAGGCTTTATTCTGACAAGGTCGTGACTTTTCTAGAAAAAGTAAAAAAAAAATATTCTAGGTTGTATGAATAGTAAGTACTCTATTTGTCAAACAAAAACAAATAATCAATCAATTGATAATTGTGCAAGACTTGCCGTACTAGGTCAATATTTGAATTGTTGTAATGTGAGAGTGAGAACGACGATGATGTCTTGCTCTGACTTAATGACAAGCAGCGAGATTTTGCATATACTATAACGCCAATACCAAAGTTATACTATACTTACCTATACTGCATTTTAGCATATCTGTGTATGGTGCGGAACTTCCGGTGCAGTATTATTTTTCGTTTTTTTTTAAATAACTAACAAATCGTCTGACGAACTCGAAATTATTATTTCTGACTGTGCAATTATTTTTGGAAATGTTAAGAGCGGACTGCTCTTAGTTTCTTGTGTCTTAGTTTTTATTTGAAAGAGGGGACAATGTTTTTATGTACGAGTAAAATCGAGTTTTGTTACATTCTCGATTTGCTAATCCAATTTTGTTGGCTCCTCTGTTTAGCGTAAAATGTTTAGGTTTAATTAATTCTGAATATTTATGTTTTTTTTTTTACGATAGCTATGTAATGTAATGTAATATGAGTAATATATTATTTAATTATATTATTTGAATGAATTCACACATTATTTACAAAGTATAGAGCGCAAGTTTATTGCTAGTTTTTGTATAATATTATTGCTTGTAGGCGTGTATCGTTGCTAACGCTTCAACACATATCTAACTCATACCATTATACCTAATTACATTCCCCAAAGCGTTAAATAATAAGAACATTCAATACACATGTTCGTTATGTTCGTATGAAGTTCTCATACAAGTGTATGTGTTCTTTTTGTATGGAATCCGAATCGGTGCTGCCGAGGGCAATAAATGTTCAATAGAAGTGTAATTTAGTAGTAGATTGCTTGAAATCAAATTATTGTATGCTCAAAAGCGACGATAGAGTAACTCAAGTGTTCTTTCTCATTGTGCCGATTAACTATGATTGCCGTTCTTTCATTGTATGCTAATTTCGATTTTGAAACAACAACTAAAGTGTCAGTCAAAAAAATCACACACATAATATTTAAAATATTATTGACGATCAAACTAACTTTGTCAATCCGTCTTATAAAAGAGCAGTAGTTATTTAGATTTTGCAGTTTCACTTACATTTATAGGAGAGATTTATAATTGACTTGAATAAATATTATCCTAGATTTTTTGTTACTTAAATACCAGTGATAGGTCATTAAAAAATAACATCATTAATTTCACGCATCAACTTCTAGGCACATGTAAAAGTTGAATTGAATTTATTACTCTAGATAAGTGCCAAATTCGTTTCATTCTCATTGCTAACTAGCGCCAGACATGTTCCTCTCGAATATCGTACTTTTATGTTTAACTCGACTCAATAAAGAATACAGTTGAAAGTTCATATGTCCTCTCACTTTCATAACCAAATGAGTGTGAGCGAGACGAAACGAACTTTCAAATGTCTTTTTTATTGAAGTTAGTTAATAGCTAAGCTAATGTTACGCGTAGGATTATAGAAATGTTCGATATATTCTTTGTAACACCAAATGCAACTACTCTTTAGACTGATTTACATTCCTTTCTCAATGTTACAGTAAAACCATTCCCAGGGGGTTACTTCTGCCGTGTCCGCTTTCTTGTTGGTTCTAGAATGGTTTGAAGTATTGACTGTGTGAAGTTAAATGTAAACATGGTAGCCTCCTCTTAATTCAAACATATTTGTATCTAAACTGTACTGAGAATTGGATTACTTAGTATAGCCGCTTGTTTCTGCATCCAGTGCATTTTAACTCTACAACCACACATATGTTTATAAATTAATTATACATTTGGACAAATTGGAAGATTTATAAATTTTTATATAGGGTACTAAAAAGGAAAAGGAATTTATATATCAGTTTTTTAATAAATTTGTGAGCAATTTGACATCGATCTAGATTTATTATAGTGTGAAACCAGTTGGATGTATTTTTTGATATTGCTGGGCAAGTTACAAACGCAGTTCATCCTCACATGGTTCATATGAAATTTTATAATGCATTTAGATTGAAATGGTATCTTCATTTGAGTAAAAGAGATGAATAAATTTATAGAAAATCTTTTCTTCTTTTATTTATAATATTAATACTTAGTGTACAATAGTTGGTTATTGTCATTTGAGTATGTAACCTGTTAAAAGATATCCACTTGAACCATTCATCATAACTTCTGGATGTGTCCGTTCTGGTAACACCTGTAACAAAATGAATATGTTTTTTAGAACTCGAAACACTGATTCAGATACAGGATACAGGACCGTATATAACTAGGGAGATGATTAGTATTCCTGTAGGAGGACATAAGTATGACAGAGGTGGTGATTCAAACAGGGTAAGTGAGAAAACTCAATTTTTAACTTTTGTAGCTTAATCTATTTATAAGGATTTTTATGGGATAAGGATTTACATTCCTGGGATTAAGGATAGGATATAAATTATAGGAACGGTGATGAAAAAGCTTTAATGGTCAACTCACACTAGCGATAAGACTAAGCATATTGAAACATCACAATAATAGGGTTTTTATATGACTTTGTTTTATATCAGAAGGAATTGTTTTTAATGGAGTTTCCCCTATTAAAACTATAAGCCATGTCAGAGGCCTTCTTGGAAAATCTTGTCACCAGAGCTTGGCTACTTAGCAGATACGAAGAAGAAGAAAACTATAACCTAGTCTAGGTTACTAAGCTGATATAAAGTGTTAATTTTATATTAGAAGAAAGAAAGAAAGAAACATTTATTTTGTGACATGAATAACAAAGAAAATCAATACACAAGAATCATAAAATATTTATGTGGCACAAAACCAAACAGAAGGAATATGTACACAGGTTTGTAGAAATAAAGGACTACTTGCCATGTATTTTTTTAAATTTAAATGTATATTAGATATTCTATCTACTATGAGATAGTATAAGTTGACCCCAAGCGACATAAGAAATTACCATTGTACAGTAAATTGATACTTGGTGATATTCAACAATTCTTTTCTTATTTATTAGTGTTAACACACCTGATAATTCCTCATCCAGTTGCAAGTGAGCTTGAGAGCGGACACTGTGACCTGAGGCTTCAGGGCTAAGAACAAACTCTGTAGAGGCTCCACTGTAGGATAATACACAACAAAAGGCCTTCCCGGCTTCAAAAACTTGACTAATTCATTAAATATATTCTGAGGATCCTCTTTACAAGCTATTATTAGTGAGTCTACTTTGTTTTTCAGTATATCAGCTGCAGCAATGTTATCAAAGTGCCATTTTGGCTTTTTAGGTTCAGGTAGAGTATTGCCTTCCACAGTGTTTGAAATATTTTCAGTTTTATCTGAAGTTTTTTCACTATCCTCTTGATTTGAATCTTCTACTGCTACTTTTGAACTTTCAAGTGATTCATTTGTTTCAGCCTTAATTTTGGCTACTTTACTGTTTTGCTCGGCATCATTTTCATGTTTTCTCTTTAAAGGATTTTCTTGATTTTTCTCCTTGCCTTCAGAATTAGTATCACTGCCTTGATAGTACTGTCTGAGAGCAGAGTATACATTGACAGAGATACATCTCTTCATTTGTTCTTCTTCAAAGTTCAAAGCAAGTAGCGCTTGTTTCTGTGACATGTTCCCTGGATGCATGTGCAGGAGTTTACCTTCTGTATTGCTCCCCACTGTGCTTAGTAACGCTGCAGATAATAAGCCATTGGAACCTGAATCATACAGGAGATGTATGCCTTCACTCTGAATATTCGACATTGTAACAATCTGAGACAGTGTGTCTAATCTTATATGTTGTATTTTCATAGGTTCTAATCTATACATGATTTCTGCGACCATCCTAAGAGTGGGCTTTAAAATTTGTATATATTCAAAATACTTCTTCTCTTTCTTTTTTAAATATTTCTCTTGGGAGAACTCGGTTTTGTTGTGGAAAGTGTTGGAGTTGGTGATGAGAGTGCCGACAATGTCGGACGCTTTATTGGCATCACTTTTTAACACTTCTATGTCAGCTGCTGATAATTTCTGTGAGCGTCCATCGTCAAGGATGTTTCTATTGTCATTTCCGGATACTTTTATATCTATTTCTTCTATAAGCGTTATTGTTTCTTCTGTGTATTCCACACTGTACTCTCTCTTCCTTTTGTTAGAGGTAGAGTTCAGTTTGAAGTAAGAGAAGTAGGGCTTGCCTTCGATGCCATTCAGGTTAACGCTGTCTCTCCCTAGAGTAATGGACGAGTTTGGCTTATTGAATTTGTGCAGTTTTTTGTAATTTTGCTTCTGAATTATAATGTAGTCGCCTACTTTGATAGCGTTTTTAGTAGGATCCATTTTAGAAGCTTACTCACTTTTTGGGAACATACAGTGTCAATTCCTTTGATTGTCTTTTAATGTAAGATGTTATTTTACTTATACAAACAGAGCTTTGACTAATTATTTAAAACTGTGTATGAATTGATAAATTCAAAACATAACCTTACTTAATACATGACATGAACACGCACGGAGACAATCTTTGTCAATGTCAAGTGTGTAACAGGAAATGCATAGCAATCATTTTTAGAGATGTGGTAATTGTAGTGAAAACAAAGTCTAGTAGACGCGTACCACTTTGTTACGTAATTGTGGCGCTACTGAAATAGCGGGAATCGTTCAAGTTTTATTCATTGATATCTACTTATCTACCAAATACAGGTATATAGTGATTTTAGATATTTGAATCAAAGATTAACAAGATATAGAGTGAAATAATAAAAACATTTAACATGATTGTGTTTATTCCCAAAAATATCAATCCCAATTAAAATATAAAATCATAACATTGTACTTCTTTAACTATCTATACTTATTTCTACAATTAATTAACTTTTACTTATTTCAACCATTTTTTCCACAACACAAACTTTTTCCCTGGGCTTGCCTAACTTCTGTCCTTGTTCAATTTCATATTTATCTATTTTCTCCCATCCTTCCCAGTTAATAATGTTTTCATTTCTTTGTGTAATTATACATTTTAACTCTTGAAAACCATGTTTCGTGTTTGATAAATCTACTTTCTTGAGATCTTCACACAAATTTTTGGCTACTTGAAAAGCGTTACCCATAGTATGCAATATGACGCCTACAGGCCCCGTTCCTAGCCAGCCAGCTACATAGAGTTTTCCAAAGTCCTTAGGACTGTCATCTATGACACAACCTTTATCATTTGCTACAAGCCCATTAGCAAATACAAGATCTTCATCTGCCTTGACGCTCTTATAACCTATACTTCTAAAAGCTAGACCACAGTTCAATATCTCTTTTTCACCTGTAGGAATGCATTTCTGAGTCTCCATGTCATCCCCTACCAGTTTATTGCAAACTAACTCCACTCCTGCTAACTTCTTGTCATCATTAACTAAAAACTTTGTTGGACTTCTAAAGAATATTGGCTTGAACAGTTTGTCGGTTGGCGAAATAGTTTTATCTTTGCTTTCATTCAAGGATTTGAGCATGAGTTCTGTCAGTCTTTTCCTGGGCCTGGCAAGATTGGCAACAACTTCATTGACACCTTTGAAATCTGTTTCTCTCCATACTGTATGACAGTTTTTCAATTTGAGCTGTTCTCTCAGTTCTTTTATAGTGAATGCAACTTGTAGAGGACCTCTTCTACCAACTAGATATAGCTCTTTAACTTTAGACTGAGCTAAAGTATCAAGGGCATGCTGGGTGATGTCTGTCTTCCTTAGTTCGTCAATAGGAGAGAGCAGGATCCTAGCCACATCTAACGCAACATTTCCCTGGCCGAGGATCACAGCAGTTTCACTTGACAAATCAACCTGAAATAATAAAACCATTAAATTTTATTATCTATATATATACATATATACATATATATAAAATTTTCATGTCACAATATTAGTAACGGTACTCCTCCGAAATGGCTTGGCCAATTTTTACCAAATTTTATATGCATATTCAGTAGGTCTAAGAATCAGCTACTATCTATTTTTCATACCCCTAAGTGATAAGGCAAAACAACATTTGCCGGGTCAGCTAGTTTAACAGTTAACATATGTTTGTACTCATATATTGTACACATAACCTTAGATATTGATTGGGCAGTAGGTAATATGGGACTAAATTGATAAGAATTATGATATTGCAAGATTGAAAACCTTCTTATGTATTAGATTATTCTTATATTTTTATCATTACTTTTTTATTAGCACAACTCACTTTCAAGTCAGTGTCACTAGGAAGTCCATTGTACCACCCGACAAAGTTCCGAGCAGCAACCACATTACTTGCATCTTCATTTTCTATGCCCAGAGTTTTGTCTTCTTCAGCACCATATGTCTGCAAATACAGAAACATACTTATAGGATACCAGTAAACAATTAACAGATTTTTAACCATTTTGCTGTACAATAGTTATCCTTTTAAATCTTAGATTTTTTAAATAATTTTTGGCTTATCTTTTAAATAAACTATCATTTAGCTGAAAATATTTCAGGATATTTCTCCTCCCCTACAGCTTTATTGCCAGCATTCTTTGTAATATAATAACATGAACTAATTATAGTTTTCTGTAGGACACATTTGCTGTTTAGGCCAACACTAAACTATTTCTAGTTTGTATTACTGCTAACACAACAGATATACAAAATACAGTGTAAACTCTATATAATGACACTGAAGAGACTATGCATTCTATGGAATTATAGAGAGTGGTCGTTAAATGAAGAGAATGTATCATTGTATGGATTACAAGCTAATTAATTAAAGCCAATTGATATTGACGCTTTAGAGAGTTTGTCATTAAATCAAGTGACGTTACATGGTGTTTACACTGTATATACTTTTTATTGATACCACCATATTTATCAACCAACAAATTTAGTTCATCACAAAGATGTTGGCCGTGGTCTGTGGTAGGCCATCAATAATATGAGTTAGTTACCAGTAACACAGCATCATAATGCTGCCTAAGTTGATTCACGCTGACATCTCTCCCCAAAGTGACATTACCATAGAAGTTCACATTAGGCTTCTGTGCTACTTTAGTAAACTGGTTGATCACATTCTTGACCTCAGGGTGGTCGGGAGCTACTCCATATCTGAAATTAATCACAAATACTTACAATTTTATTACATTCTTGACTAAGTAGTGACTTTTCTTTTACTTAAATTACAAGCTTAACTAATGAGATTCAAACATGTACATAAAATATAACTATTACCTATTTACCTAAATTAAACTTTTCTTCTTTCTATATATTAAACTAAAACCTAAATTAAACTCTAAAAACTTAAGAATACTACCTACCATAATATTATCTAGTTTTATTTATAATATTTCATAGTTTGATTTAGAATTTACTTGGTAAATAAACCAAGTCCAATATAAACTATAATGGGCATTATGTATAAAAAATAGTACATAAAACGCAAAAAAAAAATTGAGGTGCCTTAATCTTGTTTGGGTAATTCAGCAAATGTATACATTTTTGTGTAAAATGTATAAATGTATTAATTTAGTAGATACTAAATATTTGGGACAAACCAGATTTCACTTTTATAACGCATTAAGTATGTCATTCTTGTTTTGTATAGGTGTTTAGTTCACTATTTGTAACACATACAAACCTGATAAGACCAAAGGGCACTGGAAGTTTCTCATAGATGTCAATGTTGACTGGATCTAGGTTTTTAGTGATATGCATAGCGGCGTAGAAGCCTGCTGGACCGGCACCAACTATGCATACCTGTGGAACTCTTCCAGATGTTGACAGAGATCTATGAATCAGACCGGACAGTTTTAATGCCATTTTTTATCTTTACAACAAGCTTTTAACTCCGTGTTCTCTGTTACAGCGTTTAATATATGCGGTAAAAAATCTGAACACTTGTATGAATAATGCTAATTCAATCGAGTTTCACTTCAATTTTAAACTTAAACGTATGAGGTATGTTTTCATTTCTTTACTGTTTATAGATACAGTTTTTTATAGTATTCAGCATTTATATTGTAATGTTGTTATCACATATATTTTTCTTAAATTTATTGTTTATTAAACTGTTTTGGTTTGAAAAGCTCTGATCTCTGATAAATTGGATTTTTTTGAAAATTATGAAAATAAGACATTTGTAATTTTATTGCTTGTGAAAAAAAACATTTACCCATTGATCTCCAATTTCCCAACTCACTGCATTTACCCGATTGGGTGGCCCCATCGGTTAGAAAAGACTGACGTGCCAGTTGTTGAAAAATGCGTAGAACAAGACGCAATAATGTAATTAATCCACAGATGAATCTATGTTTCGTAATCTGCAGCTTTTCTTTCATAATTCGTTCATTCAATTGTAAATGTCAAAAAATCAAATGTCAGACAAGCGAGTTGTTTGAGAGATATTTAGAAATCTTTATTCGTTATAATTACTGAAAATGCATTAAAACTACGTTTATTTTAGCCCAAATAATCAACATTTCATAACTGTGTTAAACTTTTATGAAAGCTTGGCACAAATAAAATGGCTCACGTCCCAGAGATGAAGTACCTCTTCTCTAGGTTATTTTCTATGAAAAATGGGTAAGTTACTATTAAATAGCTAAGCAAACCCGGTTTCCTTTTCTCCATAGACAAATTTTATTTATTTAGTAGAAGTAGTATATTTGTCGCTGTATACAATAGTTTTTGTATACAATTTCATCATAGTAGTTGTAAGTTGGGTCAGATCTAAGTACTAGCTTGTCTTTGTTTGTATCTCCTCAGGCTTACACCAAGATATGGAGTAAGACAGTTCAGTAAAGACTTGGAGAGGCCACTACCCAAAGGCAGTGTGACACCTCTCCCTCCCTTATCAGAGCCTATGCCTGACCTCCCCCCGGTGGTGTTCTCTACAGCTAAAGCAGAAGATTCTGTCACAGAAGTCACTGTTCTTAGCAACGGCCTCAAGGTTGCTTCAGAGAAGAAGTTTGGACAGTTCTGCACTGCCGGTGGTAAGTTTACCTGAGTTATATGGCTTCTTGTATTAAAAAGTAGTTTTTTTTTACTAAAAAGTAGTTCTTTGTGTCAAATCAAAGTATGCTGTATTGATTATTAAACTTATTAAACCTCAGGTCTATAATAAACATAGGCGGTTTGGCTGGGATGCTGTAGGTTTATGTTTATATTTAAATATATGAATAAATAAATAAATAATTATCCTTAATACTTTTCATGCACACATACAGGTATTCCTATCAACAACAAATGTTGTAGTCTAAAGCATTTATTTTAAACAAAAAAGAATTTTGACTGAAGTCATATACATGGTTGTTTTCAAAAATCAACCCTATCTTCTTATTCTGTTTTATTCTGTAATTTTTGGAATATTTTTTCCCATACAGTCACTTCATAGCTTATAAAAGTAATTTTATATCTTTTATTTTATTTTATATCTTTTTGAACTTTTAAATCGGTCTCTTGGCCTACTACAGACATCTCGGTACGTATGTAAAAAGAAAGTAGCTGATTGGCTCCAAAATCTGAACTATAGGGAAACAGAAGCAATCCTTATCAGAGCATCTTGACATTAAGGGGCCTGCTTCCACGAACATGACATCATGTTTTGACTCGATTACACAAGTTCTCCAAACACCTTCCTTTTGTCATTGTCAAGGAATTAGTCAAAGCGTGAATTGTCTATTCACGTGGAATCAGGCCCCTGAAAGTATACAAAGAGAACAATTTTATCTACTTTACAAAATTCTTACCAATATAATCTTATTACTACTTTACCAGCTTTCAGAAATTCGGATTATCGAGTCGAAAATCTGCTTTTATTAGAAATAGTATCAGCTCAAACATTTATTCTACATTAACCTTATTATATTACACTTGTGATTCTTGATACCTAGTTAGTACAGAAATATACCTTACTGTTAAAATTACCAGTATATTACTTATAGGCCTACTGATGTATATATGTATTCTCTTGTTTATATCATTAACATAGACAAATAATTTAATTTTAAATTTGTATTAATAGTGTCGTAATTTGATTAGTACGAGTAGCTTTGATTTTACAAAACTTGCTTACTATAACATTTGTCATAATTTTTATCACTTTGATCATCATCATCATCTTTCTTTGTCTCAACTTGTATTATTTGGCGGTGAAGGAACTATGTCCCACAACACAGGGTTTTCTCTAGTGTGGGACATAGGGTTGCAAACTAAAATGGGAACGTACAATTGCAAATATTAAATAAGGCTGTATTTTTATTGTTCCAACATTGTATGTGTTTACTGGTCAAATAAATGCTTTATTATTATTATTATTATTATTATATTTACAGTGGTGGTAGACTCTGGCCCAAGATATGAAGTGGCATATCCAAATGGTATTTGTCATTTCTTAGAAAAACTTAGCTTTGGGGTAAGTACTGTGAACAAAATCATGTGCTATATCTATAATCAGTGGTCTATAAGTTACTTATTAATTTACTTTATCTAGTTAATTGGAATTAACTCATAAAATGTATTGAATAAATCCCAACTAAGATTTGTTATTTGATTTGATTTGTTATTATGTGTGATCAATATATCCAAACTTGAGGTAATTCCTTTTGATATGACAGTGTGCCATTTTGATCAGTCATTCCTAGAGGACAAGGGTGACTCTGTTCTTTGGCAAAAATTTAAAATACATTGTCTTGCTTGAATAGAAGACAAAATTAAATATTTAGTGTACTTCCGCTGTGATCCGAAATCCAAATTAAGACAAGTAAAGGAAAAATTAACTAAGATTAATTAAGATTAACGTTACCTATCACAATTCGGAAATTCTTAACTCTACATGTGTTTCGCCTAACCACAAGGCATCATCAGGAGATGCTGACTCTTCGAACGACAAGTCGAGAGTCTTGAGAGTCGAGATTGTCTTGCTTGATTTGGGATAAAAAATGTGAATACCTCCATTAATAAAAATCCAGTTCTTTAGTAAAATTATGCCATTTATAAAAAAATACAACCAATCTGTTAAATCCTCAGGCCACTCACAAGTTTGCGACACGCGACATGATGCTCCGAGAGCTGGAGCGACACGGCGGTATCTGCGACTGTCAGGGCTCGCGCGACACCACTGTTTATGCTACCAGCGCAGACTCGCGGGGGCTAGAAGCTGTTACACAGGTTAGTATCATGACATACATCATATCACAGCAAGATCACACTAACACTTTGTTACGATTACGACGCGTTCTGCGTCGCGTTTCAGCATTCCGCGTCTACCTACTAGTCCAAGCATTACGCGTATTCGTTCTGGCATTCCGTGTTTTCATTTTAGCATTATGAGTTCGCGTTTCAGCATTCTTAGTTCGTGTTCTAGCAATGTGCCCTTGCGTTCTAACTTGGTTAACATACTGTCGCGAAGCTCCCAGAATAGAATGTTCTAGAATACACACGAACACCTTCGGTCTCGATCTCACACATATTTGTTGTCTCCACTGCTACAGTAACTCGAACATTCTAGATTGTACTGGGGAGTAGTATAGAAGATTCCTGGGGAATAGTTCCCAACGTTCGATATATAGAACTTACGAGAGATTGTATGATCGGGTATAAAAGAGCGGACGGAACGATCGGAGGACAGTTAACTGCGAGCAGTTAACTTGTCGGAGAGTTAACTCCGAGCGATACCTTGAGCGAAAAGTGCGATTAGTGTCTACGAGTATACGACTCCGGCGAGGAATAAGGATTGCGACTGCACACGATTTAGACGTTCCGACGAGTTGGAAGACCAGACACGTGTCAGCGTGGGGCTTCCATAGTGAATAAATCCTAGTTATCCACGAAACCAACGTTTTAGTCATATACCCAAATCTTTATCCCGAGTGCCCTGTCCAGCACGTAACAATACTTATTAGTATACTACAAGATGAACATTTATTAACATTCATTATCATCATCAGCCTATTTAACGTGTGTCCACTGCTGGACACAGTCTTCTGCTTTGCGCATCCAGTGCTTGCTCGCCACTGTTAGCAGATCGTCGCTCCATCTGGCCGGTTGGCCTTCCACACTATGTTTCCCAACCCGCGGTCTCCACTCTAGGATCCGTTTGCTCCAGCGATTATCGGATCTCCTGCAGATATGGCCAGCCCATTACCACTTTTGCTAATTTTAACATTATCCATTGTCATAAACATACTACGTTGTTACGTTGATGTGCAGGCTCCTTTCCGCAACTAGAAGTCCCCCGGCTTCCCCTGTGTGTAGGGTACATACTAGTGTCCTAGATTATCACAGTGTGTGTGTGTTGCAGGTGCTAGCGGAGGTGACGCTCCGGCCGCAGCTGTCGCGCGAGGAGCTGGAGGCGGCGCGCCAGGCGGTCGCCTTCGAGCTGGAGACGCTGGCCATGCGACCCGAGCAGGAGAACATACTCATGGACATGATACATTCTGTAAGACGGCTTTCATTATTTCAACGTTTGTTGGCTGCAAATAACTTCATACTTAACTTATTGACTCAGGCGTTACTTTGCGGAAATCCATTGTAAATAGAAGACAAAATTAAATATTTAGTGTACTTCCGCTGTGATCCGAAATCCAAATTAAGACAAGTAAAGGAAAAATCAACTAAGATCAATTAACCAAGCTTAATTAACTAAGATTAATTAACTAAGATTAATTAAGATTAACGTTACCTATCACAATGCGTACCGCCAAGATGTGGAATTCTTTGCCATATTCCCTGTTCCCCGATAACTATAATCTAGAGGTTTTTAAGGCATGAGAGAACCAGATTCATCTGGGCAAGCGCGCTCCACCATAAATCGCATTATCGCTTACCATCAGGTGAATTGCAATCAAGTGCAAGCCCATTATATTTTTTTTATTTTTATTATGAGTAAAAATAATGGTAACAAGTATTTTCAAATTCGCTTATTTGAGGATCAAATCCCATATCAAAATACTAAATAAAATAATTATTAGTAAATTAAAATAAAAAGTATGTCACAGAAAAAGAGTAAAATTCTTTTATATGTAATAAATTGAATAATTCTTTTTATATTTATTTTGTTATTTACACATGGTTAATTGCATAATCACTCTTAAGAGGGAATTTTGAATAGAGTCAATCCAAATTCAAATACTAAGTAATTATGAAATTATTAGCTGCGCCCCGCGTTGGATGTTACCGCGGTAATCCAGGATAAAAAGTAGCCTATGTATTAATCCAAGGTCTGACATATCTTCATAGTAAATCCGATCAAAATCGGTCCAGCCATTGGAGTGTGAAGGAGTAATATAGAATTTTAAGTTTTTTTTTTGTTTTTTTTACTCTAAATAGGTCAGCGCTTGACCACAATTCACCTGATGGTAAGTGACATTGAGGTCTACGGTGAAACGCGCTTACCTAGAAGGAACCGGTATTATTTGCGTATCTCACGGGAATCGGGATCCACAATTGTTTGCTTGCTAACAAGATAAACAAGATAAACCATTTATTGATAATTGTACAATTATACGTCAAAAATTAAAAAAAATGTCAATAAGAATATAAAATAAAATGTCAATATGATATACAAATAAATTGTAATACATGTCACATAACATTTTTCCTGATATTAAAAAATTCGTCCATGTAATAAAAAGTATCCTGAACGAGCCAGTTCTTGAGCTTATTCTTGAAAATGTTATCATTACATACATTTGTAATATCTTTAGGCAAACAGTTATATACCTTCGGCCCTATAACGTGCGACAACTTATCCGAGCGCACAAGCCTCACCGGCACCCGCGCCAACTCGCCGTCACGCCGGAGAGTCCGCTCCCTCGGCCGACCCTCTCCTCTCTTCGGGAACGACTCTAAGTTGTGCCTCACATACAGAGCAAGCTGCATAATAACCAGCGAGGGTAGAGTCAGAATCTCGAGTGATTTAAAATAGGGTTTCGCCGATGTGCGTCGCGACACACGTGCCACCGCCCTGATAGCCCGTTTCTGCATTCTGAAGGCGCGCAGCCGGTCCGCCGCGTGCCCCCAGAGCTCGGCCCCGTACTGCAGTACCGAGTGCACGGTCGCAAAGTAACAGGTGCGCGCTACATCGACTGAAACCACTCGAGATAACCGACCCAGCGCAAAGCAAGCACTTCCTAGCTTTGAGCAAAGCTTATCTATATGTGAGGCCCAAGTCAATCCGCGGTCAATCTCGAAACCGAGGAAGGTGGTAGTATCAACCTGCTCTATATGTTCTCCTTCTATATTCACTTTTAATCTCTCTGGTGGACGTCCGGATATGGAGAAATGAATGAAGTGCGTCTTTTTCAGGTTGAGTACCAGGCCATTCTGCTTAAACCAGTTAGCAAGCTGCTTTGCCGCGTCATTTAGCTGCTTTTCAAGTTCTAAAGTAGAGTTAGCCGTCACAACTGCCGCAACATCATCAGCATAAAGATAAATCTCTCCAACTGATATATAGCCAGGTAGATCGTTTAGAAGAAGAGAAAACATGAGATTGGACACTGAAGACCCCTGCGCGACACCCATGGCAGTCTCGAGCGGCTCAGACCTCGTCTCCCCGCCATCGCCGACCACAACTTGGGCTCTACCGCGCAGCATGTCTGTAAACAGCGCTAGAGCAGGACCGTTGATGCCATAGTGAGCGAGTTTGACCGCGAGGACTCCGTGATCCGCCACGTCATAAGCTTTCGATAAATCGCAACAAAGTACAGCGACCCGCTGTTTCTTCTCACAGGCATTCAATACGCATTTAACCACTTATCTTGTGAGTCCGGTCGTAGAGCGTCCTGTGATCAGTGCTCTAGTAAACTTTAAACATTGACATTGAACAGTGGACTTTGTGATAACTGTTAAAAAATAAATTTAAACTCAGTGTGATGTAGGCACATCAGCATAATGCTGCTCGTTTATAAATCAAATAAATAAATATATAATATTGGTATAGATTAATTTATAATTTAATATTGGTTTGAAATTTAATATTGTTGCCCAGGTTTCCAAATTAAATGTTATATTGGTTTGCAGGCGGCATATAGAGGCAACACACTCGGGCTGCCCAAGATATGTCCCCACGAGAACGTGAACAGCATCGACCGCGACACCATCCTCAGCTACCTGAAGAATCACTACACTCCGGACAGGATGGTGGTCGCTGCAGTCGGGGTGAGTCTAGCCACCAGTTAGCTTGGGCCAGGGCCACCACACTGCACCGTTGCTCAGCTAACCGAGGTGATCTGACGCGATCGTCGAGGTTAAGCAACGGTCGATGCGGAGAGTGTTTGGATGGGTGATCATACACAAGATTGTCTTTTTAAAAGTGGTATTTGAAAGAAAGAAAGAAAGAAATGTTTATTGTGCACATATCGAGTACATATATGACAAGGCCCCTTTACAGCTAAGAAATATTGTATTTATTGTAATGACATTTTTTGACAATTCCAATTTGAAATTTAGTAGTATAAGTGAAATGTAATATCTTTGTGACTTATTGGAAAATAAATAACATTCATTAATTAATTCATTCATAAAAAATCACTAAAGCAATACATATAATATAGTAATGTGTATGTGCATAAAAGAAGCAGGCTCTGCCTGGGCGTCCAGATGCCGTGGATATGATGACACATGGAATTATAGGACCTGATTGTTAATCTAATAACAACCAGTTATTAAGCTAAGAGACCTTTAGGCGGTGGGTGAATTGAAAATCTTTTGACACCATCAGAGCTTTGCAGCTTAGCTCATACGAATAAAAACCAATACACAATATAACAACTAGCTTGAGAAAAAATATTTGTAAGTTCGCTCGCACCTAGTTGTGTAAGGGAAAGGACATGAACTTTCAAATGTTTTACTGTTACATTGATGTTGTACAGACTCAAGGTTGGGTCGGTTTCTCAATTGGAAGTACTGTTTTCAACTTAAAGAGTTGTGTTTATTTAACATCATGATAACATCAGGCAAGATGTAGTCAAACGCAAACCTATCAAAGGTAAAAAAAAACCTATGTACGTTTATTTTGTCTGTATTAGTCAGACATGTTTATTTTGCTAAATACGAGGACTTTTATTTTGTGCAGAGCAAGTCGAAATTATTGTTTACTTCTGCGCCTCGGTGTTACCCGCGTTAATCCGGGACAAAAGAAGCAGATCCAGGATAAAAGTAGCCTATGTTAATCCAAAGTCTAACCTATCTATCCTGGTCCAGTTGTTGGTGCCTAAAGGTGTAATATAGATTTTGAAGTTATTTGCGCAACTAACACTGTTGATACTTATACTACATAAACATACACTAGCAGTTCGTCCCGGCTTCGCATGGGCTGGAAAATATTCAACTTTTTTTTTATTTTACACCCAGACCGACCCAACACTGTTGATACTTATATTTTATGTACTACATAAACATACACTAACAGATAGTCCCGGGCTAGAATTTTTTTTTTTTCACCCAGACCAACAGTCAACAAATTTAGTTAGCACAAAGATGTTGGCCGTGCTAGGAATCGAACCTGGAACCTTCTGTTTGGTAGTCTGGCATGGTAACCATTACGCCAACGAGGTCGTCAACTTACAGCTATAGGTATTGCTTACGTCTTCCAGGTGGAGCACGGTCCGTTCGTGGAGTACGTCCAGAAGTACTTTGTGGACATGAAGCCGACGTGGCACAGCGACGCTGATGATATCTCCACCTTCAAGCCGGCAGTCGACCGCTCCATCGCACAGTACGTCGGGAGCATAGAAACGGTAATATTATACTGTTTAATTTGTTTTTTAGGATTATGTAACCAAAGAGTACCAATGGGACCCAATAATTACAAGGTCTTAGCTGTCTGGGTGTCTAATGGTATGGATATTCGATTCGTACTTCGTACACAAATTATAATAAGAGAAATAAATGTATTATAATATTAAAATGGATTTGAAAGTTATAATGAAATTAAAACTAATCTTATTTAGATATTATCTAAACTCGTTAGAGTTTATAATTTCAATATTTTTAATCATTGATTTTATATGTTTTTTTTCGTTAAATACTACAGATAAACCCCAATTTAACTGTCGCGATTCAAATAGAGCAATTGTTTTAATTTAAGAAGTCTAACTAAAATAAAACATACGTTTAAAATTATATCAAAACAAACATATTGTTCAGAAGCAATACATTATTATTGTATGTTTGCAATGGACGCGACTGTTGATTCTATTTACCTGTATTTACACTTAACATCTTGTAACACAGTTGAACAATAAATATATTCTTATTGCATATTGTTTCCAGGAGGAGTGTGAAATCCCCCTGTACCCGGGCTCAGATCTCCCGGAGCTCTCACACATTATCATTGGCTTGGAAAGTAAGTAGCTTCTTTTTTGGAATGGCCTTATTTCATGTTTATAATGGTGTTCAAATGCTATGCGACTTGGTACGTGACGTCAACATTCTTCTTCTTCTCATGAGCTAAGTGGTTAAATTTATTGGCACCAAAAAATACATATTATTAACATTAAGCTCTAGTTGCCAAAATAGGCGTTAGCCCGTGCCTTGGCAGCTAGTCCTTCCCAAAATAATCCAATAATTTGACTGATACAATTAGAATAAAATAATAATAGATTCATATTCATATTAACTAAGTTGATAATTCATAATAATACATTAATAATACATAATATGTCTCATAAAAGATGAGTTAAATTTTAATTTTAGATTATTACATATTAATTGAATTGAAACATAATTGCTTACATGTCATGAATATAATACAAATTTTAAATTTAATTTAATTTATTAATTATTTAGTTTAATTAATTATTATAAATGAAGCTATTTCGATAATTCTTCTTATTACTAAGTCTTATAATTAAAGTGGTAAAACAGTTTATCTAAAAGTCAAAAAATTTAAGTTAAGTTCTGGTGTTGAGAGATTTCAAGCCGCCCGAAAGCCTCTGACTTGGCTGACTGCTTGTACTAAGACTGAGAGGCGCGTGATACATTTTGCAAAACATAATATCAAACGGGTTGTACCACCACACCTACAGTCAAAAAAAATCTAAGGTTCAAGAATTTAACGTACATTTTTAGTACACGATTTATGTGGGTTTAGCTGTTTTCATTGCTTTGCCTACTATCACAATGTTACTCAACATCAGGTGAATTTTGGTGAAGCGGACAGCGCTTGAGATTTTAGAGTAAAAATTTACATTTGATTCATATCATGTACTATTGTAATGATATTATATTACTAGAATTTGATGTGACAATTGACATTTGATTAATATCATGTTTATTTATTATTTATTTGATTTATAGGCGAGCAGCATTATGCTGATGTGCTTATATCAATCACACTGAGTTGATTTTTTTTTTTAATAGTTCACATAATGTCCTCTGTTTAATGTCAATGTTTAAAGTTCACTAGTGCACTGATCACAGGTTAGCAAGAATAGAAAGAATAGAATAGAATGTCTTTATTGTCATATTGTTAAATAATTATTACATTATATAAACATAATCATAACTATCATCAATATGGACTCGTCAGTATTTCATTCAATAATAATCAATAAATTAAATTAAAAGAATAGAGAGATTTTTTTGTTTTCTGCAGCCATTGTGATACTATTGTAATGATATCATATTATTTGACTTGTAACTTTGGTGTTATCAACACCCATAAATGATTTGTATTTGTAAAAAAAAATAGTTTACTGAAATAATAATGTGGTGATTGTGTCTGTCCGTAGGCTGTTCTCACAGCGACCCGGACTTCGTGGCGACGTGTGTTCTCAACATGATGATGGGCGGCGGCGGGTCCTTCTCGGCGGGCGGGCCCGGCAAGGGCATGTACACACGCCTCTACACTAACGTGCTCAACAGGTGATACATACAATGAAGCATTACACTAAAGCTATATTTATTTATACCAAAGTCTCAGTAAAAGGTGACTCCAGCATAAATTCAAAAACTATCTCACATTCATAGTTCTCGATATCTCTTCCATCTTGTAGTGGAGACACCATAGACATAAACGTCTTTCTCAGGCCTTTGTACTCGCAATTGCCAGGTATGACCTTCTAAACTCGGCCCAACATGAATGAATGATTTTTTATTTTATTTATACATATGTCAGAATTTATTACAAACTTAAAAGTAATTAACCAATTATAAACGTATGTTGTACTGTCGGCAGATACCACTGGATGTTCAACGCGACGGCGTACAACCACGCGTACGGCGACACCGGGCTGTTCTGCGTGCACAGCGCCGCCCCCCCGAACCGTCTCTACGACACCGCCATCGTCGTCGCGCGCGAGCTGGCCAGCATGGCCGGCAAGCTCGGCCACGTCGAGCTCAGGGTACACCACATTTGTTTTATATAGGTGGCGATTCAGCGGCACACACGACTTTACTAAATTTAAAGAAGCCCCGTCTCTTTCCATCTTAGGTGCCCAGAAAGAGACGGCACGTTCTGCACTATAGTCAAAACAACTAAAATCACGGCAAATGTAGGAAATATAGGCGACTTTAGAACGCACTCCCTGGTATCACCTCTAAAACTGCCCGCACATTTCATATTTGACGTGATTTTAGTTGTTTTGTCCGTGGTTCAGAACGTGCCGTCTCTTACTGCCCACCTAAGATGAAAAGAGACGGGGCTTCTTTAAATTTAGTTTAGTCGTGTGTGCCGCTGAATCGCTACACGTCCAGCGGCAAGATGGGTCGACGACATTACAGCTATCGCGGGTCCAACCTGGACTAGATTGGCACAGGACCGAGACATATGGCATGACAGGAGAGGCATATAAAGATAAAGATACATTTATTTGTAAAATAAGAAATTGTACGTAAAAAGTTCTTACGTCTACATGATACCTTAGATTAACTGGTACGCTGTAGGGAGCACTACGCCCTGCTATAGGACTGCCAGGAGCCTGTATCACAGGGCCGTAGGAATTGCCGCTTCATTTGAGAACGTGAATACACACATACACTTTAATAATGCATCTTATTTACTATGTGGTACTTATTTACTATGTATATAATCTTTTAAATATTATTTCTTAGCTGTAAATTATAGTGGAGTGAAATTAACTTATAAATTTACTAATTAATTGACTTTTTGCACACCACATATGCGGTAGCTTACAAGGGTCATTTTATATTATTTTCCATGTTTTTATATTACCTGTGGCTATGCAAATAAAATTATTTCATTTCATTTCATATGAGGGAAACATGTCTATTTAAACTATTAACTGAAACTACTTATTCACATTTTGTACATTACCAAAACTCCGTAAACAGAACAAAAATATAAACAAAAACAAAAATACATATAACATGAGATTATTCATAAAACATGGAACAGCTTTTTTTTACATATTGGCGTATACCTTATACCCAGCAGTGGGATGAGAACAAGCTGTGGATGATGATGATGATGATGAATAATGACGACCTCGTTGGCGTAAAGGTTACCACCATGCCGGAATCGCAATCAGAAGGTTTGTGCTTAACTAAATTTGTTGGCTGTGGGTCTGGGTGTTAAATATGTATCTATGTAAAATATGTATGTAGTGTATCAGTTGTGTT
The DNA here is from genome assembly GCA_035578125.1 of Mellilla xanthometata. Taxonomy (NCBI): domain Eukaryota; kingdom Metazoa; phylum Arthropoda; class Insecta; order Lepidoptera; family Geometridae; genus Mellilla; species Mellilla xanthometata. The sequence goes on along the minus strand of JAPUBQ010000051.1, from coordinate 496,124 downwards.
AGCTACCATAACACGAACTAGAAATGGTTCAGTATGGGGTTAACCAGCCGTGTGTGAAATGTGTAAAAAAAAAAATCATTAACGAGTGTGTGTGTTGCGTGCGTGTCCAGCGCGCCAAGACGCAGCTGCAGTCGATGCTGCTGATGAACCTGGAGGCGCGGCCCGTGGTGTTCGAGGACGTGGCGCGCCAGGTGCTCGCCACCGGCCGCCGGAAGCCGCCCTCCTTCTTCATCGACGAGATCGGTCAGTACTCGCTCTACTGCTGCGCTACTGCTTATACTCTAGTCAACAAGTGCCTTTTTGGTCAACTTTTTTCAGCAGTCTCCAAAAATTATGATTGAGGTGTCATTCGATTCGGAATGGCATCTAGATAGTTTTCGAAAACAATGAAGTTCCGCAAATAAAAATTACAAAAGTTATTAACAATTTCATTGTTTATCGAAACAACGAACAACGAACTTCATTGTTTTTCGAAAACTATCTAGATGCCATTCCGAATCGAATGACACCTCAATCATAATTTTCGGAGACTGCTGAAAAAAGTTGACCAAAAAGGCACTTGTTGACTAGACTATTACTGTTTCTTTTCTCTTTAACTCGTGCACTTTACGCAGTACATTCATCACTATACATATGTATTAATAATCTTTAATCTAATTTAATATAGTCGAAATTTCATAGTTTCGCAAAATTCGAATCGACACCCTGCTTGTAAAGAGAGCACCAAACATTTGCAAGTCTTAGAACATGAAACAAATTACATAGAAGATATTGAAAAAATACTGTAAAATAGCTTGAAGCCAAATCTTCAAAGTTTGTCAACTTTGAGCATTAGAAAACTAGATGGCGCTAGTTATGGCTAGCAAAACTCGCGGTTACCAGTCGTGTTAACTTTGTTCATGCTATTGTAAAATGAAAATAAATTAAAATTATACTACGTTTTTGGCCACTTATTTATTTTATTACTGTAACCGGTATTATTATTATTACTTTATACCGTATTACTTTTATTACTTGTTTGTGCTTTTGTTTTTGTGAAATTTAATCGAATCATAAAATGTATAATACAATGTCCTAATTTAAAATTAATATGGAACCTTGGAACCTGAATTAAATACATTTATAATTTATTTATTATTTACAGAAAAAATCACACCAGAAGACATAACTCGCGTGGCGACACGTATGCTCAGCAAGCGGCCCTCAGTCGCAGCGCGCGGTAAACTCGCGCATCTCCCTTCATTCGAAGAAATACAATCCAATATGGCGCTCAACAAAAAAGATGCGCAAGCGCAAGGCAGGCGCATTAACTTGTTCCGGAACTAGACGCATTCAATATCTATTTTTAAATTTCATTATAGTTATGTTTAAAGTAATTATTGTAGTATGTATGTATGGTATGTGCTCGTTATAAATTAAAAAGTATTTCCTAATTGTTATTTGTGTTTCTATTTTATTACCAAAGATAAATCAACTAATCAGGAATCAGGTGCTTATTTATAAAAGACACTTAATACCAATATGAAATAGCGTGGGTCAAAGATGCGTTTGAACTTAGATGGTGCTACATATTTAAAAAGTAACTATTTGAGCGAAATGCCTGAACTGTGGTAGTAGGTATTTCACGAAATAAATTTGTATCAAATCAACAATGTATAATTAATTATAAGCTCGAACGATTACATCATCCAGAAAAAAAGTAACATTTGTTTTAGTTTCACTTTTCAGAACATTCAGAAATGAAATGTAAAACTTTAAAACGGCTATTTTTCGTAGAAGAAAACTATTGAACGATTTTTTCATGACCGTGTTTTGGGATCTGAGTTTCAGTGAGGTATATTTCAGTGCCAAAACCAGTTTTTGGTGGGGAAACCAGGAATAATTTAACTATTCTTACAACAAAGTAAATAAAACTGAAAAAATTATAGCCCCCATTCACGCAAGATTTTTCAAAATATGCTATTTTGCTTCCCACACCTCAAACTTGAGCATCCAGTCTAGGTACTGCCAAATTGAGCAGTGGACTTACTTATTTGGCAATATTTTGATACTACATGTACCTAATCTTATCTTAATATATATAAATCTCGTGTCACAATGTTTGTCCTCAATAGTCTCCTAAACCACTTAACCGATTATAATAAAATTCGCACACCATGTGCAGTTCGATCCAACTTGAGAGATAGGATAGTTTAAATCTCAAATTATAGTCGCAATTTTAATTTATTGCTAATTATTGTCTGTTATTATTTGACAGTCACAATTATCTGTTAACTCCAAATGATTATAGCAGATGTCTATACCTTTCGACTGGGTTGAGTAAGTAATCAATAGATGGCGCTGTACCCCTAAGTGAGACAAAACAACCGGGTCAGCTAGTATTTTATAAAACACAACCTACAGGTTTAATAAAAAAAACTATCATAGTTTCGGTTATATTTATACAAATCTATACAATAAACAACACTTAACATTAAGGCAAGGGAATTGATTTATACAATAATAGAAAATATTACTTGTGGTAATATTATGAAATATTAAGTAATAATTTTGAGCAAGTCTGTTCCTGAAAATAACGTATGGAAAATAATTCGGAATTTTTAAACACATATATCTAAAGAACACAAAACAATCACATAAAGTAATTTTAGAAACGAAAATAAATTCATATAACCAATTATGATATTTTTTATTACATTCTGTTATTACATAGCACCTGTCTATATCCTACTTTGTAACTTAACATAAATCTTACACTATTTACATTTTGGAATTTATATTCTGTCCCTATACCAAAACAATAATATTCTGAAACCTACAGTAATAAATGTACTCTCAGAAACTTGATTTTTATGATATTCATTCATAAATACGTGTAAACTCTATGTAAAGGCACTCGAAGCGTCGAAATAAATTGGCTTTATTTGGTTTAGCTTGTATTCCATACAATGATACATTCTTTCCATTTAACGACCACTCTCTATAACGCCATAAAATGTCTCTTCAGTGTCGTTGTATAGAGTTTACACTGTATTTAATTACATACTCATTTACGCCAACATCAAAAAAACATATTCACCATTTTTCACCAAATGCTGCTTTTCTTAAGTTTCATTGATTTGGCGACGAAAGTTTCACTATAGCTGCGTATTTACCGTGAATGTATTTTTTCTACTAAGTACTATAAATATTGCAACAGTTAGGAAGAGATAGCACCGGTGTCTTTTTACGCACATTCTTATAGTTTTACACTTTTTATCCAGGATGGATCTCAAAATCTTTGTATAGCCAGAAGTGGGATTTGTCTGATCCATTAAACGTTACAGGATTACATATTGGCGGGTTTTTTTACTGCCCTATGTAAACATAACAATTTATATACGGCAGTAGAAAAATAAAGAATTTGGTCTACTGATATCCTGCCGCTATGGTCGCTCCGTAAATTATAATATTATCAAGTAACAACTCAACACATAACAGTAAGCTTGATCCAGTTACCGACTGATAGCCAATTTGACTTTGGTCGTAAAGGGAGGGAGGGTCAGCCTCGTTCATAAATGGGCAATCTAGAATAGTGACCTTACTGGCAGTTTACGCGTTGGTCGTTTTGAGCTGGATCACTCTCTGTAGTGATAGATTGATATTGGCAAGTACCATTATTCAAACATACAATAATACATAGGGCAGCAGTAAAAAAACTATTAACGTACAGGTGATTCGGGCAGCATAAAAATTACCAATTGATTTACAACCACTTCACTCGCTCCCTCAATTATTGTCAAGTAACAAGTAAATAAGTAACTGTAAAATGACTGTGGTTAGCGACTGGCAGCCAGCTTGACGGCAGCCTTGGCGGCGGCGTCAGCATCGTTGATGATCTGCATGGGCAGGCCTGATTCCTCAATGATCTTCCTGGCAGACTGCGCGTTGGTCCCTTCGAGCCGGATCACCATGGGGTGCTTGGGCGGGCTGGCCTTGCAAGCCGCTACGATGCCGTTAGCGATGGTCGCGCAGTTTACTATACCTGTGGGACAGGACATTACACTCCTGTTATCTTCTATATGAACAAAATTTTTATATAGTTTGGTTATAACAGCTAGACTAGCCTATAGAAATCTTAACATTTCTGTACAAATTATAAAGAGGAAAGATTTGATTGTTCGTTTGAACGCGTGAACCTATCACGCGAATAGACTCCGAAACTTCTGGACCGATTTCAAAACAATCTTTCACCATTGGGAAGCTATCTATCTCCAAGTTATTTAAGTATAAACTAAATTAACCAATTAATGTTTCTTTTTTACGCAGTACAGCTTGACCAGGACAAACCACACATTACAGCTGTACTCTGGCTTAAGGTATGGAATAGCATAGTCTGGAATAAAAAGTTCTCAAGTCTCAAGGCTGCTGGAACACGTCGTTGGCAGGCACTTGGTATCAGATTAGTCAGATTATTGAGATATTGCCAAGTTCACTATAGAGTGATATGAAAGTTTGAAATGAAGACTGACTCACCTCCAAAAACGTTAACGAACACAGTCTTAACTTTGGGATCGGACTCCAGTATCCTGAGCGCGGCTGAGACCTGTTGCTGCCCCACACCACCTCCCATGTCGAGGAAGTTGGCAGGCTTGCCTCCGTTCAGGGTGATGATGTCCAGGGTCGCCATGGCCAGCCCGGCTCCGTTAACCATGCAGCCTATGGTGCCATCCAAGTCTATGTACACCTGGTTTATGGATGCAGCTGCTCTCTGAAATTGTTGAGGTTATAAATGTCAATTAAGGAAGGTATTATTTTTACACTTATTTCTAAATATCTATATCTTCTTCTTTTGACGTGACAACGTCTTAAATTAGGTTGCGGCTGGGAGTCACTTATGAAAAAGTGTAACGCCCGGTAACGTTACGATGAGTCACCGAACGAGAGAGAGGCCCGCCGAATGCCTTGCGTCTCTCTCCCACTTAACTATGTTCGGTCTGCCGCGCGCGCAGCACGCGGCAGACGTTGTCACGTAAAATCTTCGCCCGTAAAACCGACTTTACAGGCAACCATTTTTAACCGACTTCAAAAAGGAGGAGGTTATATATTCGACGTGTATGTATTTTTTTTTTTTTTTTTTTTATCTAAATATTCTTCTTTTTCTTCGTAGTTAGCGCCTCGGCTAGCTAAAGTGATCAGACGCGATCATCGAAGCTAAGCAACGGTCGATACGGACAGTGATTGGATGGGTGACCATGCACAAAACTGACGTTCTTAAAGAGGCATTTTTATCTGGGCGCTACCTTGGATCGGATGACACGTTAAATTGTAGGTCTCGGCTGTTAGTCTTAGTACAAGCAGTCAGACCTTTGGGAGGTGTAGCGGATCGGATGATCTACTACTCAAAATAACTGCAGGTTCTTTGGTTTGGGTGAGATAGCAAACTCGTTGGTAAAGTTACAGGAACAGGGATTTATTTGCACATATTTACATTACATCGTTAGTCTAGTTGTACGAAAAAACTGAACACAAAAACCTCCACCACGCCCTTCTCCAACAGGCATCTTTCAGGGGCTTCTTTCAAAAGAACTAAATGCACGGCCAAACAATTATTCCGCACATTGGTATTGTACGACCTAAAGAAACATTCATAACAGGAGGCTTAAAAACTCGACACCCGAGCTTGGCCTATATAAGGCTAAATCTAAATATAATTTCAACTCAGAGTGAAATAGGCATATCAGCATAATGCTGCTCGCCTATAACCAAAACTCGTAAAAAAACTTTTGCTAATCTAGTTTGATAAATTACGTAAGATACATTTGAATCAGCTAGTTAAAATGCCATATTGAAATTTTATCATGTTGGTGGGAAAGTTATGAAAATGGGAGCCTAAAAATATAAAAATGTTTCTAATTCATGTGTATTATAAAAGAAAGAAGATATTATGATATGAGAAAACTATATGTAATATATTAAATAAATTTTAACAAAGGATGACATCACTTGGATTTTCATAATATAATAGATAAATATAATAAATATGCTGCACACAGACTCACAAACTGCCTAATTTAAATATAGTTCATGCTATTGGGATAGAATTGATTAATACTACACTAAAATTAAAAATTATATGTCAAAAAAACTACAATAATTAAAAAAACCTTACTAAAAATTAAATAAGTGTGAGAATATTCATAACAAAATTGTGGAATAAATGTCAGTCATAAAAATGTATAGTTTGAAGTAAACAAAGAGTAAATGTTATTTTGAGGTCATCAACATTTAGAACAAGCTGGTCAAGATAATATACATAAATATCATATTGAATCCAATCTCAATATTATTTATTTGCATATGCAAATGTGAGCATACAAGTGATTTTATTGATATCTAGTTACAATGCTAAGATAAGCTGTGTGACAAACTTCTATTTACATTTTCGTATTAATAGTTGATAACTATAAACTGATCAATATAAGTATTATATAACCTGATACTGTGGTTTGTTTTGATAAACTTAACTTTATCCTGACATTTGGTCTAGTTTCTATTGGAATCTAGTAGATGTATATATTGAAGAATTGTGTTTCTCTACTAGTTTGGATAATATACTAGTACCTATGGAGTTATTTTTTTTCCAGTAAATGAAATTAGTACTGGCATTACTTATTTGGATAAACTTATTTATCCAAATAAGTATGATGACTATGCTAAAAGTATTATTAGGTATCATCATCATCATCCACAGCCTGTTCTATCCCACTGCTGGGTATAGGCCTCTCTCTTGTCATGCCATCTTTCTCTGTCCTGTGCTAATCTAGTCCAGGTTCGACCCGCGATAGCTGTAATGTCGTCGACCCATCTTGCCGCTGGACAGCCCACGGTCTTAGGTATATATATATCTTAGGTATATATTATATTAATATAGATATTGCTAATTTTGCTCACTAATATAACTAACCAACAAATATACAATTGTGATAAATTTGATTCAAATAAAATTCTAGTTCAACAACCTATTTAGTAAAACAAAGATACCATTTGACACCAAAAACACCATAGTAAGATAAGAAGACACTTCTAAGAAGTTGCATACTAAACATACAAAACTTTCTCTGAATTATATTTAATTAAAGTACCTATATCAACAAATAAGTTGTCATTATTACTGTCATTTGGCAGTCTTACCTCTCTCGGGTCGACCATGGATACATCATCCAGAGCAAATATATCTTCTTGTCTGAACTTGGCGTTGTCATCAAAGTTGATTTTAGCATCCACGGAGACCACCCTCCCATCATCCGTCTCTACCAGAGGGTTGATCTCCAGCTGAGTGGCATCTACCTGAAATATTTATTTAAAATATTAACTTATTGAACCATATATTATTGGCCATAACCAGAAAATCCAGCGTGTGATCTTGCCAACACTCATGGGGCATCATATACTCAGCAACAGAGTGGTTCATAATTGGAATAAGTTGCCTTACATTGAGGAAGTGGTCAGTGCTACATCTTTAAAAACCAGCTTGATAGCTGGCTGCAGAAAACAATAAATCTCTTGCTAACCTGTGATCAGTGCACTAGTGAACTTTAAACATTGATATTGAACGGTGGACATTATGTGAACTGTAAATTCCAACTCAGTGTGATATAGGCACATCAGCATAATGCTGCTCGCCTATAAATCAAATAAATAAAATTATTGTACACAGACATTGTAGTCTAGGAGGAGGAAAATTACTGCACAAAAATATCTAAAAGTCTACCACATTACCTGAATAATAAAACCTGAGAACTAATTAATAAAAGAGTGAGAAATAGAAAGGAGAATGTCACAAGATTTAAAAGAAGGATGCATCCAGGATAGTTTCTAAGGTTTTTATAATATATTTGCTGTTTAAGAAATAAATACATAATAATCTCTGGGCATATATCTCTAAAGTTAAGAGCCCAAATCTCTAGCTTAACCTTCCTATATACTAATAACAAATTTTAAATGTGAACATTTTATGTTTTAAGTTACTAATGTGATGTTAAATACCTTTAAAAACAATTCCCACAATTTCTTGATTTCCTGTGCGCATTTCTTCTTCAGTGGGCCTTTGAATTGTAAGAATTCTGCGACCTCCTCCGCCATCTTATCTGTGACACCCTCATAGATATCTATAGGCACAGTCTTCAACAGATGCGGCGTTTCTTCAGCCACTGTTTCAATGTCCATACCTCCGGCTGGAGATGCCACAATGCCCGCTCCATTGAGGCTCCTGTCCATCACTATGCTGAAGTATGTCTCTCGCTTGATGTTCACACTCTCTGCTACCATTACTTTGTCAACCATAATACCCTCTGGAGGAGTCTGTTTGGTTATCAACTTGTGCCCGATCATGTTCTTAGCTAAGCCCAGAATTTCATCAGGTTTCTTGGTTAGGTGCACTCCACCCTTGAAGCCGTTATCGAAGTGACCTTTACCCCGGCCGCCAGCCAAGATCTGTGCCTTCACAACATACTCGTCGGCTTTGAAACCCGATAGCGGCGAAGAGTCCAATTTAGAATCTAATAGGCGAAAATCCTGGATAGATACTTCATATTTTCTTAGCAGATCCTTGCTGTGATATTCTTGAAGGTTAAGGTTCCTACGAGAACAGAGTTGTGGAAAGTATTTAGGAGATAGCACAGATAGAACTCGAAAGTTTTTGCTTCCTTTTAGAGCAGCCATAGCGAACTTTGTACACTAGCGGACCTGAGGATAACCTCTTACGTACTACTCTTAGTTTCTTCGAGAGAATATAATCACAATGATAGTACCAAATCCACAGAGATATTGTTATCAATAAATTTAAAATAGTGCTGATAACGATTTACGATAAGTAAATTCGTCAATATTGATAGTCCCAACGCGAAATTGAAATACTTTTAACTATTTATTTGTTTTTCTGTGCGAATGAACAATATTTCAGAATGAACTATATTTTTCATTCGCTCAATAATAGGGATGAAGTTTTAAATCAAGCGAAGCAACCAATATTTTTTTCAATACTGCCAACATAGAGAAATAAATTTGTACGAAGTCTGTGGAAGCACCCAACCTCAACTTCCTTTTTCTCGTGTTCAATTGACAACACGAGGTTATAATTTCTATTTCCGAATAGAAAAGTACGTAAAAAATATTTTATAATAGTAGTGAGTGCAGTGTAAACGGTGAATTTCGTTTATAGTAATAGCATTCTTTAATTTTAAGGTAACACAATGTCTGAAGAAGTGTGGACCGAAGAAGTGATCGAGGCGGGCAACATGGCTGTGGACAACATGCCACTGCCGCAGCCGGCGGACATTCCCGAAATTAAACTTTTCGGGCGATGGAGTTGTTATGATGTCCAAGTGTCGGACATGTCCCTCCAGGACTACATTTCTGTAAAGGAGAAGTACGCCAAGTACCTGCCCCACTCCGCTGGAAGGTATGCCCACAAGCGTTTCCGCAAGGCCCAGTGCCCCATCGTCGAGCGTCTCACCAACTCTCTGATGATGCACGGCCGCAACAACGGCAAGAAACTGATGGCTGTTCGTATCGTGAAGCACGCTTTTGAAATCATTCACTTGCTGACCGGTGAGAACCCCCTGCAAGTGCTCGTGACCGCCATCATCAACTCCGGTCCCCGCGAAGACTCGACTAGGATCGGTCGCGCGGGAACTGTCCGTCGGCAGGCCGTGGACGTGTCCCCCCTGCGCCGGGTGAACCAGGCGATCTGGCTGCTGTGCACCGGAGCCCGGGAAGCCGCCTTCAGGAACATTAAGACCATCGCCGAGTGCGTCGCCGATGAGCTCATCAACGCCGCCAAGGGCTCGTCCAACTCATATGCCATCAAGAAGAAGGATGAGCTGGAGCGTGTTGCCAAGTCCAACCGTTAAATAATTATAAGCTTTCTATCAATAAAACTCAGAAAACAAGTTTATGTATTTTCATTTACTGACTGCCTGTGTACTCTAGGACTAAATTTTGGGAAAAAATAATTTACTAGGAGGTAGGATTTTGAAAATAATGATTTTAGGCTGAATATAGTAGCGCCTGTAGAATCTCGGCTACCTAAGGTGATCTGATGTGATCATCGAGGTTAAGCAACAGTTAATGTAGACAGTCTTTGGATGGGTGAATGGTCACCCATATGGCACAACTGTTTTTAAAAGAAGCATTTTCATCTGGGTGCTAAATGGTCAGATGACACATTAGATTGTAGGTCCCGGCTGGTAGTCTTAGTACAAGCAGTTGTTAAGCTAAGTCAGAGACATTCAGGTGGCTTGAAAACTCGATACCAGAGCTTAGCCACTTAGCTCATACCTGGGCTAACCCCGGGACAAATGAATGCTTAGTCCAATTAAATATTGATAATAAACATATTAATTTGCTTTAATTTTAATAATTATTCAATTATAAATGTTATTTGAACAAGTTACAAGACATACAAACTAATTTATAAATTACTTGTACTACACACTCTTAATAATTAATAACAATATTATTTAATCATTAAATTACATTTTACGAAATTATAGCATCACATCCTGGCTTCGCATGAAGTATGAATATGAAGTAAGAATGCAAGTTTCTAAAATAATCTAAGTTGCAATGAGAAACAAATGTTACTCAGGGATGATATAGCTTCCCAACAGTGAAAGAATTTTTCAAATCGGTCCAGTAGTTTCGGAGCCTATTCGCGTCAAACAAACAATCAAACTTTTCTTTTAATATTGGTATTTATAGACGACCGACAGTTACCACACTGAGATTATTAATCTCGTATTGTGGGTAGCTGTTTCTTTCAGAGTACAATTTAAAGAAAATGTATATCTTTTCAAACAATGTTACAAGGATTCTGAGGTAACTAACTTATGATAATTATGTAGACACAAACTACAACACACTTCCTTGAGGTACTCCAAAAGTGATGATTTCTTCTTCATTAAGAATATGGTCAACTTTGGTAAAAAACATTTGAAATTTACCTAAAGGATAGATTTAAATAAATTTCAAAGAGGCGGGAAGCAGGAACTCCTATCTGCTACAGTTTTTTACACGTATGGAAAAAAATAACTAGTCAAAGGCCTTTGAAATGTCTAAAACAATGCCAATAACTTTCATAATTAGTTAGTCTCTTAGTGTGTAATTTAAATAGTGTGTGTTTAAATAGTTAATAATTTAAATAGTGTGTGTTTAAAAATATGGGTCTGTGATATGTTTTAAAAATATTTTCATGTCATCTTATCTAAACTATCAACTGTATATGATGCTAGTTCGGACACAGCATTATCATAAGTTATTTTTTTTAGGATTTGATTTGAAGATAAACTTAAAAAATACGAAATTACTATTACTTTATTTATACTTAATATTTTATTCTGTTGAAGCAAAAATAATACGGCTGTCAATTTCCACGTCATCTGTTGATCAACATCTGCCATAAAATGTCAAATTCTTGCGGCTTATGCTGCTGTTCTTTCAAAAAATGAAGAGATAAACAAAAGTTAAATAATTTTAATATCCAAATATTTAAGAGTGATAAAATATAACAACTATATAAGCGTGCACAATATGATACACAGCCTTTTTATCATAAATCCCTCTGGGTATGTAAATATTTTTTTTCCAAACTATTTTCGCATAAATTACTTAGCACTTTCTCTCTGATTTGATATCTTTAACTTAAACTTAAGTTCTAATTTGAACTACGTGAAAATCAATCTATATATTTAGTTTAATGGTGTATTTTTCCAGGGACGTATTTTTAGAGAAACACTGGCGAAGTGTGATTCCTAGATCAGTATGTGACTACTATTTGGAGGCACAGAGAGCCTCTCCTAATGTAAGTAGAGCAATATTCTCTTAGCCTGGATATTTGTTGATTAACTTGTTATTGCTTATATAACACTCGCTATACCCTGTGGTATGTAAGCAAAGTGAGCCACTGCGAGTTTTCGTCCAGTATCTTAAGAACTTGACCTCCTGAATAGCGTGTTTGTGTTCAGGACGTGCCTCCGGTGCTGGCGGCGCCGCACCACTATCTGATCTCGATCCAGCGTGGTGGCATAGCGCTGGTGGCTGTCTGCAAGCAGGAGGTTGCGCCACTCTTCGTCATAGAGTTCCTACATAGAGTGGTTGACACATTCCAGGTATTTTCTAAGTTTATTACCAAAAACAGCTGTGCCTCGCGGTGTTACCAGCAATAATCCTGGATAAAAAGTGGCTTATAAAGAATATTAGGTAATACCTGACTGGTGAGCCCCATACTAAACTATTTCTAGTTTGTATTATGGTTTCTAACTGATATACGAGATATACATACATAAATGCTTTATATTAATACACATACAGCTAAGCTTCACAGAGATATAGCTAAGTTCATCACAAAGATGTTGGTCTAGCTGGGAATTGAACCCGGAACCGTCAGTTGAGGTGTGTTTATCCAGGGTCTAAACAATCTACATACCAATTTTTTTTTATTGTTTCAGCCATTTGTCTGTTAAGACGTAATAACACATGAACTTTTGCATTTATGATAATAGTAGGATTACTATTTCATTTGTATTTTTCTAAATGACACCCATATTACATTATATGATTTGAATTTGCAGGATTACTTCTCAGACTGCACAGAGAGCATCATCAAAGAGAACTATGTTGTCGTTTATGAGGTAATATTAATTTTCATAAAATGCTGTAATATATACTGCTAACTAATGCAAAACCTATTAAGGAAAGGCTTAGTTTTTTATTTTACTTTAGCAAATACTTAAAAAATTAGCAGATTTTTCGTGAACAGTTAATGTACTAAAACTGTCCTTAAAAAGTTTTGCAATTGATACCAGTAACTTGTATCAAAAGAGAAAACTTTGAAAAGTTAATGTTCTCTTGCCTGTATAACTATTGTGTGTGAACTTTCAAATGTTCATTTGAATCAGGTTATATCTGTTTATTTACAACTAGCAGATCGTACCGGCTTCGGAAGGGCTATAAAATAATCTAAGTTGCAAAGAGACACAAAATATAGCCTATGTTATTCAGGAACAATGTAGCAATTCAATTCAAGAGTGAACCGGGTTCTTCTGGGCAACCGCGCTCCGCCTTAGATTGGAATATCGCTTACCATCAGGTGAACTGTGATCCAGCGCAAGCCCATTAAGAGTAAAAAAAAAGCTTCCCAAAGGTGAAAATCATTTTTTTCAAATCGGTCCAGTAGTTTCAGAGCCTATTTGTGTCAAACAAACAAAAATCAAGCTTTTCCCCTTCGCAATATTGGTATAGATAAAACATAATTCTAAATTGCAAACATTTTTTTTCAGCTCCTAGATGAGATGTTAGACAATGGCTTCCCGTTGGCAACGGAGAGTAACATCCTGAAGGAGCTGATCAAGCCGCCCAACATACTGCGCACCATTGCCAACACTGTCACTGGGAAATCCAAGTGAGTTGCCTGCATTATTATACTACATACAACTATTAGGCTCCTAGAGACTAGTTTAAACTGGTTGGCTATAAAAAACAGCGGAGCTTTTTGGTAATTACCTAAATGTTCTACATAGACTAGATTAGATCAGTTGGCTATAAAAACAACTTGAGTATTTTTTGGTAATGACTCTAACCATGTTCTAAAATGCATTAAAAAGCTATAATTATATTTATGAATTTAAGTCTAAAGTAATTAACCAAATCATTTATTCTTGACCATAATAATTAGATCATTGAACACCAACACTGTCATAAACATCTTTTCAACAAAATCGAAAATAAAGTATGGAACTAATTTTTCTGACATTGTAATCTTGCATGACTGACGGTCAAAATAGAGGGCCAACTTAATGTAACAACACCAATTTTACCTATTTTGCATGATAGTACGAGATCCCACTGCAGGATAGGTGTGCTCATCGACTATTTGTTTAAAACCAAATTTTTATGTTTATTTATAGTTAAAAGAATATATATTTACTAGGGTGCCTATCAAAATTTGGCCGCTATTATATTTTTTTTAATTATTTTTAATTTATTTTTGGTAAAAAATTTCGTTTATTTATTATTTAAATAAAATAACGTCTACATCACAGCAATTAATATGAAGATTCGAAAAAATCACGGTTGCCGTTGCTCACCTGGCCGCACTTCTTTGCAGCCTGGTGTAAACAGGTATGATTTCGATAAATTTATACGTTCATAACCTATTTTTATGAATTATATGTCAAATTAAAGCTAATTTTTTTCTATTAATTATCATATAGAGTTGCTTAATTAAATCTGGCCGCAAATAAGGGTTGCTGGCTGTTAAAGATAATAAATATTTAAGGTAGAGTGAAAGAAAGTTAGCGCGTAACATCATTTGTCAGACGAGGACAGCGATTGCAGACTGTGCGACGCTTTTAAGCCGTTGCGCTTGCGTCGAACGTTAGTGTTCTCAACCACCGGGGAAAAATAGAGACGACTTATAATAAATACTCCAAAAAATATGTAATTTTTTCAAAATGATAAATTTTTAAATTGCAACAAAAAATTAAACTCTGAATGATATCCAAAATCATTAGTAGAGTCAATTGTAAATAAAAGGTCATGATATTTTTTTTTTTTTTTACGACGAAACAATTACATTAGCAAGCACTTTTGGAATGATATATTATTAAAGTCAAGTACATTGCTTTTTTCGTTACACAAAAAACACGACTTCATCTTTATCAATTCTATTTTACGTTAATTAATATAATAATTTTTAGATGCACAAATAAAATAACAATGTAAATATAAAACATTGTTTATTACGAACTCGAAGAACCAGAAGCCGCGTAAAACAAAACACTGCTCCCCGCCCGCGTCATTTCCCACCCGCGTAATGTTGCTAGCTCAGGCATTATGTGTCCGTTTTTAGCGTAAAATTTGGGAGTCCAGGAGGTGAGATAATAATAGAATAAAAATTGACCTAATCTATATTATTATTATGTACCAACCTAATTGTCTCAATAAATTGATAGATTTATTGAATAAAAGACACTTTAGAAAAAAATACATTTAATTTCCTTTTTGCTGAGTAAGCTTTATATAATATTGTCTCTTAGAATTTGAACTTATTAACAAAAATTTAAATTTAGATAAATGATGAAATATTATGTCTAGGTATTTTTCATAGATATAAACATACTATTTAATAGGACTATTGGTTATGTACACACGGGCTGCACTGATGTGTTATACTTTCTTTTTTCAAGTCGGTTAATTTTTATTAAATTAATTATTAATATTCTACAATGAATAAAAGCCCTCAAGAGGTAATAAAAAGTAGGGTAAATCAAAACTCCTATACTGGAAACACTAACAAGATGGATGCCTCATTATCTATGACAATTTTAAAACTGAGAAATTTATTCAATGATTAAAAAAGTTGATACTTAAATACGATACTTACCTACACGTGAAATGTGATCCCATCGGATCGGATCGGTCGCGCGTCAAACTACTCTATTAAAGAGTAGTTTTAGTAGCTTCAGTATTAGGCGCGCTCACGGTTTCTGGTTCTTTCTGTATTCTGAGCATTCGACGCATGCGCAATGGCTTAAAAGCGTCGCACAGTCGGCAATCGCTGTCCTCGTCTGACAAATGATGTTACGCGCTAACTCTCTTTCACTCTACCTTAAATATTTATTATCTTTAACAGCCAGCAACCCTTATTTGCGGCCAGATTTAATTAAGCAACTCTATATGATAATTAATAGAAAAAAATTAGCTTTAATTTGACATATAATTCATAAAAATAGGTTATGAACGTATAAATTTATCGAAATCATACCTGTTTACACCAGGCTGCAAAGAAATGCGTTCATATTAATTGCTGTGATGTAGACGTTATTTTATTTAAATAATAAATAAACGAATTTTTTTACCAAAAATAAATTAAAAATAATTTAAAAAAAAATAATAGCGGCCAAATTTTGATAGGCACCCTAGTAAACATATATTCTTTTAACTATAAATAAACATAAAAATTTGGTTTTAAACAAATAGTCGATGAGCACACCTATCCTGCAGTGGGATCTTAGGCTATGAAATATATGATTTGATTTGAACTTTTTCGTTTCGACGTTTAGTTAAAAATGCTGTAACGATTGAGGTGTCATCATCAGTATATTGTATTGTGGCATGTTTACCGCACCCCAGTGTATCATCAACGCTCCCGTCCGGGCAGCTGTCCAACGTGCCGTGGCGGCGGTCGGGCGTCAAGTACGCCAACAACGAGGCGTACTTTGACGCCGTGGAGGAAGTTGACGCCATCATCGACCGCAGTGGCGCCACCGTCTCCGCCGAGATACAGGGATATGTGAGTAGTTGATAACATTAACGGGTCAAGTCCCATATTAATCATAATGAACATTCATATAATATAAGATATGTTAACCACTGCCAGTGTTTCTTATAGAACATATCTTACGATTTCTTCGAAAAAAATAAGAGTAACTCAAGCATGTAATGTTTGTACAGTGTCTTAAATAGGAGACTTGGCTTAATTTGACAATAATAGTAACTCATAAATAAGAAGAAGAATATAGTAGAATACTGAGTTCTTAGTTACAGAGATCTGTTGTTAAAACAAGAAGAAACAAACAAGCACAATCTTGTTGTTTAAAACTATTTGTGATAATTACAGCCTTTTAGAAGTTACGGCTTATAAAATACAGCCTGGTTCTTTATAAGACACGACGGACAGTCAGCGGAGGCTTAGTAATAGGCACCCATTTTACCATTTAGGTACGGAACCTTAATAAGAAGAAGAAAATAGTGAATTTATAAATTAAATAGTTTTATTGTGTTTCCAGATCGACTGCTGCATCAAGCTGAGCGGTATGCCGGATCTGACGCTGACGTTCGTCAACCCGCGACTCTTCGACGACGTCTCCTTCCATCCGTGCGTCAGATTCAAGAGATGGGAGGTGTGGAACCCGCATTTGTATTTTTACCCTAAATTTTCAATTTGAGAGTGGTTGCAAGCCAGGCGAGCACTACAAAATGCCCTAAAACCGTGAATTGGTATCTTACGATGTTTTTCTTCACCAAAAGCTCGAGCTCATTGGCGGAGATCGAACCATCTCCTTGATTGTGCGTCGTAAGGCCGCATGCCTTACTCTGTCATCGCTAATGATGATGCTGATTCTAAAATACAGTGTAAACTCTATATAACGACACTGAAAAGACTGTGCATTTTAAGGCGTTATAGAGAGTGGTTGTTATATGGAGAGATTGTATCATTAAATAAATAACTATTAGGACACATTTCACACACGGCTGGTTAGCTCCATACTGAACAATTTCTAGTTCATATAATGTTGCCAAAACAACTGATATATTACATATACATATTTACATATTATATATAGATACAAATTAACACCCAGACCCACAGCCAACAAATTTAGTTGAGCACAAAGATGTTGGCCAGGCCGGGAATCGAACCCGGAACCTTCTGATTGGCAGTCCGGAATGGTAACCTTTACGCCAAAGAGGTCGTCTCGAGTCATTGTATGGAATACAAGCTAAACCAACTAAAGCCAATTGATTTCGACGCTTTACAGAGTTTGTCGTTAAACCGAGTGACGTTACATGGAGCTTACACTGTATTTCTTTTTTATTGTGTTTGTCTGGTTGTCAGTCGGAGCGTATCCTGTCATTCATCCCCCCGGACGGCAACTTCCGCCTGATGTCGTACCACATGGGGTCAGGCAGCGTGGTCGCCATACCCATCTACGTGCGGCACAGCCTCACGCTGCGGAGCAGCGGGGAGCAGGGCCGCCTCGACCTCACCGTGGGACCCAAGCAGACCATGGGCCGGACACTCGAGAGTGAGTACACAGTTTTGCTGAATAAGTTTCTAAATCCCGAAGCCAAGTGAGAAGCCTTCGGGTGGTTTGAAAATTCTCGACACTGGAGCATGGTCACTTAACTCATACAAAGAAGAAAAAGACAAAAGTTAGTATAATGTATTGTGTTTTTTTATGAATATTAGGCTTGCGCTTGACCACAAGTCACCTAATGTTAAGTGATATTGCGGTGGTAAGTGATAAGTGTGGAACGCGCTTGCCTAGAAGAAATCGGTTCACTCTCGCCTTGAAACAGTAAGAGTATCTTTGTTATTTCTTAACAAAGTTAATTCGTAGCGCTTGTAGCTCGGCTAACTAAGGTGGTATGACGCGATCATCAAAGTCGACGCAGACTGTGTTTGGGTGGCTGACAAGACTGCCATTGAGGCAGTTTCAGGCATCACCGTGGGTTGGATGATACGTTCAATTGTTACTCCTGGCTGTTAGTCTTGTTACAGGCAGTCGTCAAACCAAGTCACAGGCCTTCAGGTGTCTAGAAAACTCCCTAACGGAGCTTGGCCACTTGCTCATATGAACAAGTATCCGCTTGCTCATAAGAACAATATAAAGTGCACCAAATTAATTATTATAAGTACTTGTATAATTATTCCTTCTGATGTTAATAAGTATTACTAAAACTAATCTCAAAAACACTTGTTCTCAAATTAGTATAAAAAGACCTCTTCTTTAACGCCAACTCTCTATAACGTCAACAATTGTACAGTGTCCTGAATATCGTTATATCGAGTTGTGCCTGTATATCGTGATTGCAGACGTGTCGCTGGAGGTGTGCATGCCGAAGTGCGTGCTGAACTGCTCCCTGACGGCCAACCAGGGCCGCTACTCGTTCGACCCCGTCACCAAGCTGCTCGTGTGGGACGTCGGCCGCATCGAGCTGCCCAAGCTGCCCAACATCCGCGGCACGGTGAGCCTCACTCCCTGTACTTTATAATATAACAACTAAATAGTACATTGACGGGATCATACGACGACCTCGTTGGCGTAAAGGTCACAATGCCGGATTGGTAATCAGAAGTTTCCGGGTTCGATTCCCGGCGCGGCCAACATCTATTTGCTTAACTAAATTTGTTGGCTGTGGGTCTGGGTGTTAAATATGTATCTATAAATAAATATATATGTATGTATGTATATGTAGTATATAAGTTGTGTTAGCAACCATAATACAAACTACAAATGGTTCAGTATAGGGGTTAAACAGCCGTGTGTATCAAAAAAAAAATTAATAACCTTTATTTTTTAAAAGTGTTAATGTGTTAGAAAACCCTTGTCTAACATTTTGCAGTGGCAGCCATCTTGGTTTTGTAATTTAATTAAAATTTTATTATTTATATTTTAGCATTTAGTCTACTAATCAAGTCCTTTTAAATTGCATGATTTTTTAAAATTGTATGTTTAATTTTTAACAAACACCCGATCAATAAAACTCACCTTTCAAACAAAAAAAGGAGCTACGATGCTACAGACAGACACATATACCTAACACTTACAACACACAAACACACACACACACACACACATACACACACACATGTAGATACATATCTTTGTATACTGGAAAGAACCATTTATCTTATCTGAACAAAAAGCTTCGATACTTTTTATTTTTCCTGTCAGTTAATAGGTGTGTAAATTTTGCGTTGTCAAACAAAATACATTTTTTCCAATAACTGAAATCCCCTTATCTGCCGTCCCAGGTATCAGTGCAGTCAGGCGCGGAGACGGCAGGCGCGAACCCTCACATCAACGTGCGCTTCACCATCCCGCAGCTAGCCGTCAGCGGGCTGCGCGTCTCCCGCCTCGACATGTACGGCGCCAAGTACAAGCCCTTCAAGGGCGTCAAGTACGTCACTAAGGCCGGCAAGTTTCATATCAGAATGTGATCTTAGTTGCTTCTTCTACAACAAAACTAAAACAATACCGGAGACTCATTCCAAGCTTAGCAAACAAAATGAAATAAAACATTATCGAATGTGTAAACAGAGTACAAGTTCAAGGGCGTCAAGTACATCACTGAGGCCGGCAAGTTTCATATCAGAATGTGATCTTAGTTGCTTCGTCTACAACAAAACTAAAACAGTACCGAAGACGTGTTCGTAGCTTCTAGAACCATAATTGAACATTATCGACGGTGTAAATCGAGTACAAGCTCTTCGAGGACGTCAAGTACGTCACTAAGGCCGTCAAGTTTCATGTCAGAATGTGATCTTAGTTGCTTCTTCTAGAACAAAACTAAAACAGTACCGAAGACGTGTTCGAAGCTTCTAGAACCATAATTGAACATTATCGACACTGTGAACTGAGTACAAGCCCTTCAAGGGCGTCAAGTACGTCACTAAGGCCGGCAAGTTTCATATCAGAAAGCGATGTTAGTGCTACTTCTTTATTAATAGAGAAGGGAAACCAAGCTACCAATTGTTGCATCACTAACAAAAGGACATTGAAAACTCAACAGATTAGATCAAGCCCTTGAAGGGCGTCAAGTATGTCACTAAGGTTCTAAGGTCGGTAATTTCTATATTTGGATGTGATTACAAATTTTCAACAACACTTAAGGGCCTAAGGATGATCATGGCGCTTGGCTAATAAGATGTCTTTGACAATTCTCGACAAACTAAACTCGACCACAACACGGTGAGTTGTGGTCAAGTTTCAAAAACTTTTTTTTTTACTTGTGAACTCTAATAAAAACTAAACTGCTCATGTTTACGTATAATTTTTCGACATGACTCAAGTAAAATTTTCAGAGTTTTATGTAATTATAAATCTTTCTTTTGCCATGCCAATTCTAGGTATTTAATTTTTAAATACATGTAAAGTTATCGTTTATGTATATTTGTTAAAATGTCTATGAATTCGAATAAGTAATATAAGAAATTTTCTAACTATAAGTAGGTAGGATATATGTATGTAAGTTAAACTATAGACAGTGTTAATAGTATAATCTTTATTATATAAAACTTAAATAAACATTTATAAATTACAGACTAGAAAACATTTTCTTTAAACTTTGTTGTTATTTTCAGGTAAAGTGGTTTTCTTGAGGACAGTTTCTTTAATAGTGTTTAATTCTTGTTGTATGAAGTCCAGTTGAGAATGTTCGGACTCGCAGTTGCTGAAGTATCGTTGTACTAAGACAGACATTAGCGCTGGGAACTCCTTTTGTATATTTGCTTCTACATCGCGTTCCTAGAATGCAGAGAATAATATTTTTAATATAAGTTGCTTTAAATAGTAAAATTTTAGTTTGGATCGGTGCATCACCACTGCATTGTAATTTTTTTTTATACAGTCCACTAAGCTCCCATTATCTGAATGTTCATATATCGAACAATGTAATAAATACATCATTATAATGATGTAATAAATACATTTGGGGTTTGGTTTGCCAATTGCTCAGACGGTATTGTTCCAGCCAGGCCGGAGAGGCAGAGGAGTTGGGATGATTTGGCTTGTACATCAGCATTTTTGACAACGCGTAGGCTTACGTTTTGACTTGGGTTCAACCAGTGTATTTAAATTAGTTAGATTTAAATATTTGACATGAATAAATAAATAATATGTACTATACTACAAGAGGTTGAGCATCGCTATTATATAAATAAATAAATATTAGGACACATTCACACACGGCTGGTTAGTCCCATACTGAACCATTTCTAGCTCGTATTATGGTTGCTAACAACTGATATACTACATATACATACATACATATTGTATATAAATACATATTTAACACTCAGACCCACAGCCAACAAATTTAGTTAAGCACAAAGATGGTGACCGGGCTGGGAATCGAACCCGGAACCTTCTGATTAGCAGACCGGCATGGTAACCTTTACGCCAACGAGGTCGTCAAATATATATATATATATATATACTAGCTGACCCGGCAAACGTAGTTTTGCCTTAATAAAAATAAAATAAAAAATAAAAACTAAATATGCAGTAGCCGATTCTCAGACCTACTGAATACGCATATAAAATTTGGAAAAATTCGGTCAAGCCGTTTCGGAGGAGTACGGTAACAAACACTGTGACACGGAATTTTATATATAAGATGTATATATATGTATGAGTGTGTGGTACCATGTAGCAGCAGTGTGCGGGCGAGCAGCGCGCGCGCAGCCGGGTCGCGGCGCATAGTCTCGCGCGCGCCCAGTCGGCCACGCCGGCCACGCCCGCCGCGGTCGGCACCAGGTTCCACGGCGGCGGCAGCGTCGTCTGCCACATGTACTCTATGTACACCTGTCCACATGCAAACATACCTTATAGTACATATATACATAACTAGCTCTATCGAAATTACCTTGGTTGCGCTACTGCCACACTTCACCGCCCGCTATAAACCAATTAGACCGCTTGTAAATAGAAGACAAAATTAAATATTTAGTGTACTTCCGCTGTGATAACACACTAAATATGTAATTTTGTCTTCTATTTATTTCTGCAAAGTAACGCCTGAGTCCATAGGTTAATTATAGCGCACTTAATATTTAATGAAATTTATAACTTAAGGCTTTCCGAGCCCCATACTAAATGCTTCTCAGACTGGCAACCATTTCATCTAAGATTTTTAAATAGTAATCACTTAACATAAACTTAAAATGGTCTAATTGGGGCGCGAAATAATATTATAATAATAATATTATTTCGCGTAATATTATACATTTTTTATCGCAAAACAGATATATCAGCGTGATTTTTTCCAGCAAAATACACATGTATGAGTGCAGTGCAACAACTTAGCTGTTCAGTTGACAGTGTCGCTAGTGGAGATTTGTTGCCACCTAAGAGTGCTGTCGAACTTGTAATTCCAATTTTGGCCACCTGAACAGCTAAGTTGGTGACATGTATACGTATACATTGTTAGTTTCCGTTTCCGTTAGTGTCATTCTCTCTGCCAAACATGAACCCAAGCTTACCATCCGTAGTAATAAATCAACAAAATTCCGATAGATGGCAGGATCAAAAAAAGTATTGTTAAAGAGTTTGATGAAATGTATTTATTATTTTTAAATAAATTATTGCTATTTTTATATTAAGTATCGTAATAGAATTAAAAATTTAAAATATGTATAATTTTGTTTGATTATTTGAATGAAATTTAGTTATGTCAATGTCAGTTTGTCATATTTGACATACTTAAAAAAACGTATTTATATTGCAGCAATAATTTTTAGGGTTAGGTACCCTAAGAATGAAATTAGTATACTACTGCGATCTTTTCTGTACTTAAAAGATAAAAACGAATGCCTTTTACAAAATATTCGTTGTCTGTCTTTCTGTCACCAGGCTGTTTCTTATACACTTTGATAGCTGAAAATTTCACAAATTATTTGTTTCCGTTGCCGTTATAACCCAAGAGTATACAAGTACTAGATACGCTATAACAACAAATACTAAAAACAGAAAATATACAAATATAAAGGATGGATGACACGTTTTTAAAGTGTACCTTAAAGACGTGTTATATTTTGTATTTTTGCTCAATATCAATAACGATAACAGGACACTAAAGAATTCTACAGAATATTAAGCTACGTATTACCTCTTTTTACTCTATCTTTACAATGACACTTGGTAGATTCTTTAATGATTTCTCTCTTTCTTTCTTTCAAAATAAAATGAATTGATATGGGGTTCCCATACAAAAAACATGTTTTTTTGCCATATTTTTATAATGGTACGGAACCCTTCACGCGCGAGCCCGGTTCGTACTTGGCCAATTATATCAAATTTTTATACCTACGTCTTTTGTTTACCCATCAATATCTTTATCAATTTCATAATTACAAAAGGCTTGTTTGTTTGTTTGTTTGGATGTTTTTATGTTTTTTTGACGCGAATAGGCTCCGAAACTATTGGACTAAAACTAAAAATTCTTACACCGTTGGGAAGTTACATTATCCCCAAATGACATAGGCATTATATTTTGTTGCAAAGGGTAAGAAATTCTTATTAAGACTCCAGTAATGTAACACAAGGTATAAAAAAGAGTAAAAAATTTGTTTCATCGCATGCGCTATGAAAAGTTAGCTGTGGCGGGTGTCGTTTAGTATGTCTTGAGAGCATCGGAACCCATATATAAAAAAAAAACTTTAATCTATGTCAAAATTATAATGCGATAAAGTTTAAATGTTTGTTCGTAACGAATAAAATATTACACTTCTAAACGACTTTCAAATATATCTCCTAGAATTGTTTTTTTTTTATGCCCGTGCTAAGCCGGGACGGGCCACTAGTGTATAATTATATCAACGATACATGTAACCTGCCAGGTGTACATTTATAATAACTAAGATTTCGACAGGCCTCTTACCTTAGAATAATAATAATAGTTTTTTTTTTTATTTCAAATGAAGCTAAAATAGTATCCATAGTCTAATAAATATAAATTCCCTGATAATGTAATTATTTACTTTTCTGATCATTAGACTTGAAGCTGATAAGATAGAGTAAAAATTAGGTTTCATCAAAAAAAGGTCACCGGATACGTAGCTTTATCAGATTTTAACACCCCACGCACGCACTGTATGTAGAAGGTACATACGTGTCTAGCTACGGATGAACCGATTTTGATGTTCTTAGCTATGTTTGATGGTATTCGGATGTCCGCCAATACAAAATAGCGGATATGATATTGTTCGCTACTTTCCCAGATAAAATGGCTAACATTTTGGAATCATGCGAAAAATACAACTGTTTCATGCAATATGTTAGATGATTCGTAAGAAAAGTTTTTTCTTGTTACTCGTATCATGTACCCAATAGATTTATTTTTTAATTTCGTTTGAGGTTTGAAGGTATGCACAATGAATATTAACATACACGAAAACGAAACCTATTGAAAATATTGACTTTCCCATAATATTCCTTTAAAAAAAAAAGAGTTTCGAACAAAATAAAATGGCAAAATGAACAATTCATGAGATTTGAACCATAGTCAATTCAAATCATAAAAATATTTCCTGTTCCAAAAATGCTTCCTCTACGAACGAGCCATATAATCGACAATTGGGCGTTCGAAATTGGCATGCATATTCAAATATGCTGAAGTTCAAGTGACAAAAAAAATTGTCAATGCTAGTGTGAGTGTAGCCGCATCGTCACAGAATAGATGATAGTAGATATGGGTTTTATATGGCTTTTTGTACGTATTTGCTATCAACGCTTAATAAATGTTGTTTTGTGATGAGCCTTAAAAATAATACATTAACAGTAGTTGCCGCGAACCGATTCTAAAGTTACAAAAGAAATCACTTGGGATGCTGGGATGAATAAAACTAACTTATACCTATTTAACGCCATCTAGCGGCATATGAACACTTGCAGCATGCTAGCGAACAACCTTAAATTTATATAACTATTCTTTTAAAGTACGAGTATACGAGTGTACGCGTGAATATTTTTTTTTATGTACGTGATTTTTTTTTCTTTGTACGATGTTTAATAATAATTAAAATAAACTCCACTTCCAACAGTCCTTGTTGAGGCTGAACGTTGTGATTGGCTGTGAGCGGTGACGTCACAGCAATGTGTGTTACCTCTGTTTTGGCGAACGTCCACTCTATGGCGACATTGTCGGTGACTCTCTGGAAGGTGTTGGACATGGTGGCTATCAGCATGTTCAGCACCACGATCACCGATATCACCTCGAAACCTGCGACCACATCACTTTAAAATATAAATCACTAGTTGACCTGGCAAACTTTATTTTGCCATATTAAATAGTAGTTATATACAAATTAAGCAAAAAATATGCAATACATTTAATGGTGTTAAATAGATAGATATTTTTTATTGGAAAAGAAAGTTATTTAAACTAAAATAAAGACTAAGAATAATAATTGTGTGCCACAATTGGCGGCCTTATCGCGGGGCTATAAACTCAAAGCTTCGTAAATTCTTTTTATATCTTCGGTGAATGCAGCCTTCCTAAGCTTATACAATCTACTAATGCATATAAAGACATAATTACGAAAAATCTAATAAAATTAAAATAGGTATGTTTCCCAAATTACTATGGAGAATGTTTGACAAATTTTAGGTACAATCAACTGTTCTGCGCTCTTTAGTGTACAAAGAGCGGTTTTACCTCCATTGTATCTACCGAAATTAGGTTTAAAATAGTGAATAAAACCTCTTTTTGAGTTCAAGCTTATTTCAAAGGAGTTTGAACACAAATACTTTAAAAAGTTTTTAAGTAAGTGTAACCGCTTTTTCGTGCAAACATTTTCAATCATAAAAGCACTTGTAAAATACAAGAATAATAAGATAAGTCTTACATCCAAAACAGAAGTATCCAACGCGTTCTGTGTAACCATGTCTGTTCTCAACCGGTAGCCCTTTCTCTGTGGCATTCCGCGTGTTCTCCATCACTATATCGGCGCTCTCCAAGGGGGCCATGCAGAACAACGCCCAGAACAACGTGTTGAGGGTGTCTCGCAGGCTTGTGAATGAAGATACCTAGAGATATTGGGAACTATAAATTCGTAGAAAGAGAGGAGTGTATAAATTACACGAAAAAGTGAGGGAGTAGATAGCGTTCATTTAAATCACACCTAAAACATCGACGCGAATGCGCTCGTTCAGAGATTAGAAGGGTCAATCTAATATGACGTTTAATTATTTTAAAGATAAATAGATAAAGATAAATAATTTATTGGCCTTACAACATCTCGTCGCATTTGGCAAGTCATTCATTACATTCAGATTTAGGTTATTTAGTTGATATTTATGTTATTTATTTGATATAGATGTATGAAAATGGTAGTGCAAGGAAGAAGAGCAAGAGGCCGTCCGAAAAAGACATGGGTGGTGTGAGTGAGTGAGTGAGGAAATGAGAGAGAAAGGATTGAGTGTAGAGATGACGGCTGATAGAGGAGAGTGGAAGAAGAAAATTTGCTGTGCCGAGCCTACCTACGTGGAAAAAGGTAAGGAAGAAGAAGATTTGATATACAGGCGAGCGATATGCTGATGTGCATATCACAAGTGAGTAGAAACACTTCAAAAAATGACCACTGTTCAATGTCAAATGTCAATGTATTTGTAATTTTGTTATTACAAACGCGCAGCTTGCAGTTTAATAATCCCGACATCGCATTGGTAAAGGCTCAGCCCCCAACTCTGGTATTTAAGTCACTGGCAATTGTCGCCACTGCCAATGAAAATAAATGGAAAATGAAAATTATTTACTCGGTAACTGATTACTTCTTATGACTGCATAAACTAGACAAAGCCTAAATCGCAATACTCCTAATAAAAATACCTAGCTATTATTATCTGTGCTAAGCAACGCGACAGACCAGCATGGAAATATACCATATTACGCGAACGAGGTCATCAATAAACAAATGACCCACCTCAATACAATAACATAAAAATGTTGCTCTGGATTTAAACGCAAACTTTTACATTTACAAGTTCTCAATTTACAAATATAGTCATTCATGAAAGTTCGCAATGTGCTCATATTTTCATGATTTTTGCATATCTTATTTTTTTAACCGTTAAAATTTCAACTTAATTTGCCAGTTTTTTTTTAAATAAGCAAATCTTACAATATAATTGATAGTTTTTTAGTTTTATGCATAAATGTGCTTAAAAATACCCTACTATTTCATAATCTAGGACAACAAAACCACTAAATAAAAAAAAAATTGTAAAAAGTTTCCTTCCATACAGTATTATGTCACCGCTTTATACTTTTATTTGCTTTCCTATAATGGCAGTGTTAAAGCTATTACAATTTCCGTTGGTTACTAAGTGCGCTTATCACCACAGACTAGAACATATCAGGTATCCTAGACCTAGAATAACCTAGACCTTATGAGATCTGAAATAGTTCTAACTGTTACGTTCCATTGTCTGTTGCAATGATCCGTGAAATTAAACCACATACAATAGGAATGAGACCCGCATTGCGTTTGTTTCGGAAATTAATAGATAGTCTTTGTTGTGTAGAAAATTATCAATAATTGCTTAGTAAATAAGATAGCGCAGTTGCGCTATTTAATAGTTTATTTATCTAAAAACACATGTACATTCATAATTAGTTTTACAGAAATCCGTTTGTTATGGTATCTAATTAATTTACGGTATAAAGATTTCTTGTGGCTTCTGCACTAGGAGAACCCTGTTTCGCTAATCCCATTTACTATCATTAAATCACTATGCGACTGTTGTGTTGCGGACTTTGGCGGCAGCTAGACTGCACGCTCGATTTGCAGCGCCATCTAGGTTACATCGGTATTTTTTTTAATTATAGATAGGCTTGCGCTTGATCGCGATCTACGGAGGAGCGCGCTTGCCTAGAAGAAACCTATTCACTCTCGCCTTGAAGACAGTGAGGTTATAGTTTAGAAGGAACAGGGTTTCCGGCAAAGAGTTCCACAGTTTAATGGTCTACACAAAATATGTGGAAGCGAAACGCTTCGTATTCTTTAATCAATACTTAGCTTTAAGCTATTTCAATTTTACACCGTGGCTGTTTTGAAAGTAAAACCTTTTTTTACTCTACTATTTTTTAAATAATTTGACAGCTGTCAGTTGCAAAGCGATTCTTCATAGGGATGCAAACTTCTGACCTACTTTAAGAGTATGAGTAATGAAAAAGTATCAACAGTAACCTGTACAGTCTTCATGGCGTGCTGGTCCTCGTACACCATGCCGTCGTAGTACTGGTAGAAGCGCGCCAGGCCGGCTGCGAACGCGCTCATTATGATGGCGAATACTAGCACGTACTTGTAGATGTCCAGCGTCATCTTGCCCAGAGATACCTGCAACGTTATAATGCAGCTCTAAAGTCACGAAACAAAGCCAATAGCTACTGAATGACGACACTCACGTTCATTATGCCCTGTATAAGGGATTTATTAATAATATAAATTTATTTGATTCAAGTTTCAAGGACCCGTATTAATTCTAAATTACATTGTATTATTCATTCTAATTTACATTTTAT
The DNA here is from genome assembly GCA_035578125.1 of Mellilla xanthometata. Taxonomy (NCBI): domain Eukaryota; kingdom Metazoa; phylum Arthropoda; class Insecta; order Lepidoptera; family Geometridae; genus Mellilla; species Mellilla xanthometata. The sequence goes on along the minus strand of JAPUBQ010000051.1, from coordinate 467,273 downwards.
GATTTAATTAAATTACACACAACAAAAACGCAAACTAGTAATAAACTATATTTACACTGTGACTATATTTTACGACGCCCTTCAATGTAGTTTCCAAAAATACCAACGAGTTTATGGAGCGACGACGGTCTGCCTCCATTTAGCAAAGGGATATCCCCCGGACAGATGTTGTGTCCGGAGACGGCTGTCCCTAGGTCATGTAGCTTGGACCAGTCGTACGCGCGTTGAAAATACCGTTTGCGCGATTCAGTACAAGCGCTCTGATTGATAGCGGGCGATGAAGAGCGACAGAGTCGCCACAAGTTTTTGGACACGAATTTAACTTTTATATTTTTTATTTAATGAGAATAAAGAGAAAAACATGCAAATAAAAATAAAAACACATATTTACTAACTGGGTGGCTAATGAGATGGATGTGAATGCTTTTCTGAGCATAGTTTCTGTAAACGGGGCTCCAGTTTAGAAATTGACACTCCCATTTTCTACGTCTATTTTTGACCTGAATCATAATTATATTGATGCGCGACGCCCTTGGGACAACGTCTAAACGTTCTAAAGATCTTCTCCCCATTTAAGTAAGCAACTTTATAGACCCTTCCTATAACCTGAGAGCAACTTAATCTGATCCTACGAGCTACGAGTGAGACCCTCACGATCCTGTCATCCATAAACAGCTAACAACGTTAGCACGTGCCGCTGTCCGACGTGTCCAGAGAATAAGACACTTGGCGCTATTAAATTTATGCGTTGCGAATTGTGTTGTGGTGTTTGTTTACACGCTTTATCTATGTATAGAACGTCCCGCACGGAGAGATATATTAATTTACAAAACACTTACAAAATAGGACATTTTTTATATTAAAAAATAACTTACTTTATCTTACTTTAATTAAACGTTTTTTTTTATAAAAACAAACTTATTTATCGTAGAAAATAAGAACAATACAATTTGCTATGCCGACCTCTTCCGAAAGAAAAGGTTGGGAAGATAAAGATAATTTAAATGACTATAATACTTGACCTTTGTATTTATATTGATTATCACTGACGTTTATTTATATTATTTTTTATTTGTATTTAATTTTCTGTGACATATTTTTTTTTATACAGTTTATTTTACTAATAATAATTTAATGTTTTTTGTATCATTTGGATATGGGACTTGATCCTTAAATAAATGAATTTGAAGATAAAGATTTTTTAAGGCAATGCGCGAGGTTATCCTTTAAAAAACCTAGTTTAATCTAGCCTACTAAGCTAATAAATAGTATTACTTTAACATAAACTACTATTACTTAGTCTCTAAGAATGTGCTCATTAGCACATTTCTTAATGTCTTTATTAAGTCGAAAAAGGAAAATAAAAAAAAGAATTTTGAGAATCGGTCCACAAATGGCTGAGAAGTCGGCGAACCTACAGTCGAATATCTCAGACTATTCTAAACTTCGTTTAGACTCAGACTATTCTAAACGGAGTTTAGAATAGTCTGAGTCGAATATATAAAAAATACCTACAGTCGAATATATAACCTCCTTCTTTTTTGAAGTCGGTTAAAAACAATAAGAAATAAAGTGTTAACCTGTAGCGGTCCCAGATGGTAGCTGAGCTGGCAGAGGAACATGAGACGGAGGAAAGCGAAGATAGTCGCGAGGCAGAACGTACCCTCCGCCACCAGCGTCGGATCATACTGCTTCCAGTACTTACGCTCTATAAACATTTTAATAAAATGGATTCTTGGGCTTCTAAATTAAATAATAATTAAAACAATCACAGTGATGAAGCCAACAGAATAATTAGAGGTCTGAACTTTAATCGTCAACTTGTATAAGTTATACCAAATCGAAATCCTCAAAAATATAATACACTAGCAGATCGTCCCGGTTTTGCACGGGCTATAAAATAATATAAGTTGCGAAGTGAAACAAAATAATGTGAATTATTTTTTCAAATCGGTCCAGTAGTTTCGGAGCCTATTCGCGTCAAACAAATACAAAATATCAAACTTCTCCTCTTTATGTATTGGTATAGGTTCAGAGACAGACTATTATGTGGTTTTGGTTGGCTTTGCTTTATCATTTCATACGAGTATCTCTATAAGTATTGAATTTTTCTATTACACTTAAAACTATTCTAAGCAAGGCAAGTTAAGGCAAGTTTAAGGCAAGTTTACAAGCTGCTCGCGAACTCTGTGATTTGTAGCTTTAGTTCATTAGAAACAGTTCAATCAATGGTGAGTATCACCAAGTCTATAGACAGAAATAAGCAAGAAAGCATTTACCCAACGCTGGTTTACCACCACTCTTCTTATCATCATCCGCCTCCACAGCAGCCAGAGCCCAGAACCAAAAGGTACACCAGAAGAGCGTGAGCATGATAACTTCGGCCCAGTTCCACATGGTGGTGAGGAACCGACGCGGGCCTTGCATGAAGCACATGCGGACTGCGGACCACGTGTACCCACACACGTACAGGATTAGCGGACCTTCTGCTCCTGTGGAATGGAGAAGGGCATAGGTATAGGGGAAGGCAGATGGATATACGAGATTTTTTTGGTGTTGTAGGTCTATTTTGCGAAGACCGTTCGGGAAACCATGCGTCGTCCAGTTATTCTGCCGCCAAGTAATAGTGTACAATATTGAACTCTTAATAAAGATGAGGAACCGATGCGGGTTCTGTTTAAAGCACATGCGGACTGCGGACCACGAGTACCCACACACGACAGGATTAGCGGACCTTCCGCTCCTGGTGGAATGGAGAAGGGCATAGGTATAGGGGAAGGGAGATGGATATATATAAGATTTTTTGGGTATTGTAGGTCTATTTTGCGAAGAACGTTCGGTGCACAATATTAGTATTGCGCAGTATTGAGTTCCACATAGAGTTGAAGAACCGATGCGGGTTCTGCTTGAAACACATGTGGACTGCGGACCAAGTGTACTAACCTTCGCACAGGACTTAGCGGACCTGTTGCATTTTGGAAAAAGTAGAAAGTTTTTTTACATTATACAGCCAGGTTTAAGCAGCGGGTCGCATAGCCATAGCAACCCTCTGGATAAAAGCGCCTTACAAAAACCTTACCTTGAGCATACCGTCAGCCAAAACACATCGTTAAGTGCTAGGCGACAGATTTTGAACTTGAGGGTGGTAGCTATGACAAAGCTATCTAAACTGGTCCAGGTCCTAACAAGATACGATATGATACTTTTTGTATGAAACTATCTCTTAAAATCCATCAAACAATAAAAAAGTCGCCATACATTTATTCTTGTTAAATGCGTTAAAATTTATACGATGAAAATAACTGGAGAACTAAAAATATCACATTTATTAAGAAAATAAAAAGCCTTGTGAACTTTACACCATTTATATATACGTACTATATTATATATACTATAAAAAACATATGTAACTGGACCAGGGTTAAGGGCACGGACCATTAAAAAGCAGTAAAAAAATTGACCAAGTCGGCACTTTGATGTAGTACGAGATCCGACTTCAACATTGTTACGGTCATTTAGTTTGCTGTAAACCATTTTTTATTTATAGAAGAATATATTTACCACGTTGCCCATCAAAGTATGACATATGATATTTTAACCCCTGATGCAAAAAATACAGGGCCTGTGTATGTGTGTGTGACTGACTAGTCTTGCCGTATTGTTTTCATACGCATATTGAGGGAGTTATGAGAAAATATTTCATCCACCTATTGTAACGGCGGCGGACATCTAAAACTTATTTTCATCAAACACTGCCTATATTTAATGAAAATCGGTTTCGCTTTAGAAAGATCGGTTTCGGCTAAGAACACACCCAACCTTACAAACAAAAAAAAAGACGCCTGACAGATGTAAAACATCCACATTATTTTTTAACAGTAATATTATGCAGAACAGAACATATATATTGTGATAGGAACTAAATATGTCATAATGATAAAATAAAATATTAAGATTTTTTTTCCAGATACAATACAAGAATTTACGAATTTATTTCAAATCGTGACAACTTAATTCGTTTGTTTTAAGAAAGCAGTGTCTCCCAATATTATACTATCCATATAGCGAAGAAATTGGTTTTACGTGCGGCTAAATTCTAATTGGTTCATCTGTTCGGAAGCTACGATGCCACACACACATACACATACACATACACACACACTGAGACACGTCAAACACACTAACTTTGTTAACGTCTTTGCTAACATTGGTGGCGATTCAGCGGCACTCACGACTAAACTAAATTTAAAGAAGCCCCGTCTCTTTTCATCTTAGGTGGCCAGAAAGAGACGGCACGTTTTGAACCACACACAAAGCAACTAATATCACGTCAAATATGAAATATGTAAGCGATTTTAGAGCGCACCCAATGATATCAGCTCTAAATCTGACGTGTTTGACGTGATTTTAGATGTTTTGTCTATGGCTTAGATCGTACCATCTCTTTTTGGTCATTTATGACGAAAAGAGACAGAGCTACTTTAAATTTAGTTTAGTCGTGTGTGCCGCTGATTGTTTGCGTCTGGAACAATGGCATTTGTAACTGCAGAATGATTGCGGTGTACGCAATAATTGAGCAGGCGGATCTTGGGCTAAGGGTAATGCATCGCAAGTGACGTTAGAGGCACATTACGGCGCACGCGGTGACCACAATCTCATGGGAATGGGCGACGTGACGCCGCGGTAACACAATAACCAACCTGCGCTTGCGCATGCGTTTACAGTTGCTGCCGACTCTATGCCCTATGGTTTCCTGAGGAATATAGGTGTTCCCACACCGCAATACCTAGGTACTACTTGTCTAATGTTATGGGTAGATAACTCGTCCCTATATCACATAAAAGCGAGTGTGGCTCTGTGGTAATAACGTCTGCTTTCCTACAGACGGCCCCTGGTTTGATACCGGCCCTACAATGAATGAATTGTTTTTATATTAATGTGTGGATTTGCTTTCGCTTTACGGTGAAGGAAAATATCGTGAGGAATCCAGCATGTTTGAGGACCACAATATCCGAAAACGTGTGTCATCAGCCAACCCGCACTTGGCCAGCATGGTGGTTTGTGGCCTATATCTCTCTCCGAGAGAAGGCCCCAAGTCCCAGCAGTGGAAACATAATATAGTTGGCTGCTAATGCTTTATGCTTATATAACATAACTGGTAATTTGCGTTTGACTATAATTATCGTAGAAGACAAAATCAAATATTTAGTGTACTTCCGCTGTGATCCGAAACTTTCGAAGAGTCGATTCGAAGAGTCAACATCTCCTGATGATGCCTTGTGGTTAGGCGAAACACGTGTAGAGTTAAGAATTTCCGGATTGTGATAGGTAACGTTAATCTTAATTAATCTAAGTTAATTTTCCCTTTACTTATCTTAATTTGGGTTTCACAGTGGAAGTACACTAAATATTAGATTTTGTCTTCTATTTGCAAAGGATTACCGCAAAGTAACGCCTGAGTCAATAAGTTATAATTATGGTGTTTTTAACTGTACTTAAGGCAAAACAACGTTTGCCGGATCAACTAGGTAACCAGGTAGTAATACAAAAAAAAAATATTATTAATTAGTTATTACGGTTAACATCATAGTCTACCACTATGCAACATAAATAATAATGTTCGATCCTATGGCTAATCCATGACATTGACATTTGCGTACTGACTGACATATTGATAAAGACTTTGACTGCTCCATTTCCCCAGTCCTTACGACAGAGGTTACAAGGGTTACAAGCACACTATATCTATATCAGCTATCGCGCCTTATCATCTGAACTTGCATTACATCTCGACAGTTACGAATTCATATTTAATTCAATTCGAGGTCAGACTCTCTTTACGAAGTGCCACTGATCTAAGATTAGGACTTGAAGCTCGCTGCGGAACATCAAAACTTGTAATTAGGGTTCCTTGTCCAGAGTATAGTAAAGGGACCCTATTAATAAGACTTCGTTATGTATTTCTTTTTAAATAGAAGACAAAATTAAATATTTACTGTACTTTCGCTGTGATTTAATTTTGTCTTCTACTCGTATTTAAGTACAATGGATTTCCGCAAAGTAACGCCTGAGTCAATAAGTTATGTCACCTAGCTGTATATTATGAACCGTGATAGCTAGAGTAAAGATAGTGGAATGTTCCCAGATTTATTTAAGTTTTTTAATAACAAATACTAAGCCAATACATTCAAAAAGAAAACGATATAACTTTTTGAGATCCGTACTCATTGGGGCCAAATTACTGAGACTTGTCTTGACTTGAGATATTGTCTGTCCATCAGTCTATCCGTCACCAGGTTGTAACTCAAATACAAGAGAAATAATAATTTAAGTATATAGAGAGGTGAATTTGACAGATGACGTTTCAGTTACCTCTATGGCAACAAATACTTAAAACGAATAAATGAAGGGAACAATACAATTCCATACAAGAAATGAAATTTGTTTTCATTTATTCACTTGATATTGATAATAAATACATAGATAAACGAATAAAAGATTTTTTTATTGGACACAAAATTGATTTAAACTAAAAATAAAGAATTTAAATAATGTGCCACAATTGGCAATCGTTTAAAGCATTTTTTTCCAGGCAACTTTTGATTATTTATAGATGCTTGAAATATTCACAGAATCTTTAATAATGTTTTTTTAGTAAATAATGGTACGGAACCCTTCGTGCGCATTACAGATTTGCTCTTGCCTGGTTATTTATGTAACTTTATACTCTGGTCAGTAATCAAAATGCGAAGAATTTCCTTAAAATGCAACCCAGAGCGCACTCTCGGGTTCCGCGTTATTAATTATCCGTATCTTGGAAGAAGTCTTATCAGACAGTTGCGAGCGAAATTATTAAACAGACTGAGTAACTTCGTTAAAAATGTGTGATTATGGCGACTATCTTTTTTTTAAATTAGCTTATTTAAAATAAATTGCATTCAAATTTATGGATAATAGAAAAAACAAATAATTGACCAAGTGCAAGTTGGGCTAGCGCATGAAGGGTTCCGTACCATTGTTGTATGGGAGCCCCCCTTAAATTTTAATTTTTATTAAATTTTGTAATTTGATTTGATAGTTAATACATTATACATTTGTACCTATATTTTGTGAAAATGTTAAGTGTCTAGCAGCTACCGTTATTGATATATAGCAAAAAATACGAAAAAACACGTTTATTGTATGGGGATCATTTTTTTTTTTAGTATTTGTTGTTATAGGGGCACGAGAAATACACAATTTGTGGAAGTTTCAGCTTTCTAACTACTACGGTTTCTGAGATATAGCCTGAAGACAAACAGACAGACAACGGAGTCTTAGTAATAGGGTCCCGTTTTTACCTTTTAGGTACGGAACCCTAAAAAGGAATTGGTACGTCACTTCTATCTCTACGTACTTCGGGGTCGGTGTTTCTATATCTTAGCATTTCTCTACAAGATATTCCTCACAATTTAATTTTAGAATTTGATTTGCAATTTTTACTTTGATTTGTAAATAAATATTCGATTAATAGTAAGTGTATTGTGACTTTAGTGTATAAAGGCATTTTACAAAATAAATGTAACTTAGAAAACCTGATACAGTAGAACCTCGTTAAGTCGAGCCTCGGTAAGTCAAAAACCTCCGAATGTCGAAAAAATGTTGTGTTCCCTTCCCTTACTTGAAATCTTGACTCTCTGCTAGTCGAAATAATCACAGAGTCCCTCCAAGCCATTTTGGTACATATTTTTACTCTACAATTCGAAAAATTCAATTTGACCTCTGCATCTTGAACATAGCAACGTTTTATTTTACAACCTTTGTTGTTCGAACAAAAATAAGTTACCTTTGAGAAATTGCCGACAATGTGAGTACCTACACTATTGTTTCTTTGAAAACATTTTAGGAATATAAGATAATAAATTGATGATTCACACAGATGTAGTTTGGTTCCACTGCAATACACATCAATTAGTACAACAGAGCAACCAAGTCGAAATCCTCCATAAGTTGAAAACTCTGTAACTCGAATTTTTGTGTGTTATAGAGGTTCTACAGTATATCCGTTAGGTTTTAGATTAAAGACTGTTGTAAAGACACACACCAGTATCAGGTGGTCCCCTCGGTAGCTTGCTCTTGTCCTGGTTGGAGATGTGGAAGACCAGCGCGAGGAACACGAGGTAGGAAGCCGTGTGGCTGATCAGCTTGTTCAGGGGGATCTGGTAGTGACGCGTCACGCGGTGACTGGGCAGCAACTGGTGGAAATACAAATAGCTCACAAATACAAATAGTTTACAAATACAAATAGTTTACAAATACAAATAGTTTACAAATACAAATAGTTTACAAATACAAATAGTTTACAAATACAAATAGTTTACAAACACAAATAGTTTACAAATACAAATGGTTTACAAATACAAATGGTTTACAAATACAAATAGTTTACAAATACAAATAGTTTACAAACACAAATAGTTAACAAATACAAATGGTTTACAAATACAAATAGTTTACAAATACAAATAGTTTACAAACACAAATAGTTTACAAATACAAATAGTTTACAAAAACAAATAGCTTACACATACAAATAGTCTACAAATTTTAAGCCGAATTTATTCAGCACAAATACAGGTGCGAAACGTACTATAACTAATTAAATATTAAAGTAAAGCTTAGCCTTAGTGTACGTTTTGCCATATCCACTGAGCCCCGCGCTAAGTATCATATGATCCTGTTATGCGGAGCAACAGTATCTACATATATTATATGGTGGAAAGAATACCCTTCAAATATTTCAACTGATTTCTTCTTCTTCATCGTCTATACCGTAGCGCTTGCAGCTCGGCTAGCTAAGGTGATCTGACACGATCATCGAAGCTAAGCAACGGTCGATGCGGAAAGTGTACCATGCACAATACTGTCGTTTTTCATGTGGCATTTTCACCTAGGCGCTACCGTGGGTCGGATGACACGTAATAATGTAGGTCCCGTCTGTTAGTCTTGGTACAAACAGGCCTTGGGGCGGCTTGAAAACTCGACACCGGAGCTTGGCCACTTAGCTAATACGAAGAAGACTCGTCTATACCAATATTATAAAGAGGAAAAGTTTGTTTTTTTTGTTTGTTTGACGCGAATAGGCTCCGAAACTACTGGCCTAATTTGAAAAATTCTTTCACCGTTGGGAAGCTACATTATCCCTGACTAACATAGGCTTTATTTATTTGTTTCTCTTTGCAACTTAGATTATTTTATAGCACGTGCGAAGCCGGGACAATCTGCTAGTGCTAAGTTGCCAAACTTTATTGGCGAGAATTTTGAAGCCTTAACAACCCCGTTGGCGTAATGGTTACCATGCCGGACTGCCAACCAGAACCCTTTGGTTGGCATTTCGCCTTGGATGGCTAACATCTTTGTGATAAGCTAATTTGTTGGCTGTCAGTCTGGGTGTTAAATATGTATCGATGTAAAGTATTTATGTATGTATATGCAGTTTATTAGTTGTGTTAGCAACCATCGTGCAAACTACAAATCGTTAGCTAAAAAAATATGAGGACACATTTCACACACGGCCTGTTAGCCCCATACTAAACCATTTCAAGGTTGGATTATGGTTGCTAACACAACTGATAATAATTAAATAAATAATGTATATGTAGTAGTATATACAATATTTATTTAATTATTTGTCTTTAGTAGTTTCTTAATTACATAACTTCCACATTCATATCTGCCAACTAGATCCTTGATTAAGGAAATCGTGATATATAAAGAAACACACAAGATGTATCTATCTTTTAGATACAAGAAATAGCTTCTCCTACTATTAAATATTGTATTTGGATGGGATTTAGTTCAACATACTATTCCCCAGTCACGCCTCCGAGTAAATTTGGCAAACATAAAGGTTAATGAATCTTCCGTGTTGTGGCAGTCAGTGAGAGAATGTAAACACACTTGCACTACTTTTAACAACGAACAAGTTCGTGACATAGAAAATCTACGTCATCCGTTCTGTTTTGCAGTTGTATGAAATTTAGAGCAATTCTTAATTATTAGACAGATCTCGTTAGTCTTTCTTCTTCCTCAACCTTTTCCCACTAGGTGGGGTCGGCACAGCAAGTTTTCCTCTTCCACACAATTCTGTCAGCTGTCATATCCACATTCACTCCCTTTTCTTTCATATCCTCATTTACACAATTCAGCCACGTCTTCCTAGGTTGACCTCTACTTCCGCTACCTCGTAGAACCATATCCATACTTCTCTTAGTCACATGCATTTCCTCTCTACACATCACATTAGTAAGTATAGTTATCAAGAAACTACCAGTCTTTGTTATGCTTTTGTTATGCGAGTAATGCTGTCTTTATATATTAATATAATAAATGCGAATGTTTGTGTGCGTATGTTTGTTACTTCTTCACACTCAAACGATTTTGATGAAATTTGGTACAGAAATAGGCCAGTCTTTGAATTAACACATAGGCTACTTTTTATCTCGAAAACATTACTGGGTCCCGTGGAATACTCAAGTAACTTAAAAATCTATTTTACTCCTTCACGCTTAGATGCCTTGACCGATTTTTATGGATTTGATATGTAGATAGCTTAGACCCTGGATTAAGACATTGGCTACTTTTGTCCCGGACTAACGCGGGTAAGACCGCGGGGGACTAATAAATAATAAATCAGTTAAAATAAAATTTAACTCCAAGTTCAATAAGTAGATCTTACCACACAAAACAGCAAAATGAATGGCAGCATAAAGATCCGCCGGAAAACAACCGAGACTTTAGCGAGAAACGATTTGCCTCGCCAGCTGAACCAGTCTCCCAGCCAGTAGGACTCCAACACCTAGAACATAGAAAGAAAGAAATAAATATCGAGTACATAGAAAATCATTAAATCAATACATATAACATAGTTATATATATGTCCACAAAAGGAGCCGGTTCAGCATGCGCTGTGAGTACACTAGGCACTCCAGCGCTGGTTTTGCAACCTACTCCTTTACAAACATTATTAAAGTTACATAAATATAGGTAGTACACTAGTATATATAAACATAAGCACGGTAGATAGGTATTGAACACAATATCTTTTAGACTATTAAAATCAATAGAAAATTAGAAACCAAAAAATTTATAATAAATGGAATATATAAAAGACTACGTTAAAACATTTTAAACATCATAGGAGGAAATGATGTAGAATACAGCAGGAATTGGACCAGCAGTTGACACACAGCCACACGAGTCAGCAATATCCTGGCCGAGCATAGTTAGGCTCTTAGGAGGCTGTTCGATCACGCCAGGAGCTTGGTTACTTCAACTTGACTTGGCGAGTTGAAAATCTTTATTTTTACTCATTAAAACCAGGCTTTGATAAGCGGAGCGCGTAACCATACAAGTCAGGAACACCCTGGTCTACAGAGGGGCATGCCAAGTCTGGAATCGCTGACTGAGAGCCAGGAGGCTGTGAAAACACACTTCAGCGGTAGATAGATATAAGAGAAATAAGAAACTCGTAAGGTTTTCAAATCTAGAGTAATACGTATTTAGGTAAGCGTGTAACATCGTAGGCCATAGTATTGTTTAACACCAGGCAAGCTGTGGTTAAACGCAAACCTATAATAAAAAAAAAAATATCCAGATAAGCACTATAAAATGTTCTACCATCATGCAAACATATCACCAAGCAACTTTCGGTACGTTCCAGCTGCCTTTTTTACAGTCAATTCGCCTTCAGCAAGAATAACTCGTGTGTTTGGAAGCCTTTGGATTTCAAATCATTTTGTTGTTATTTACTGAGTCAAGTAAAGAAATTTTGTATATGTATTATTATTTTTTTACTCTGTATAGGTCAGCGCTTGACCACAATTCACCTGATGGTAAGTGATATTGAGGTCTACGGTGGATCGCGCTTACCTAGAAGGAACCGGTTCACTCTCGCCTTGAAAATCGCTAGATTGTAGTCATTGGGGAACAGGGAATTTCGGCAAGGAATTCCAAAGTTTGGCGGTTCGGACAACAAAGGTGGAGGCAAAACGCTTTGTGCGTGCCTTGGGCACCTCAACCGTAAACCGATTTGAGCCATTTCTATTCTTTATTCGCCTTGCTGGTCTATCTAGCTGTATACCTAGTAAAAAAACCTCCAATCTTCGCAAATATTAGCCGCCTCGTCTTAAAAAATAGAATGAAACAGTAGTACATGATGACCGAGTTATCCAAATATACCTAGCTAACAATGATTGTGGTGGTCAGTGGAGTGAATTATAATATCTATCGTCACGGTGGTAGTTAGCACGCGTGATATGCAGTTTCGGTGTTGAGAGCCTGGTGAACTACGTATAGTGTTCTACTTCTGATGACAATCATGTTTCAATTCAAGGTCAAGAATGTACGTACCATATGTGTTTTGTGGATAGAGCAAGTATTTTGACGACCTCGTTGGCGTAAAGGTTACCGTGCCGGACTGCCAATCAGAAGGTTCCGGGTTCACACATTTCACTCACGGCTGGTTAACCCCATACTGAACCATTTCTAGTTTGTATTATGGTAGATAACACAACTGATATACTCCAGATACATACATACTTATTTTATGATACATATTTAACACCCAGCAGCCAACAAATTTAGTTGTTGATGTTGGCCGTGCCAGGAATCGAATTCGGAACCTTCTGATTGGCAATCTGGCATGGTAACGTTTACGCCACCGAGGTCGGCAATAATGTAAAACAATCGACGATCGATTAATGGTGGCCATATATCATACTTCCTATCGTCCATTCGGCATGACGCTACCGATTGGATCAGTTAGAACTGACCGTGTGTGGGAGTGGATCGGCATCTTCGGGGATCTTCTAGCGTACGCCACCCACATCTGGAGTGAGGCCATAGAGAAATACGGAGAAGCCCTGGCGGTTTCTCTCAATATTTCCAAAGCCTTCGACAGGGTTAGGCATGACGGCCTTATTAGTAAGCTTCCAGCTTTCGGCTTGCTTGGTTTCTGTGTGTGGATATCTGATTTCCTGAGGGGCCGATCCACTCCCACACACGGTCAGATCTAACTGATCCAATTGGTAGCGTAATGCCGAATGGTCAATAGGAAGTATGGTGTATGGTCACCATAAGAGTTGGTAATAACCTGCTGTGTGTGTGGGTGCGCGACGAACTCCCACTGCCTGCTGCAGACAGCGAGCAGCAGCCGCGGCAGCACGAACTGCCGGCGACCCTCGCAGCCCGCGACCTGCCGCACCAATACTTCCACCTCGCTCGACGACCGGCAGCTCTCTGGATACATCATTCATATTCATTGCAGTTTTTGTATCGAAACTGGCAATACACTTCGCTATGTACAGACTCAATGTAGTCATAATAATATAAATATTACGTAATATTCACTCGATAGTTTTATTATTTGAAAATTGTCGTTGAGCTTCTAAACGTAATAAAGAATTTAAATCAATTGTTCCTTTATTTTTTTCCTTTATTATATGGTGCGGCAAACACATAAACAAATTTATTGGTAAAATGTAAAAAATTAAAGTTATTAGATGTCGTTATGTTATAATTATTTCATTTCAAATAAATTATTTCATTTCATTTCATTTCAATGATGTACCTAGGATATTATTGTATTAAAAATTATTCATGCATCATTACATAACGGTAGTTGATAATAAAAATTGTCTATTCCAGCTGAGACATCATACTACTCCACGATATCCCTCCATATTTTTAAACCTTTCGGAGACAAATCTATTCTAAACGCAAGTAATTAGGGGGCTGTTGAACTGGCCCAAGTAAGAATCACATGACGCTGCACAAAATCTATTGCTATCGCATAGCAGCCGCTCCGTGTCGTCCTATAATAATAATAAACTCGGTACAATAGTGAATAGCGCCACCTATGAGTCCGACAGCAAACTCCCTGACGGCGCGTTGTAGCTGCATGTACTCGGCCGCTAGATGGCGGTAGCAGGCGGCGTTAGCGGCCAGCTCCTCGCTGAGCCGGAAGCTCTCCAGCACGGGGTCCGCGCAGACGTGCACGAGGTATGCCGGCGAGCACACGGCGCGGTACACCGCCAGCCGCGCGCTGCTCGCGTGAAGACCGTCCTCTTTCATCATGCATGTTCTAAACAGATGGTATAGTAAATATATTAGTATATGAATCAGTAGTATATGAAGCAGTAGTATATGAATTGTAATTTATTTTAGTTTAATTTTCTACTAGTCTAAGTGATACGTTAGGTTTATCTGTAAGTGTCATTTATTTAAATAAACTGAATTTGAATGAAGCAGTAGTACAAGAATCTGTGGTATATGAAACAGTAGTACAAGAATGAGTAGTACAAGAGTCTGTAGTATATGAATCAGTAGTATAAAAATCAGTAGAACAGAAATCAGTAGTTCATGAATCAGTAGTACGAGAATCAGTGGTACAAGAATCAGTGGTACATTAATCAATAGTACAATAATCAGTAGTACAAGAATCAGCGGATCAAAAATCAGTAGTACAAGAATCAGTGGAACAAGAATCAGTAGTACAAGAATCAGTAGTACAAGAATCAGTAGTACAAGAATCAGTGGAACAAGAATCAGTAGTACAAGAATCAGTAGTACAAGAATCAGTAGTACATGAATCAATAGTACATGAATCAGTAGTACAAGAATAGGTAGGACAAGAATCAGTAGGACCGAGAGTAGCGATCTTTACTAATGCACGTTTGCAGGGCATTTAGGTGCTCGCAAGCCCCCTTACTGGTCTGCCTATTTCATTATTGGTTATTATAGCGGCCATAGAAATACATATATATGCATATTATTATGTATGAAGATGTCATCTGTCCAGCTACCAAGGTTAATTACAGCCTATAAGCTTATCTTATCTTAATGTAATATATATAAATCTTGTATCACAATGTTTGTCCTCAATGGACTCCTAAACCATTTAACCGATTATAATAAAATTCGCACACCATGTGCAGTTTGATCCAACTTGAGAGATAGGATAGTTTAAATCTCAAATTATAGTCGCAATTTTAATTTATTGCTAATTATTGTCTGTTATTATTTGACAGTCACAATTATCTGTTAACTCCAAATGATTGTCGATACCGATACCTTTCGACTGGGTTGAGTAAGTAATCAATAAATGGCGCTGCTATAGTAAATCTACGAACGTGTCATATAAGCTACACTATCTATTTTTCATACCCCTAAGTGAGGCAAAACAACGTTTGCCGGGTCAGCTAGTAAGTTATAAAAAATAGCAGCCTGGTGACAGATAGACAGACAGCGGTGTCTTAATTAGGGTACCGCCGGTACCTTTCATTTACGGAACCCTTGAAATAGCAGGTCCCCGCTATTTGTTTACTTACGACAATACTCGAGTGGCAGTAACGGTGTGGTGGGAATCAGATCTGGGAACAAGTGGCTTGCCATACGAGTAGGCAAACAACGCAACTTGCATTATTTGACGACCTCGTTGGCGTAAAGGTTACCATGCCAGACTGCTAATCAGAAGGTTCCGGGTTCGATTCTCGGCGCGGTCAACATCTTTGTGCTTAACTAAATTTGTTGGCTGTGGGTCTGGGTGTTAAATATGTATATAATATGTATGTAATTTATATGTAGTATATCAGTTGTGTTAGCAACCATAATACGAGCTAGAAATGGTTCAGTATGGGGCTAACCAGCCGTGTGTGAATGTGTCCTAATAAAAAAAATAATATTCAATAATAATGTGGGGATTCCATACAACTAACGTAATTATTAACACATTTTTACTCAGACATCAAGGAAACAGTGGAGTAAAGCACGCCGGACTGCCAACGAGAGGGTCCCGAATTAGATTCCCGGCACGGTCAACACTTTTGTGATAATGATGAAATAAATTTGTTGGCTGTCGGTTTGGATGTTTAATATGTATCGATATAAAGTATTTATGTATGTATATGAAATATACAAGGTTTTTGCAACCATAATACAAACTAGCCTTGTGTGAAATGTGTCCTAATATTTATTTTAACAACATTTTTAACTTTGGAATTCTCTTCCTGAGTCTCTGTTTCCTGAGAAGTACCACCTGGGGGTCTTCAAATCTAGAGTTAATGGGTATTTTCTAGGTAAGCGTGTAACATCGTAGACCATATTAATGTTTATACACCAGGCAAGCTGTGCTCAAACGCAAACCTATAAGTTATAAAAAAAATTGCACGCTTTAAATATAATAGTAGCAGTACGTTTTAAATCTGTAAAATCTGATAAGGTCGATAGACATAGATGAATTTATCTATGGTATAACTGCCCAATCAGTGCAAGATACAGACCTTACTGGCGTCAGAAAAAAATTGGCCAAGTACGAGTTGGGCTCGCGCATGAAGGGTTCCGTACCATTGTTGTATGGAAGCCCCCCTCAAATAATTACTTTATTTAAATTTAATAATATAATTTAATTTGAAAGACAATGTACATTCTGTGAAAAAGTGTCTACATGCACTGTAGCATTTGATATACTATAGCAAAAAAAATTGAAAAAATTGTATGGGGGTGGGAGGGTCCCAATACGGTAAACTAGTTAGTATTTGTTTTTAATATTAGTAATATTTATAATTTTTTTTAATTTAGTATTTGTTGTTATAGCGGCACGGGAAATACATATCTTGTGAAAGTTTCAGCTTTCTAGCTATTACGGTTTCTGAGATACAGCCTGGAGACAGACAGACAGTGAAGTCTTAGTAATAAGGTCCCATTTTTACCTTTTAGGCACGGAACCCTAAAAAGAACAGTTGAACGAATTATGCCAATTCCAATACAAAAGCGAGTGTATCGAAAATTGTTTAAATTGACGTGCGTTCAAATTGTACGTGTGAATGTGAGAAGTGTATTTTAAAACTCAATGGAGAAGTGGCACACATTGCGCTGAACGAGGCCAAGAAATGATATTAAGCAGGCGATTCGGCAGATCATTGTTATTACTGCACTACCGGTACATTATCGGGTTAAGATTTCACATGTGCTTTACACTGGGTCACTGGCAAATAACGCTAACTAACATACACATGGATATTCATAATAATTGGCCAAGTGCAAACCGGGCTTGCGCATTAAGGATTCCGTACCACTATCTTAAAAATGTTTTATTTTTTTAATTTTTGACGTATAATTTAATAATTATCAATAAATGGTTTATCTTGTTATCTTGTTAAGGCCGCTGAGTTGACTCCATGGACCCCAACCTAGGCGTGAGCCTGTGTCTTGGCGATCCATATTTTCTCTGATACCTTATCTGAAGTTCGCGCGCTTGATTAGCTGTTACACGGAATTGTTTTATTACACCATGTAAATAATATTAGACTGCTTATATATGTTCCTTGTTATATATGTTTCTTGTAAACATGCCGAAAGGCTTAGAATGTGGCGCACTCAAATTGTTTACTATCTTATTTGACAACCTCGTTGGCGTAAAGGTTACCATGCCGGAATCCCAATCAGAAGGTTTCGGGTTCGATTCCCGGCCCGGCCAACATCTTTGTGCTTAACTAAATTTGTTGGCTGTGGATCTGGGTGTTAAATATGTATCTATATAAAATATGTATGTACTATATGTAGTATATTAGTTGTGTTAGCTACCATAACACGAACTAGAAATGGTTCAGTATGGGGTTACCCAGCCGTGTGTGAAATGTGTCCTAATATTTATTTTTTATTTATTATTACCCATGTTCTGCAATAATAAACAAAGAAATAAGAAATGAAGTCATTGGGAAACAGAAAATTCGGCAAGGAATTCTGTGAACAAGGAAAACTGGTCCCTTACTTGCAGGAGACACAGTCACAGGTGGGAGGGTGCGGCGCCGTGATGCTGTGTCCGCGTGTCAGCAACAACTTGACCAGCTCGTAGTTGTTGAGCTGCGCAGCCAAGATGAGCGGCGTGATATGCGACGGGAATATCGTCGAATGCGTCGCTCCGGCAAACTCGAGCCCCGGGGATATCTTCTTCTGAGCTTCCAATAGAGTTACTGCAACATATTTATATGAATATATATATTTTTTTTGTATTGTAAAAATATTTATCGTTTTAATTTTGACATAACATGTAACATGGAGTTTTCAATAAATTATTGTATTGTTTTGTGTATAATTGCTGACCCGGCAAACGTTGTTTTTGCCGTACAGTTAAAAACACTATAATTGATCAGTTATCGAGCGGGATCAAAAATGATTAAATTACTAAAATGGCCATAAAGAAATTGAGGTTGGTGATAAATTAATAGTTTAAAATTGAAGATGGTGAATGACACATATTTTCGGATATTGTGGTCCTCAAACATGTCGGTTACCTCACGATGTTTTACTCACACATAACTTGAAAAACACGTAATTAGTGTAGGGCCGGGATCGAACCAAGAGCCGTCTGATTAAAAAACAGTCATTTATCTCACTCGCTTTTTAGCCACACTCGCTTTTTAACAGGCGAAAGGAATTTTGGCCAACGTAAGTAAAGATATATACACTTCTCACTTTAGCTCAAAGAGGGTTATAGGGTTAATATCTGCTTGTCCAAAAAACAAAACAAAAACGATACGCAAAGAAAGTGACAAAAAACAATTTACCCAATATGTTAATGGTGTTATCTCTTACGGCGTGCAATACGGTGTCACCGATCTCCGTGCGCGGATTCTTCAAGAGAAATTCCACCATTTCCTCGGATCTGTTTCGCACTGCCATGTGAAGCGGCGATATGCCCTACATACAGGAGAGGTTACACGTGTGCTGCCATCTATGATCATATCCCACTTGAGGGCTCTTAGTTTTAGTTATCCCTCATCCGAAATAAGTAAGTGATTTATCTACTGTTGCCCCGCATAAGGGCGTAAGTAAGGCATAAGCGCAGGGCTCAGTGGATATGGCAAAACGTACACTAAGGCTAAGCTATACTTTAGAATTTAAGTAGTTATAGTACGTTACACCCTTGTATTTGTACTAAATAAACTATTTGTATTATCATTAATTCTTTCCGCGCAGTGTGCTTCGCAATTATTGAATGTCTAAAATATTTGTCTGAAAGATTGGATTTATTTCTACACGTAAATTTTTCGGTAATCCGTAAATTATAGCAATTATAACGAACACGTGAAAATTAAAACACCGACGCCCCGTTGAATAGTTTAGTCCATCCTGCTCTCAGATACATTATAGCTCTGCTCTGTCCTTTGCTAAAATCCCGTTCCGCGACCGTACAAGAGAACATTGCTAGTAAAAATTTAATTGATTGACAAAAACAAATACAAATACACAATTTTATTTATAACACCATTAGTCAAAACATTACATGTCAAAACAATAAAGTGTAACTTTTGGCGATACCAATAAATAATCTATATTTGTATTGTATAAGACACTAGCATCCCACCCTGGTTTCGCACGGTCTCTAAATAATCTAAGTTCCAAAAAGAAACAAACTACAGCCTATGTTACTCGGGAATAGTATAGCTTCCCAAAAGTGAAAGAATTTTTCAATTCGGTGCAGTAGTTTCGGAGCCTATTCGCTTCAAACAAACAAACAAAATTTTCCTTTTTATAATATTATTGTATTAAGTGTGACGGATTAAAAGAGTTCAAGGGATGCCGTGTTTTAATTTTTAGGTGTCTGATATATTGCGATTCTTCAAGCATCTTCATCTATTCTATTATCATTCTATCATTAATGATGCAATACGCCTTTTTTCTATTAATTAGTCATAAAAAACATAAAGTGCGTAGCTAACTGCGCGACAAATGTTAGTGATGAATCACTTACTTGTTTCGGGGTAGGGGCAAAGCTATGCGCCACCAGCTGGGATATTATCATTGGCTGGAACCGTGTAGTGAATAAATGGTGAGAAATAACCTCTAAGCTGTACGTAATTTCCGATAAGTCCAAGAAAAAAGTTATCAGTTTGAATGTATCATGTATGTAATATGTCAACAAATATTATTCGAGGTAATGCTTCGGTTACAACGATGTTTCACATAAATGCGTATCGTGGTCAAGCGCAAGCCTTTCATTAATTTAAAAAAATTGGGAGCTGTGCTGTTAACTACTTTTAAACCGATATCAAAAAAAGAGGATGTTATCAAATCGTAAGATATACACATTATTAAAACACTCTCAAAAATACAGAGAACAGAAAAAAGATACAAAGAACTTAAAAGCTAACCTTAACTGTCGTTTTTTATAAGGAATTACTTTGGTGTTTGTTATCTCATAACTACATTATTTATGAAACGTATTAGGAAAATGATTCTCGAATGATTTTAATATTATTGAAAAAGATTTTGTCTGTTTTAAATGTATATTATATTATGGTTTCCAATTTTCAAATTGTTCACTTGTTAATTCTTTATCCAGTTCAAAGTACTATAGTAGTACAACGGAAACGTAATACGTAAGGAATAGGGATATAATAAGTTAATAAATAAATAAATACTACGACACATTTCACACACACACAGGCTGGTTAACCCCATACTCAACCATTTCTAATTTGTATTATGATTGCTAACACAACTGATATACTTCATATAGGTACATACATTTATTTTGATCGGTATATATTTAACACCCAGACCCACAGCCAACAAATTTAGTTAAGCACAAAGATGTTGGCCGTGCCTAGAACCTTCTGTTTGGCAGTCCAACTTTGTAGCCATTACTACGAAGTACTAGTTATTATTCTGTGCCATTACGCCAACGAGGTCGTCGAAGTACTGTTTACGTTGTACGGATTAAAGGTGTTAGCAGGCTTACTTGGAAGTTAGTACAGTTGATATTCAGTGAGGGGTGGTCTTCCAGATACTTGGCGGCTGCAGAGACGCTGTTCTCTGTTACTAGGCGAATAAACTCAACTTCGCTTGGCAGTAGCTTCGGTAAGAAAATACAGCCTGTACTATCGCTCTTGTGGTCACTTTCTGCGAACTATGAAGAATTTAGGAATACTACTGGATATTTAACTGGAGTTAGAAAAGAAAACTAGAAGCTAGTATTATACCTACTAAAATTAAAAAGTAAACTTACATCCTACTTATATTATAAAAGCTAAAGTTTGTGTGTAAATGTGTATGTGTGTTACTTCTTCACGCTCAAACGGCTAATCGGAATCGGCCAGTGGAAGACCAGCGCTGATTGCTTGCAGTCAGCACACGCTGAGCTGGCGCCGGTTTTGTGCCACGTAAATGTTTTTTTTTTATGTTTCTTGTATTATCTTTTGTTGTTTTATTTCGTGTCACAAAATAAATGATTCTTTCTTTCTTTCTGAATTTGAATTTGAATTTCTTAATCCGATTTTGAGGAAATTTGATGTGAAGTTTTTGAGGTTCGATCTTGGATTAACACATAAGCTACTTTTTATCCCGGATAGTGATCCCAGAGAAAGATAGTATATAGAATTAAATAACATAATCTTACCGAATCCATTTTATAGTAAACCGGTCTGGAACTAGGCATGAGATAGATAGGTCTGTTATACACAGACGACCTGCATTTAGGCAAATTAGGAGCACTCAAATCTTCAGACACCTTACTGTATGCGGACGGAGATTTACCGAAGCTACCATGTTCATACACTTTAAGAACCGCGAATTCGCTTATCTTGTTTAGTTCTGGAGTTTTAGAAGACGTATTCGCGAAGGACCTTTGGAAGTAAGTCAGTCTACTGCTCACGGGTGTCGAGACTCGCGAGTGAGAATTTCGTGGTCTATTCTTCTGTTTCGTTCTGGTTTCTCTGTCAAAGGGAATGCTTGGCAAGCTTTGATTTTCTATAGAGTCCGTTATTATTGATCCAGATGATTTCATCGCCAGGCCCTATACAGTTTGTGGGTCACTGCCCACGAAATGCCCGGACCGTTTGCCTTATACAAAATTATGTTTATTAGCTTCACGACTGGTTTCCGAGTCTAACTGGGTTGGGCGGTAAATTATTCGCACAATTACGAATGGATATGCCTACAAATAGCTTTGAAATGACAGGGGCGTAAACCTTAAGGCTAGGTCAAACTGACGCGTTCAGATCGCGTCTGCGGTGGCGGGTTTGGTCACTCGGTCATTATCCAAGTAGTCAGTTTTAGTTAGTAATGTTTTATGTTTGTTTTTATGTTTTTAATAAATAGCTCTCTTTATTAACAAATACGTATGATAAGATATTTTTTTATTGCATAAAACTGTATCCTCCTAAGGATCTTAACTACCTACTGTAAATGTATCTTAATAGTAGAGAATGCATTTGAGAGAAAAATCAATATTTATTTGTAGCGCCAGTAGCTCGGCTAACTAAGGTGATCTGATGCGATCATCGAAGTTATGCGGACAACGGTCAATTCGAACAGTCCTTGGATAGATGAACATGCACAAGATTTGTTTATAAAGTGCCACTGTCATATGGACGCTGCCTTGGGTTGGATGATGCGTTAAATTGTTAATGCCGGCTTTTAGTCGTAGTAGTCGTAGACAAGAGCTTGGCCACTAAGCTCATGCGAAGCAGAAAAAAATATATTTGTAACACGGTAATCAACTAATACATATGAATCGTAGAAAGATATACATTCCTACAGCCAAAGTATTCTTGATATTTTTTACAGATATGGCGGAGTGAGTTAATACTTTCCTGGTTCATGGTAGTATTAACTGATACTTTTTCTATATTTAAGTACCACCAATTTTGTATAAGTTATAATGCCATGAATAAACGTATTTCTTTCTCTCTTATTTAATCTTGACTACGCATCAAACGTTTTAGATTTCCGTACCACAAAAACAGCTCGCGTAAATGTGAATATGTTACTACAAGCATAGACAAAATATACTAAAGTATTAGTAACTTTAGTATATTTTGTCTATGCTACAAGTCATGCATAACAACTGACCGCCACCGCGGGCGCGACCGCGTTGGTTTGACTGAGGCTTAGCACAATGCCATAAAGTCGTGACAGTTTGACAGACGCTACTGTAGGTAACTGTTTACACCTTTTTTTATGTGAAATAAGATTATATTTATTTTCTACTAGAAGTGGTTTCTGATCATATCTTTATTTTAACTATTTGTTTTCACATTTATTCTACTTATTTGTATATCTAAGTTAAAAAATATAGGTTTACAATCTGAAGAAAAGTACTCGTAAGTTACGATGCCACAGACACGTCAAACACATTATTAATTATCATATTTATAATCTAATAATTATGATATTAATCTTGTCGTGATTTGCGTCGAGGGTTAAAAACAAATTACAGAATATTTATATTAGCTTTTCGTTATTAAAATGTTGTGTTACTCTCTTGTTAGAGGATTTTCGTGGAATTTTCTTAATGTTCGTTGTACATTGTATAGAGAAGAGCGAAGTATGAATAACTTCTGTACAAGATCTGTAACAAAGAGATAAATAAATAATCAGTTATGTAATATATCTCGATTCAATGAAGAAAAGATTTGAAAGTTCGCTTCCTTTTGTTCACACTCACATAAAAGAAAGAAAGAAATAAAATATTGTGCACATATTATATTAAATGAACAAATTTACATTTTTGATTACTTAGTTATTATATCTACAGCAAATAATAATAAGTATGTCAAATCAATTAATATTTAAGAGCGAGGCTTTTGTCCATAGTTTTATATTTATAAATTCTTCTATTTTCGGCTCACACTCATTTCTTTGCTCATCTGAGTAAGAGGGCATGCATTTCAAAATGTTTCTCTATTGACTCGAGTTAGATATAATTGACTTCTAGAAACATTATCTTAGACCACAGTAAAGCTTAACATCAGGCAAGCTGCGGTCAAAGGTAAACTTATTTATCATTTAAAAAAAACATTCAATAGTGGCAATCTTACCGATGAATAAGTCACGAGTGTTATATCGGTGAATCCCATCGCAGTAAACGCGATAGCTTTTTGAGCTCTGAAAAAAATAATTTCTAAGAATTAGTGTCAGAAAACCATTAAAAGTATCTATCTAAAAATATGCAAATATTGAACAAATCCAAACTCATTATTAAAATCTGCATTAAAATTGGACTAGTTATAATAATATTGGTTTGTACAAATGAATACCCTTGATGAGTTTTCTCTGTGACTTTATCTAAAAACATATATCAATTTAATTTAAATATTCTAACGAAATAAATTCATATAAAATCAACAATATTCAAATTATAAACTTTGACGATTTTGGATAATATTATGTATATTATGGATAATATAATGATAATACCTAGGTACTAAAAAGAGTATTGTTTTAATTTCTTCAAGACTTTTAACATAGTACGAGATCCCGCTGCAGGACTGGTGTGCTCATCGCCTATTTGTTTAAAACCAAATTTTGACGTGACAACGTCTTCAATTAGGTTGCGGCTGGGAGTCACTTATGAAAAAGTGTAACGCCCGGTAACGTTACGATGTGTCACCGAACGAGAGAGAGGCCCGCCGAATGCCTTGCGTCTCTCTCCCACTCAACTATGATCGGTCTGCCGCGCGCGCAGCACGCGGCAGACGTTGTCACGTAAAATCTTCGCCCGTAAAACCGACTTTACAGGCAACCATTTTTTTTATGTTTATTTATAGTTAAGAGAATATATATTTACTAGGGTGCCTATCAAAATTTGGCCGCTATTATTTTTTGTATTATTTTAATTTTAATTTAAAATTTGGTAAAAAATTTCGTTTATTTTTTAAATAAAATAACGTCTACATCACGGCAATTAATATGAAGATTCTAAAAAATCACGGTTGCCGTTGCTCACCTGGCCGCACTTCTTTGCAGCCTGGTGTAAACAGGTATGATTTCGATAAATTTATACGTTCATAACCTATTTTTATGAATTATATGTCAAATTAAAGCTAATTTTTTTCTATTAATTATCATATAAAGTTGCTTAATTAAATCTGGCCGCAAATAAGGGTTGCTGGCTGTTAAAGATAATAAATATTTAAGGTAGAGTGAAAGAGAGTTAGCGCGTAACATCATTTGTCAGACGAGGACAGCGATTGCCGACTGTGCGACGCTTTTAAGCCATTGCTTTTGCAATATGCTTTTATGCCACCCATACCGCCTTAAAATATATCATAATAGCATAAGCAGCCTACTATACGTTCCCACTGTTGGGACTCGGGGCCTTCTCTCATAACCATAATATAGACATACCTATAAAAGTGATTACCTCATTATAAGGAAAAGTAAGGCTCGGCGGCATTTAGGGTTGGTGACGTACCAGTTCCCCTTGTACGCGGCCAGGGCTACGTTTGCGTTCTGAAACCAAACCAAACATGCTCGGTACAACCGGCAGTTCATATTATTTGTTGACTTCTTCTTCTTCTTCTTCAACCTTTTCCCACTAGGTGGGGTCGGCACAACAAGTTTTCCTCTTCCACACGATTCTGTCAGCTGTCATATCCACATTCACTCCCTTTTCTTTCATATCCTCATTTACACAATACAGCCACGTCTTCCTAGGTCGACCTCTACTTCCGCTACAACCATATCCATACTTACTAGTACTAGTAATTACTAGTCACATGCATTTCCTCTCTACGCATTACATACCCATACCAAGATAACCTTCCGCTCTCTGTCACTGGAGCTACTTTCAAACTTGCTGAAAATATACTAGTTTCTTACTTTGTCCATTCTCGTTACTCCACACATCCATCTCAACATTCTCATTTCTGCCACATGCACTCCTCTTTCATGCACCACTTTTATTACCCAACATTCAGATCCATATTATTTACTGACTAACATTTTGATAAATATTTTGATTATGTTTCATACTAACCGCATAAAATATGTCGTCAGCGTACCAACACAGCATGCCGATCTGAATTAGCGCTGACCCCAGGAACAGCTTGTTGCTCACAGATATAAACGGCTCCAGAAGCTAAAAAATCAGTTTTACAATTTTTTTCTTCTCCTTATGAAGCAAGTTGTTAAGCTCCGGAGTCGAGAGTTTTCGAGCTTCCCGAGAGCCTCTGACATGGGTTAACTACTGTATAAGTTAAAAAAGCATGTCTAGACAACTTTTGCTCTAAACCTTATGTAAATGTACGACAACAATGGTGTCTGCATACATTTTGTAGTTGTATGAATGAACTTCCGAGGGTGTCGGAATAAAAAAACGAAAAATAAAGATTTTTGATAGGTTTGCGTTTGACTGATAAAAAGCTACGCTATAGTCTACAATGTGGCACGCTTAGTTTCCTCACAATAAAGGTCCTCACAATAAAAGTTGACGCAAAACGTTTTGTACGAAGCTTTGGAACTTCAACTGTGTTCTTTTGAAAAGGTTCCAGTAGTGGGTCAAGAAGCTGATGTTGATGATGATAATGGAGGATAGAGTGTAGAAAAGACATACGACGATGACGAACACCACGCAGCAGATATTGACGGAGCTAAGCACCACGTTCACGAAGTTCGACAGGGAGAAAGCGTTCTCCAAGTCATTGCAGTACCTGTAGAGTGAGAAAAAAATATATCGTCACCAAGAAACTGAGCTGAGACTTGTTTTACAATGTAGGTTGAATGATATCACCGGTAACTCTCGCGCAAGGTTGTTCTTGGTGCAAATATATTCAGCGCTGTAATGCAGCGAGCGTGATAGGCACCTACGCACTGGGGGCAAGCAGTGGTGGTGTTTAAGTAGATCGGTAGTTCCAATAATTGTCACTAGATGGCGCTGTACCGCCTTAAAACGCGCAAACGGTTCTGCGCACCAAATGAGTGTCTTAACATAGTAAAGTAATAAACGAGTTTCCTTACAATTGAAGTAGTGTATTATTCAGGTGGGTTATATGATAAGTTTTAATAAATTATTCATCATTTTATTTATTTATTCTAGACATGCGCAGAATGTGTCACTCAAATGAAAAGATATGTACATATCTTTTAATATCAGTGAACTATATCTCTCTTTTAGTTCAGTAGTTCATTTAGTTCAGAACTAGTTTTCTTTTAATATTTCATTCAGGGCATCGCATCTCTGTCACCTTGGGATAGAGTTTAAATTTGCGTGGTCAGTTAGATTCGCCGAGTGATCTCTGTCACCTTGGGATAGAGTTTAATTTTGCCTGGTCAGTCAGATTCGCCTCACTGAACTATATCTTTCTTCTAGTTCAGTAGTTCATTTAGTTCAGTACTAGTTTTCTTTCAATATTTCATTCAGGGAATCGCATCTCTGTCACCTTGGGATAGAGTTTAAATTTGCCTGGTCAGTCAGATTCGCCGAGTGAGTGAAAGAGGCTATCATGTATCAATTATCCATACGTACAACAGAGCGGGACAAGCATAGATAGTCCCGAATACTCCCGATGTTTTCATTCGAGTCTCGAGTCGTTCTTAAACGGATGAAAGAACTAGTGAACTAAGAACTAATTGAAATGTTATTGAACTAGAGAGTGAAAGATACAAATCACTGAAGTACTTCATTTGAAGGATTCATTCGTGAACTACGCATGTCTAATTTATTCTGACATAGGATACGAGTAAGTGATTAGTTACTATGGTAACTAACACGAAACCTTTTTATTCTAGAAAAACAACTTTTTTTCTAGATGAACAACTTTTTTATATAATCAACTTTTTTATATGATAACACCTTTTTTTAGACAAACAACTTTTGTTACATTTACAACCTTTAGATGTTCGCGAAAAAACATAATTATGAAGCTTTTCAATACAACATTTGTTCAAACAAGGTTTAGCGTTATAAATACAAAAAAAGCTGAATAGGCAATGTAAAAGCATTTGTTTTGTGTTAAGCGCTTATTTGGAAGTTCACGATCAAATTTTACAAAAGGAAAAAAATATCATTTAAGGAGAAAGAAAGAACACGTTTATTTCAGACACTTCCCCAATGACTACAATCTAGCGATTCTCAAGGCGACAGTGAACCGGTTTCTTCTAGGCGAGCGCGCTTCATATTAGACTCCAATGTCACTTAACATCAGGTGCGTTGTGGTCAAGCGCAAGCCTATTAAGCGCAAATAAAGTATGTGTCCGCAAGCGCCCAAAAAAGCTCAACCCTCAGAATAAACGCTACAGATTACTTAACTCCACTAAGATTACACATATTATGGGCCCAACTATTTACAATAAATTACCTGAAAATGTGACCGATGCAACGAATTTAGGTAGCTTTAAAGCTCGACTTAAACGCTGGCTTATCGAGGAAACTCTCTATGATATACCTAAATGACTTTCTAAAAATTATAAGATAATATTAGTACTCGTATGTTGACATTGTTTTATTTTTTATTAATACATATGACATATTGAAATTCTGAAATGTACACAAGTATATTTATATTTTTTTTGTTATAATGTTTTAAAATGACGTATGAATTGACCTGTAAAATATTGTTTTTACCAATAAATATGATTATGATTACTCCAAGCCAAGAATTTCCAAGCCAACCCACTTAATAAGTCGCTGGTGCAGCTTGATGTTGTCCACGATCTCCTGGAAGTGCTCCTCGCCGGTCCGGGTGGAGGTGGCGACGCACTCCAGCCGGTGCTGCAGCAGCCGCAGCAGCAGCCCAATGTGGCTGGCCATGCCGGAGAACAGCAGGTCCGTGCACACCATGATCCATACACACGTCTGACCTACGAATTAATAAATAAATAAATATTAAGACACATTTCACACACGGTTGGTTAACCCCATACTGAACCAGTTCTAGTTCGTATTATGGTTGCTAACACAACTGATATACTACATATACATACATACATATTTTATATAGATACATATTTAACACCCAGACCGACAGCCAACAAATTTGGTTAAGGGCCCCTTGTACCGCAAATGCTGTTTTTAAAATCAATATGAATCAGTCAAAAATTGACGTAAAATTCTGAAAAAAATATATGTTATAGTTGAGGATCTAACAAAGTACAATTCGCTTACAGTTACTTAACCAGGCAAACTTCGTTCGATAGAAAAAAAATCCAAAGTTGCCTCTTTTTAAAAAACATTTTCAATACTGTGCCTAAAATAATAAACTTATTGACTTTATTTTTAAACCAATCTTTAGATAAATCTTTTTTCTAGTACAAATCGCTGAGGTGAATGTTGTAGTGTTATTTTCCAATTTATGATGTCTAAATACCTACAAACCCGCGAGCGGCGCGTCGCCGCCGGCTCCGTCAGTCGCGCGGTGGCGCTTACCGACGACGGACCTGTGCTGTGCTCTTCCGACCCAACACGTGACGTGTGAATATTTCTTGCCACAGTATAGTTAAAGCAGCATAAGTACGAATAAACGATAAGAAATATGAAATTAAAACTAGTAACTTTTGAATTTAGGTACTTTGCCATAATGATAATGGGACACAGTCTACCAAAATCAGTATAACTATATTTATTTTTATAATACTTAGTAGGTACTAAAATTATTTCACCGAAATGGCATGCCAGTGATTGATTTTTACGTCGACGCTTCTTGGTGTGCTCGATCGTACGGATTCAACAATAAGGCTGCGTCTGGAACTGTAGCAGTTATTGGAAGAAGAACCGGCAAAATTATTTTTCTGGCGGTAAAAAATAAATACTGCCTTGTGTGCGCTCGCACGGAAAGCAAAAATTCTCCACCCGATGAGCACAAATGTTACAATAATTTTGATGGTTCATCATGTTCTATCGAAGGCGAAATAAAAACTGAAGGGTTTCTACAATCAGTTCTATCAGTTCAATGTATGGCGTTATTTATAAAAGAACGATAAATGAAAATGAGCCTGGACCAAGCACTTAAACTCTAAATCATAATGAATTTTAACTAAAATAAGCATTTTGTACCTCATATTAAAAATCTATCTCATATAAATAAATCAACATGTATGTTAAATGAGAATAAATATTGTACATAGCGATTATGTTTGTTTTCATTTATTTAGGTAGGTACCACAAACTTTACTATAATCATCATTATCACCTCACTAATAAAAAAGTCTAGTTTGAGAAATTTATGTTAACAGTCAATACCTATATTAGTTAAATATATTTTTATTTCAATAAACTAAAGGAATATAGTCAATAAAATAATCAATATACTAAAAGAATACAGTCAATAAAAAAATAAACTTACCTACTGCATTATGTTACACTGTGGCGTTCTCGCCCGCCGCCAAGGGTCCCCGGAGTTCATATCAAGTCGGCTCCCGCGTAACGCGGATGTAACTCGACTAGGTGAGTAAAATGCCTAAATCTTTGAAACAAGGTGGCCTTAAGCACAAAGATGTTGGCCGCGCCGGGAATCGAACCCGGAACCTTCTGATCAGCAGTCCGGCATGGTAACCATTACGCCAACGAGGTCGTCACCCGGTTAAAACTGTTACCTCTCTGTTCCCCGAAAACTGGCGGTTTGCAAAGCAAGAGTGAATCGGTTTTCTGGGTAAGCGTGCTAAGCCTTAGATCATAATTTTGATTACCATCAGATAAATTGTGATCAAGCGCAAGCCCATTTATTATAAAATAAAGCTGTTCATAGAATGTTTAGCTGAAGATTACCGTACAAAAAAAATATATATTTAAGAGGGGTGCCCATACAAAATCTGCATAGTTTATCTAGGTAATGTTTAGTTAAGTAATGAATGAACGAATGTTACGATTTACCAGGGCTACGATTTTTTATTATGTATAAGTTCAGTGTTAAAATATTATGTATATAAATAGAGATCCGAAAGGCGAAAAAGTAAAATGCTTGCTCAATTATTTTATTTTTTAGAAGTAGCCGTTTTGAAATTTAAAAATGGTGTGCTACTGAAAGTAATAACAAAATTAATTTATTTTTTATACACTTTTGTATTAATATTATATAGAATAATAATGTTTTGAAGAATCATTAGAGCTTATACTTTTATTGTTAATGGTTAATTTAATATATACATATGTGTTCGATTGTCGTAAAGGTAACAGTTTCTTGTCGATTTCCCATTATGTATTCAAATTCCCGTGGCTTGTAATCATCAAACTAATGCCAGACGTTAAGGCGAAGATACGAGAGAAGATTTTGATTTAGGGAATTGCTAGTCAAACTATAGTAGATAAAAGATTAAGTTTAAATTACAGTAAGAATATTATGATCATCATAGAAGATTTATGATTTCGTAAGAACACTTATGATTTCGTTTTCCCCCGACTTCAAAAGAAGAAGATGGTTCTCAATTTGACTGTATAATTTTATGTATAGATAACCCTTAAAAATCTTCTTTTAAGCCTAAACAATCTCGTTTTTATTTTATATATAAACTCTTTGATCGCTATTTATCACCGTTTATTTACCGTCTGTTATCAGTCTAAGTGTTATCAGAAAGCTTTTCATCTATGGAATTAGTAGTAAGACGCTTTCGAAATATCGAATAAAACCTTAAAAAATATTTATACTTATTTTGATATCAATCAGACTTATCAATGTGAAAAAAAGTTGATACTAAAAACTTAATTTTAGATAGATTAGATTTTTTGAACCAGTATTATTTCTAATTCATAAATCTGATTGGAACTAAAATGTGTATAAATAATCTTAGAGTAGTTTCTTACACGGTTTATAGCGAAAAAATCATACCTTAACCTAATGCTTACACTTCTCACAATCTTTCATTTTTAACCGACTTCAAAAAGGAGGAGGTTATATATTCGACGTGTATGTTTTTTTTTTTTTTTTATGTATGTTCACCGATTTCTCAGCCATTTGTGGATCGATTCTCAAAATTCTTTTTTTAATTGAAAGAGTATAGTTCTGAATTGGTCCCATTGTCACCAAAATAGGATCTGATGATGGATTCCTAGGGAAATCGAAGGAAAACCTAAAAAGTTAGGTTATGTTTACGCCCGAAGAGAGATTCACGCTCGTTCGGCTGTACTGATATTCTTGAAATTTAAGATGAAAATAGGTAAGACTATGTGTTAACACATAGGCTACTATTTATCCCGAATATAATTACTGTTCCCGTGGGATGCACCAAATAACACATAAATCTTTATAACTTCTTCACGCCCGAACGGCTGTACTGATGTTGATGAAATTTGAGATGAAGATAGGTTAGACTATGTGTTAACACATTGGCTACTTTTTATCCCGAAAATAATTACTGTTCCCGTGGGATGCACCAAATAACACATGACACACTGATTTCGCTTAAATTTGATATGGGGGTAGACTAGACCTTGTATAACACGAAGGTTACTTTTTATCTTAAAAGTCATTGCTATCCCTTGGGATACCCAAATAACTCGATAACCTATTTCACTTCTTCGCGCTCATACGGCAATACAGATTTCACTCATGTAAAATTTGATAATATATTAATAGACTAGACACTCGAACGGATAAAAAAAATATTTACGGGCTCGCTTCGCTAGGAGTTATCCCACTTCGTTCGACTTTCCCCCAGGATGTTTTGGGCTTATGACACTCCAAATATTATATAATTTGTGCTGCTTTGGACTTCTTTATGCTCAAATGGTTTGAAAAAATACGGTGAAAATTTTCGCGCTCGCTTCGCTCGCGCATTGCTCGATGCGCTCGCCCTTGGTCCTAGTACGTTTTGACACAACAAACATTATGTTATTTGTGCTGCTTTGGACTTCTTTATGCTCAAACGGTTTAAACAAATACGGTGAAAATTTTCGCGCTCGCTTCGCTCGCGCATAGCTCGCTTCGCTCGCATCCGGCTCGCTTCGCTCGCAATTGGTTCTAGTACGTTTTGACACAACAAACATTATGTAATTTGTGCTGCTTTGGACTTCTTTATACTCAAACGGTTCGAACAAATACGGTGAAAATTTTCGCGCTCGCTTCGCTCGCGCATAGCTCGCTTCGCTCGCATCCGGCTCGCTTCGCTCGCAATTGGTTCTATTACGTTTTGACACAACAAACATTATGTAATTTGTTCTGCTTTGGACTTCTTTATGCTCAAACGGTTCGAACAAATACAGTGAACATTTTCGCGCTCGCTTCGCTCGCATCCGGCTCGCTTCGCTCGCAATTGGTTCTATTACGTTTTAACACAACAAACATTATGTAATTTGTGCTGCTTTGGACTTCTTTATGCTCAAACGGTTTAAACAAATACGGTGAAAATTTACGCGCTCGCTTCGCTCGCGCATAGCTCGCTTCGCTCGCATCCGGCTCGCTTCGCTCGCAATTGGTTCTAGTACGTTTTGACACAACAAACATTATGTAATTTGTGCTGCTTTGGACTTCTTTATACTCAAACGGTTCGAACAAATACGGTGAAAATTTTCGCGCTCGCTTCGCTCGCGCATAGCTCGCTTCGCTCGCAACCGGCTCGCTTCGCTCGCAATTGGTTCTATTACGTTTTGACACAACAAACATTATGTAATTTGTTCTGCTTTGGACTTCTTTATGCTCAAACGGTTGGAACAAATACAGTGAACATTTTCGCGCTCGCTTCGCTCGCATCCGGCTCGCTTCGCTCGCAATTGGTTCTATTACGTTTTAACACAACAAACATTATGTAATTTGTGCTGCTTTGGACTTCTTTATGCTCAAACGGTTCGAACAAATACGGTGAAAATTTTCGCGCTCGCTTCGCTCGCATCCGGCTCGCTTCGCTCGCAATTGGTTCTATTACGTTTTGACACAACAAACATTATGTAATTTGTGCTGCTTTGGACTTCTTTATGCTCAAACGGTTCGAACAAATACGGTGAATATTTTCGCGCTCGCTTCGCTAGCATACAGCTCAATTTGCTCGCAATTGGTTGCCTGCCTGGTTACTACGCCAGAGGTTTTTTGATCGTGAAGTTTATTTGGCTCTCTATAGCTAAAACTTAAAAAATATCATGACTAACCACTAAAAATGTAAAAATAAAATTGTTTTAAAAAACAAAGAACCGACTTCAAAACACAACTAAAAAGGGAAAAATAATTTTAAGCCTACATCAAATCAAGAATAGTTATATAAGTAGAATCGAAGAGTTTGTTTCATGTACTTATAAAAAACTATTTTAAATTTTTATTTATCCTGTTTTCTTGAAGTCGGTGCCATCTAAGAAGAACAATTTAATGTTTGTTAAAAAAACTATTTTCAATTGTCTTTCTTTGCTGGCACCGACTCCAAGAATACAGGATACATAAAAATTTAAAATAGTGTTTTATAAGTACATGAAACAAACTCTTCGATTCTACTTATATAACTATTCTTGATTTGATGTAGGCTTAAAAGTATTTTTCCCTTTTTAGTTGTGTTTTGAAGTCGGTTCTTTGTTTTTTAAAACAATTTTATTCATTTTGTAGTAAAGAACATGACACTCGTTAGGTTTTTTCGGAAAGCGCAGTGAAACCAAGTGGTTGGAGACTCCAACATACCAGTTTTCGTGTAGTTTTTGCTCATTCACGAGATAGCTAGCTGGTTACATTATTCAGCAACCATAAAAGAGGTGTCATGTAAGTCTGATATTTTTCTGACGTGCTTCAAACTTTTTTTTTCAATGATAAATAGGCTTACGTTTGACCGCAGCTTGCCTGATGTTAAGCTTGACTCTGGTGTAAGATGTATCACGCTTGCCTTGAAGGAACCTATTTACTCTATACTTATATATATTTCAATGCGCGTACGACTGGTCCTAGCTACAATGCATGAGATAGGATAGTTTAAATCTCAATTTATAGTCGCAATTTTAATTTATTGCTAATTATTGTCTGTATTCTAACAGATGTCGATACCTTTCGACTGGATTTAGTAAGTAATCAATAGATGGCGCTGCTATGGTAAATCTACGTACGTGTCATATCAGATACACTATCTATTTTTCATACTCCTAAGTGAGGCAAAACAACGTTTGCCGGGTCAGCTAGTGTTATTTAAATATTTAATTTAAGCACTTGTTTGCAAGGTCACAAATGAAAGTGGTTTCTGTATTTGTTTTTAGTTAATCATGCAACCGCCATTAAGTTTTCGATCTCAGTTTTTTGCCTGCATGTAAAGTGTTTAATCCGGATTAAATTGGATTAATTGCTAGCCTGTAGTAGCGAGTGTATTGTTATCGTAAATGTGTTAATGGGAGTCAAATGATTATATATTATTAAGGCTTTCACTCTTTGTCAATATGCAGAACGTTTTGCTCCAAGACATGATAATCTTGTAGAATCGTTTTTAGGGTTCTGTACCTAAGAGGTAGAAACGGGATCCTATTACTCCTCCATTGTCTGTATGTCTTTCTCCAGTCTTTATCTCAGAAAGCGTAATATGTAGCTAGAAAACTGAAGCTTTCACAATAAATGTATTTCACGTGCCGGTATAATAACATATATTAATAAACGTGTTTCTTTTTCGTATTTTTTGCTATATATCCATAACGGTATTTTGAAGACACCAAAAATTTTCACGGATGGTATAAATGTACATTACCTTTCAAATTAAATAAAATAGATACTTAAAACTCATACAACAAACGTAATTTTTAAGCATTTTTTAATCCATCTTTATCTGCTTTACACAGAATATTTTATTATGCATTAACTTGAAAAATATTTTATGAAGTAAAAATAATATTGATGGGGGCTCCCATACAACAATGGTACGGAACCCTTCATCCGACTTGCATTTGGCCAATTATTTTGTTTATTCCAAGTGCCTCCGAGGTCTGTCAGCAAGTTTCTTCGGAAGCTATTATTATTGTGTTAACCGTTTTGTTTGTAGGATAGAGATGTGAGACACGCAAAGACAATTAGTTTTACAAAGAAAGAGGTTAACTTTGACCACGTTATTACGAGTACTGAGTATTTTTGGTTCATTTATGTAGGTCCTTGTATTGGTGGTATTTAGCGATGCCATTTTCCTGCTCCCTAATTCTTGAAATTTGACCATATTCTTGATATTTAGTATACTTTAGTGAGAAATGTGTATCTATTTAAAAAAATATGCCTGTATGTATATGTAGTAAACCAGTTGTGTTAGCTACCATAATACGAACTAGAAATGGTGGGGTTAACTCCCCTATTGGGTTAACCAGGTTAGTGTGTGAAATGTGTCCTAATATCTTAATCTTAATATACATAAATCTCGTGTCCTCAATGGACTCCTAAACCACTTAACGGATTATAATAAAATTCGCACACCATGTGCAGTTCGATCCAACTTGAGAGATAGAATAGTTTAAATCTCAAATTATAGTCGCAATTTTAATTTATTGCTAATTATTGTCTGTTATTATTTGACAGTCACAATTATCTGTTAACTCCAAATGATTCTAACAGACGTCGATACCTTTCGACTGGGTTGAGTAAGTAATCAATAGATGGCGCTGCTATGGTAAATCTACGAACGTGTCATATAAGCTACACTATCAATTTTTCATACCCCTAAGTGAGGCAAAACAACGTTTGCCGGGTTAGCTAGTTTATATTTATTTATTTTTTTATTTTTTTTACAAGTTAGCGATACTCTGCCCTATGGTGGAGTATGCCTAGTCAGGAATAACTGGCTCACACGGAGGCTGCCGAAACACATCGTCAGGTGCTTGGAGACAGATTTTGCGTCTTGAGGCTGGTCGCTGGTCGGTAGAAATGGAATCGTTCCGGAGTGAATGCCATTTGTCTAGGCCCTCTGAGCTCCCCGTTTGATCGCTACCAATGACGGTCCACTGGCTAGCATTGGGGGCGATTGGACGGGGACCTCAGGCTCAAGGACTGTCGGAAGTGGGGTTCCGACAGTCCATTTAAATTGGGTCCGGGAGGGTTGGCAGTTTTTGCCTATGTGAATGTTGCTGCAAGCAAAAGCTAGGAGGGCCTCAGTGAGTTTCCACCAAAGAACCTGAAGCCTTCCATAAACCATCGAGGCAGAGCACCGAGAGGGTTTTAGTGGTTAAAAATCCCTCATAACCCATCTGCACCCCATTGTAGCTAGGTATCTTATGGAAGATTTCCCCCTCGTAAAAAAAAGGTCCTCTGAGCTGTGATCGTTTTAATAGGTTTGCTATCTTACCGGCGAATATCTCGAAGATATAAACAGCGACGTGTGCGACAGGCTGGTGTTTGTCGAAGGGGTACCACGAGACCCAAACGAAGCCGATGGTAGCCTCGCCAGTCTGCCATAGCTCGTACAAGTAGATGGCGATGGGGGTGATGTTGTAGAACCACACGCCTAGCACGTTGACTGTGAAGTACCCTGGAATACATACTTATTAGAGACGTGATAAGGGTTGTTAAAGCAAAATCTTATATATAAAATTTCCACGTCACAATGTTAGTTACCGTACTCCTCCGCAACGGCTTGACCGATTTTTATACGCGTGTTCTGTTTCTGTTCTGGTCTGAGAATCAGCTACTATCTATTTTACATACTCCTAAGTGAGGCAAAACAACGTTTGCCGGGTCAGCTAGTATTATATAAAATACACTTACACATATTTACATTATCCATGATAAAATACCATGCCGAACCGCCAAACAGATGTCCCTGGTTCAATTCCGGTCACGGTCAAAATCTTGGTGATGTACTCAATTTACTGGCTGTCGGTTTTGGGTGTAAAATTGTATCTATATGTATTTATGTATTTATGTATGTACATGTAGTATATCAGTAGTGTTAGCAATCATGAAACAAACTATAAATGGTTTATAGGGTTAACCAGCCGTGTGTGAAATGTCTCCTAATAATTATTTCTTTTTTTTTACATCTGTAGTATATCAATATTTATTCACAATTCGTTATTTACAGTTGATTTTTAAACAAATTCAATATTACTTAATGTAAATCTAATTTAAAATTAATTAAATTAAATTATAAGTATATATCTCATCTAAAAACCCCTTTCTTAATTGATTCATAGATTTGGAGATAAAAAATTATAATAACAATATAAGGTAAAGATTTGTACTTACATCGGTGCGCCATTTGCAAAGCGTTCAAGCTGTTGTTTTTAATGACTCGGTCGTCTTCGTTTAAGGGTTCCAGAGGCCATATCTCTGCAAGCTCGTCTAGCAGCTTCGTGAAGATGTCCTTCTTGTACCAAAGGACAAACACTTTGGCGATGCCTGACACAGAAATAAATACTTATACTAAATAAATATTAGAACACATTAAAATTTAGGATGCGGCATGGCAATTGTAGGAAGTGGGATAGGCAGCAGGAAGTGGTGCGGTATGCGAGAGACGGTAGGCCGGGATGCGGGATACGGGATGCGGGATGCGGGACGAGAGACGCGGGAGGCGTCATGCGAGATGCGGGATACGGGATGCGGTATGCAGGAGGCGAGAGGCGGGATGCGAGAGGCGGGATGCGAGAGGCGGGAGATGGGAGGTGGGAGGTGGAAGGCAGGAGGCAGGATGTGGGAGGCGGGAGAAGGGAGGACTAGTCTAGCGGCTACTTTTATTGATATATGGCAAAAAATAGGAAAAAAACACGTTTATTGTTAGGGCACCCCTTTAATATTTTTTAAATTTGTTGTTATAGCGGCATGGGAAATACATATCTTGTTAAGTTTCAGCTTTCTAGCTATTATGATTTCTGAGGCCTGGAGACAGGCAGACAGCGGAGGCTTAGTAACAGGATTCCTTTTAGGTACGGTCCAGATTTACCTTTTAGGTACGGTAACCTAATAAAAGTAGATTGGATACTCACTCAGAGCACCATAGCCAAAAGTATGGAAAAGTGGTACGACGTCTTCGACTCGTGGCGAATTGGCCAACGTGAGGCCGATGTAGACGATTTCACTAAACACGTGGTAGCAGATACCCAGCACTGAGATCACGAACATCAGTTGTTGTTTTATGTACGCTGCGGTACTTTTAGGACTGGCAAACGAGAGGCCAATCCTGCGCATGCAAAACGTACACAGATTCAATGACTTGTCAATCTCCAACTTTGCTTGCTCTATGGATTTTTTCTCTATCTCCAACTTTGGTTGGTCTATGGAATTTGCCATTGTCTTTAGTTTTTTTACTCTGTACTGCTAGTTACACGAGTTAACGACACTCTGGCATTGGGTGGAGCATGCCTAGTTTGGAATAACTGGCTGTCAAAGAGAGCGGACACACTCTTAGATGTTTGGCGACAGATTTTTGAATTTGAGGCTGGTTGCTAGCCAAGCGTACACTAGCCAAAATACGTATAATGTATTTATACTGAACGAATTCTGGATAAAATACAAAGTTTTTTTTAATTTAAACAAGACAAGCTTGATTAGGCATGTCTTGTAATTTATGAAAGGGAAAATGGATTGTGTAGGTTTAATACAATGATTTAGTGAAGTAAAAATTCCAATCAACTGCCGTTAAATAGGATTGGTTGGTGAATAATTAAGTAAGCAAAGTGTTAACTAAGGGGCGTGGCCGGCGCTTGATTGAAAACTGAAGTTTTGAAGTTAACTAGCCAGTTAATGTACGTTCGTTTTATAGACCAGTTAATATTTAGTGTTCTTTTCAAGGACTTTACATTACTGTTTAGTTTGATTTGAGTTGGTTGTTATTTTATTTAAAAGAACATTTACAACTTTAAACAGGTTATTATTTTATTAATAATAAGGTATAGATTTTGAATTTCATTCACAAATAAAATATTGAAAAAATATAATAAGATTAAAAATATATAAAATTCCCAATACGTTTTGTGCTGATTACATGTAGGATTTCTAAGTAATATAATATCTAAAGGTGTAGAAAGATATCTCTAATGTAATATAAAATTTCCATGTCAGTCAGAAACGGCTTGACCGATTTTTACCAAATTTTATATGCGTATTTAGTAGGTCTGAAAATCGGCTATTATTTATTTTTAATACCCTTAAGTGATAAGGGTTGTCACCCTTATTTTTTTTAATTATTTGTCAATTTTTTTGTTTTTATTTTTTTATAATGTGGCATCAAGATACATACAACCCTAAATTTTGATTTCTTTATCACCAACCCTTATTTTTTAAGGCCATTTTAGTATTTTTTTAATTTTTCATCCAGCTCAATAACTGATCAATTATAGTGTTTTTAACCGTACTTAAGGTAAAACAGCGTTTGCTGGGTCAGCTAGTAAACAATTTTTTTTTGTGATTCTCATAGGGATTTTTTAGCAACGTCCTCAATATGAATATTTACAGCCAACTCGTGGATCGGATGACACGTTGAATTGTAGGTCCCGGCTGTTAGTCTTAGTACAAGCAGCCGTAAAGTCAAGTCAGAGCAGTCAGCCTTTGAAAACTCTCAACACCAGAGCATGGCAACTTAGCTCATACGAAAAAGAAAGAACATCCAACGTAGCTAAGAACATTATGTTGTAATAAAAAACTAAATTAAAGTCTTTACACGTTAAACATGTAAAACTTTTAAATAGCATTGACCATTTTTTATATCAGTGATACTGACAATACTGACTCTAGCATCTTCAAGAATCTCGTAATCCAAAAATTTATTTAGGTATCAAAATTGGTATTGGCCAAGTGTATACCTACATATTTTTCGAGCTGCTATTTGGACTCTCTTTTTTTAGCTATTTATTTCATAATTTTAACTGTTTTTTTTTACTGTTGGTTAACGATACTACAGTACAGTCAAGTTTTTTATCGGTCTAATAAAAGAATGTGCAATTTCTTGTGAACTTATCAAAGGGTGAGAAGTTAATCAAGCATTTAATAGATCATTCTTTGAATAGAGAATCGATGCAGTACCGTAGTGGGACTGTCTCATAGGTTCCAAGCTGACATGGTTAGGGTTGTGAGATTAGTGGAAAATAATATATTACATTAAATCGATTAACCGAGACAAAATAAATCTATTTGACAAACATTACAATAAAATAGTATTTGCTAATGTATAAGTTTGGCTATGCAGCGAGGTAGAGCCGCCAGCATTTTAGGCACCTTACCCGCGGACACTGTTGACTGTTTTTTTTATTTTTTATTATTGTCTAATTTTTTTTCAAGTAATTTTTAATTTTATTGCAGTCATAACTTATTAAAATAATACTTTATATGAAAAATAAATGTACACACATAAAATAAATAGTCGATTGCTGCGATTTTTTTTGTATTATTGATAAGTATACTCTTTTCATAATAAATCTAATAATAAGCCTAAGAGATTCCATATCACCAATTTATCAGATATATCATGACAAAAAAAACAATACAAAACTAAAAATCTAATGAATTAGGAAACCAAATAGTGTTGATTGACTAATTTTAATATTATCGAATGTTTATTTATTGTAAATAATAATAATCGACACAAATAAAAATCAATTATTTTTAACATCCCTAGGTGTGGTTCAATCGGATTATACTCGGCGTCATTGTTGCGGGACTTTGGTCGTTACAAACACGCGAACTTAACTATTTTATATTAGAACATACATGTAATATGAATTTGTACCGTAAAGCGAGTGCAAAGCTGCACATAACTTGAAAAACAAGTCATTGTGTAGGGCCGGAATCGAACCAGGGGCCGTCTGATTGAGAGAGACACTCGCGAGTGTTCCCAACCTTACCAATGACTTGTTTGGATTTGTACTCGTTTTACAGTGAAGGAAAGGATAGGGTTTGGCTATTAGATTTTTTTATAATATAAATGATTATTGCAGGATGCACCCTGACCGTTGGGCAAAGGTTTCCATGGAGTGGGACTTCTTAGAGGGCAGAAGACGACGAGGCAGGCCGCCAACTCGATGGCGCAAGGAGTCGGTGGACTTCCACACCGACTGGAAGGAACTGTCCCAGGACAGAAAAGCGTGGAAATCATTGGGGGAGACCTTTGCCCAACAGTGGGACAATATAGGTTAGATAAAAAAAAATATGATTATTTAGAGTTGAAAATTAACATTTAATTCTATTATATTATTATGACATCATTATATTTTCTATTATATTATTATGACATTGTATGACTAATTATATTATTATTATAAGATACACTACAAAGTTTAAAAACCTAAACTTTTTCACGGTTCGCAAAACAATTTTATCTTCAAGTACTTATACTTAAACTATGAGTAAATTTGGTAAGAAGCTTGTGTCTTAAGTCTTTTTTAACGAGACATCTCTCGTATCCCTTGAGGTGAGACCAATTTGGTGTGGAGTCCCGCTAGTTTGGGCAGATTGTGTGAGGCGGCGCCCGTTACCTGCGATTAGTGCGCACCGCCCGTGCTCTTGTCATACGATATAATTACCGCTGGAGCTTCATATTGCTGGATAAGACATTCTTTAACTGAGACATAATCATAATAATCACCAACAAAGCGCAAACACGTACTAAGACATAAGATAAGATAAGATAAAGATAAATTTATTTGTGGTAAACTTAGGTGTACGTACATGATGACTTAGTGCTACGTTTTTAAAGAATTATTTTTTGTTGTACGTTGTGGGAAAAACTGCGTCTCGTGCTGGGTCTCCTTGGAGCCTGTTTACCGAGCCGCAGTTGTCCCCGCTCCGTTAGAGTACATACTGAAACACATTTTTTAGAATAGACAACACATACCTACAAGATTCTACAAGATAAATACAATTTGCAAGTACCAAGGTGTAGATTAGAAATGCAGAGCTCGGGCCCACATTCTATGGCTATTAAAATATTTAACAAATTACCAGACGACCTAATATTAAAACTTTCCAAACAAACTTAAAAAACTTACTCATGACAAAAAGTTATTATAAAATATAAGGATTTTTAACTGACGGAACACTTTTAAAATCTAATGAATTAACAGGGTTGCTCATCTCCAGTAAATAAGTGCGATGCCTTATGGGTAATTATGTAACTACTAATCGTATCGTACTAATCGTACTAAGCGTGTCAATATGAGTGAAATCAAAAATTAAAAATATCTCAAAAAATTTCTTATCTAACTCTAAATATTCTACATAATATAACATTACCTATAGATAAAAAGTAAGATTTGTTTTAATTTCTTTAGAACTTTTGTAACACACATCTTTTAAATACAACAATT
Source organism: Mellilla xanthometata (assembly GCA_035578125.1). Taxonomy (NCBI): domain Eukaryota; kingdom Metazoa; phylum Arthropoda; class Insecta; order Lepidoptera; family Geometridae; genus Mellilla; species Mellilla xanthometata. The sequence goes on along the minus strand of JAPUBQ010000051.1, from coordinate 424,351 downwards.
TTTCATAAAATAAAACTAATGAGAAAATTTTTCGTAATCCTGTTTTGAACCTTAATGTTTTTTTTTTCAATTAATAAATATCATTTATTTAATATAAAGAAACATACTTTCAATTTAAATTATATAAAATTGATATGTCAAAATCTTGAAATTAAACGGTTCTTAATTATGAAAGATAATAAAATTGAAAAGGTTGTAGCTCTATCTCACATAGGATTTTTTCATAATAAACTATTTTGCTTCCATACCGCTTTAAAGTTATTAACTTTATTATCATCCGGGGGCCTTCAAAAGTAGAGTTAATAGGTATCTTCTAGGTAAGCGTGCCACACCGTAGACTACAGCGCAGCTTAACATCAGGCTAGCTGTAGTCAAATGCAAACCTAACAAGGATAAAAAAACATTTATTCATTCTAGCAAAGTCACTATATATATTTTTAATTTCCAATAAAAAAATATTATTTTAAAATTGAAAACATAACATTGCGGTAGCGGTAAGCGAATGCTACATATAAGACCATCAGATTCAAGCGATGACAATTGATAACTACAACCTTGCTACTTGCTTTAATAGATCATTTTTCGAACACGGTGGATCAGCAATATATGTGAAAAACAGTGTAGATTATAAGGTTAGGAAAGATTTAAATAAGTTATCTTTTGAAACAAATTGTGAATTAGCAGCTATAGAACTTAGGTCTCCAAAAGTTATTATTGTTTCCCTATATCGCCCAGATTATGATTTAAATTTATTTTTTGAAATTTTCAGTAAGTTGCTTAACAAAGTGTGTACAGAAAACAAGCATGTGGTAATAGCAGGTGATTTCAACCTAAATGTTTTAATTGAAAATAATAATATAAAGCGTTTGGATAGGATTATAAAAAATTATAATTGTAAATGGTTACTGAACCAACCTACAAGAACTGAAACTGACTACCGAGGGAAAACTAGTTCATCTTGTATTGATAACTTTATTGTTAACATTAATGATTGCACAGCATCTATTTTAAGCCAGAAATTGTCAGATCACAATGTAATCAGATTAGATCTATCACTTCAAAAACTACACTCTAATTTAAACAAATTTGTGCCAGCTAGAAATTTTACTAAATGTAATATCGAGTATTTCCATTATTTATTCAATAAAAATTATGAAAATGTTAGGTCTGAATTGTTAATGGCTATAGATGCAAACACAAGGGCAACGATGCTGCAAGATACATTGAATTATTGTTTTGGGGTTGCTTTTCCGAAAACCAAGAAAAATATTTGTAGAAAACAAAAAATGTGGTCTACCATAGGTATAGAAACAAGTAAGAATAAATTAAGTGAATTACAAATGTTACAGCAAATGGAACCCAGTATGGATAGGAAACAAAAAATTAAACAATATAGGAAAGTATTAAAAAAAGTCATGACTGCAGCTAAAAAACTACAGTATAAAAATAGAATCATGAAATCTAAAAATAAAATTAAAGAATCTTGGAAGATTATTAATGAGCAAGTAGGCTCAAATAAAAACAGTAAAAGTAGCTCTAAAATTAATGTAGTCAAAAATGATAGTGGCCAAGCCATCTCAGATCCAGAAGAAATTGCAAATCTATTCAATGAATTTTTCCGTAGTATTGCAAATAATATAACTGGCAACTTAAATATTGAAGTAAATAAGTGCTTGAAGTATTTAGGTAATGGAAAAAGTACACAAGTCATCATTTTCAAATCAGTAGATCATAAAGAGCTCAATAGTATAATTATAAATATGAAACAGAAGTCCTCTTTAGATATCTATGATATGAGTACTAGGACAGTTAGGAATCTTATTTTAAAAAATGTTTATTTGTTTGAATTGGTATTTTTAGTAATTAATTCATGTTTATCAGAAGGTGTATTCCCAGATGTTTTTAAATCAGGTAGAATAATACCACTTTTTAAAAAAGGTGATTGCACTGATCTAAGTAACTATAGGCCAGTATGCATATTGCCCACTTTATCTAAGATCTTAGAAGCAGTAATAAAAAATAGAATCGTCAAATACTTTGAAGAAAATAATTTATTTACTATGTCACAGTTTGGCTTTAGGAAGGGTAAATCAACGGAAATGGCTATTAGAGATGTAGTATATTTTATTTTAGAATCATTAGACAAGTCAAATAGATGTGCTAGCATATTCTGCGATTTATCTAAAGCATTTGATTGTTTACGGCATGATATTTTAATGATGAAGTTACAACATTATGGTTTTCAAGGTTCTGAACTAAGCATTATGAGATCATATTTAAGTAATCGTACCCAAATTGTTACAGTAGGAGAAAAATCGTCAACCATAGGAAGCTTATCAATCGGAGTACCACAGGGATCAATTTTGGGGCCAGTTTTGTTCTTAATCTACATTAACGATCTTGTAAATGTTATGCCCAACTGGTCCCATATAAGCTTATTTGCCGATGATACTCATGTAGGAATAAGAGATAAAAGTAAAATCAAGTTAGATGAAAAAGTAAATGAAGTAATGACATTGCTTGAAGATTGGTTTAAATCAAATGGTATTATATTAAATTCAAGTAAAAGCATTGTGATGGAATACCAGTCCAGATTAGGTATCTATGGTAACTCATTAAAAAAAGAAAATGTATTCTTAGGCTATACAATAGATAACACTATTCAACATAGTGCACATATAAAAAAGCTTTGTAAGAAATTAGCCAGTGCCAATTATGCATTGTTTAAACTTAGACCTTTATTAGATAAAAAATCACTTGTATCTGTTTATTATGCTTATATACATTCAAATATTAGGTATGCCATTACTGTATGGGGAAATGCAACTGATATATTCAAAGTTTTGAAATGTCAAAAGAGGTCAATCAGAATAATAAATGGTTTAAAGAAGCGTAGCTCAGCTCGGAAATATTTTGAAAAGGATAGGATAATGACAGTAATTTCAATGTACATATATAATAGCCTGCTAGAAATTCATGAAAATGAAATGTACCAGAATAAAAAAGATGTTATTCCTTATTGTTTACGTAGGAATATAGGTAAAGTTCTACCAGCAAATAGACTAGCTAAAGTACAGAAACAGGGATGTTATACAAAAATATTAATGTACAACAAGTTGCCAGAGAAAATAACAAATCTTAATAGTAGTATGTTTAAACAGAAAATAAAGAGTTTTTGTGAAAGTAATTCCTTTTATAATTTAAGCGAATATATGAATATGGAGCTTGCAGAATCGTTATTCATGTGTAAACAGTAGTATTTTAAATTTAATAAACATGGAAAACAAGTGCTAATGTGGTATTTAATGGGGTAGAATATTTATTTAATGAAATTTGTAAGTTTATTTATTTTTTTCTAACTAATGTTTTTTTAAGTATTAAGTAATTATTGTAGTATGACTTGCCTTTAACGTATGTTATTTAGGGCTAATAAAGTTCTGTATTTCTGTATTTCTGTATTTCTGCATACTTAGAGAGGCTGGTTTTACATCGATAAAAAAAAATTAACAGTGAAATTTAAGCAAATACAGTGAAGACTCACTGTTACTTACCACATCTAGTAAACACTATCTCTTATTACGCCTCATATTTACGACGGGAAGATGTAATATATAACACTCGTAACACGTTTTAGTTCACGCCATTCCTGTGTTGTTTATAAGTTGCAATAAATTTACCGTCTCACTTAAAAAACATCGAACCCTAGTACATATAATTCCGACCTTACGTCTTTAAGAATAAGGTTCATTATTATTTCAAAAGTATTTCCAACGGCTAAGAATATTTTTAGATGTATTAGTATTTGCTGGAAGCTCTGTTTCTGTCAAGAACAGTACCGTTACTCGGTTATGAGGTAGCAATGAAGTTATCTACGTAATTATAACCGCAGTTTAGTGGTTGTACAGTAGAACCTCGTTAAGTCAAAAACCTCCAAATATCGAAAAAATGTTACATAGGGAAGGGTCCCTTCAAACACCAAAACCTCCATTACTTGAAATTTCGACCCTCTGTTAGTCGAAGTAATCACCGTCCCTTCAAGCCATTTTGGTACATATTTTTACTCTACAACTAGAAAAATTAAATTTGACCTCTGCATCTCGAACATAGCAACGCATTTTATAACCTTTACAACTTGATCATTTGGAATTTATTACCTCTACTTTTTTAATGCCATATTTTTTTAAATGACTTGAAATAATGTTAAAATGATGTGAAATCCTCCATAAGTTGAAAACTCTATAACTCGAATTTTTTGGCGTCTCCCTTGACTTTCGACTTATAGAGGTTCTTCTATAATACGGAATTTAGTTGATATGGCAAACTAGCTTCGGGCTGCGGTGCTGGCGGCGTTAATCCGGGTTTATATTATACCCATGTTTTAATCCTGGGTAGAATCTCTATTCAATATTTTACTGCGGTTTGTCTGTGTTAATCAGCGAATATAATGTAACCTATGTAGCATAAATTAATAAAGTGTATAGTTATTGAATGTATAGTTATTAAAATGTATATTATAAAGTTATTAGTCAGAATATCAGATAATAAAATGTCAGATTACAATATAATGTCAAAAACAATAACTTAAATCTAATTAAATAACCCGCCCCTGATAGTTCCCGGTGCAAAGGTGCCCATCAGACTTGCAGCGTTCCCGCGCTGAATGGCAATCGCTATCCTTTGCACCAGGAAAGATCCGGAGCGAGAGTCACCGGTATCCGGAGCGAGAGTCACCGGTTATTAGTTAATAGATAGTTGTTATTTATAGTTAATATTGTATGTTCTTTACGAACAAGACTGTTGTAACCTAATCACTGTTTTAAGATCTCGTCTTTGTACACAGTTATGCAATAAATATATTCTTATTCTTATTCTTATGAGTTAATCCTCAATCGAAATTATCTATATTATCGCCTCGCGGTTATGTCTGCGTTAATCTTGTATTAAACCTATATCCATACAATATTCTACATGTTAATTCGGGGCATACGTTATAGAACAATAAAATACATTTGAATTTGAATAATATTACCTCGGTTATGTGGTTATCTACGACTGAAGCTATCTTCATACAAAATGTCTCCCTAATTGGTTTAGCTGTAAGGGTGTGGTAGAGTTATCCGCTAACCCAGTGTCATACACCAATCCGTACTTGGCTAACGTGGTGGATTATGGTTTACATATATTTCTCTCTTCGTGAGAGAAGGCCCTGAGTCCCAGCAGTGGGAACGTATAAAGGGCTGCTTATGCTTTTGTACTAGGGATACATCTCTACATACATCTCACAAATTTTATCACATATAATATATAAAGGATACCACATATGTGTACTACGGCAGCCTTGTTGTGAACCAGTTATTCCAGACTAGGCACGCCCCACCTTATGCCAGAGTATCCCTAACTCGTGTGATAACGCGTTCTTCTGTTTTAAAACCTGGCTGTAAAGAGTTAAAAATATGGTTATGAAAATAAAGTTGACGCTTTATGATACAGGTTTGTAGTTATAAACGTTTATGATGGAACTTGATAATTGTTTTAGTAACCGTACTTAGAGTGACCGATTTCAAATTTATGAAATAACTGCGGCTCGTCGGGTGAAAGTTTGGATTGCGGTTCGTGACACACCGGATCAAATCTCGCCCTACACCGATGACGAGTTTTCATATTATGTGTTCATTTTACATTCGCTTTACGGTGAAGGAAACATCGTGGAGGAAACCGACATATTTGAGGACTACAATATCAAAAAACGTGTGTCATCCGCCAATCCGCACTTGGCTAACGTAGTGGATTGGGGCTTTAAACTCTCTTCTAGTAAGAGAAGATCTCGAGTCCTAGCAATAGGATTAATGGGCAGTCTAGCTTTTTACACCATAATTTAAGCGAACATATGAATATGGAGCTTGCAGAAACGTTATTCACGTTTAAAAATTAGTATTTTAAATGTAATAAATTTGAAAAACAAGTGCTATTGTGTGTATATAATGGGGTAGAATATTTATTTAATGAAATTTGTAAGTTTATTTAATTTATTTATTTATTCAATTAAATAGTTTTAACAGTTTTAACACCAAAGCGCTAACTATTTTAGACTTATAAACTACACTCCTGAATGCACACACAATGCAAGTGACGGCACTACAAAAGACATCAATTTCTTGGATTTAATCTAAGTAGTATTTTTAAGTACATATTAAGTAATTATCGTAGTATGACTTGTCTTAAATGTATGTTATTTAAGGCTAATAAGGTTCTGTATTTCTGTATGTGAGCAAGTAGAAGCAAACTAACAAATGTATTCTTTATTGACTCTAGTATTACCTAGTAAAAGTGAACATCGGCGTCTGACCTACATCCATTGATAAACTGATCTACAAAAAATGTTCTATAGAGATTCGAGATGAATATCAAAAGTTTGAATGTAAAAAACATTTCGAAATGCAAAAGAAGAAACGTTGAAGAAATGTTTGATTTCTTTTTAGCGACTTTCTTTATTTCTAAAAGCTGGAAAGATTTCGTCGTTTTGGTAAAAACTTTTCTGGTTGCTCAATTATAATATTATTCTAGTTCCCTGAAATCCGTTTTGAATGCTATACGACATAGGGCGTGTTTAGTAGTATTTTAACTATAATATAGAATAGTATAAATAAAATAATAATAATAATAATAAAAAAACTTTATTCAACTGTATATATAAATACACTCATTTAAAAATCTGCAAGCAAATGCTCTGAAATATATTATTTACTATATAATACGAGTTCAAGTAATCTTTTTAGGTTTAATTATTTTATATTTCATTTATTTTGAAATTGACGTCTAAATGTTGTATTAATTAATTAATAAATAATTTGAAATATATCTGTAGCTATGATTTTTAAAGAAGGCACAACGGATTCAAATGTCTAAATATGTTTTAATAGTGTGTGTGTCTAATATTACTAGCTGCGCCCCGTAATCCGGGATAAAAAGTTGCCCTTGTATTAATCCAAGGTCTAATTTTCTTCACACCAAATTTCATTAAATTCGGTTCAGCCGTTTAAGCGTGAAGAGGTAACAGACATACACACACACACACACTCACACTTTCGCATTTATTATATCAGTAGGATTAAGATTATCTGTAAACCATTTAAAATGCTATGCAACATAGGCCGTACTGTTACTGGTGATGTTTAGTACAATCTTTTAACCATAACACACTAATAAAAAATCTGCAAGCAAATACGCTGTTATACTCGTATAATACCATTATTCATTTTTAGGGTTCCGCACCCAAAAGGTAATAATTAGCCAAGTGCGAGTTGGACTCGCACATGAAGGGTCCCGTACCATTGTTGTATGGGAGCCCCCTTAAATATAATTTTTAATTAAATTATTTCAAAACGCTGCACAAAGGCTCACAAAATTCAGCTTAATTTAAATACAGTCAATTCGGATAGAATTTGACAACTAGAGTTGTGACAGTTGTCATGGTTACATTCAATTAGTTAATAAGTACTATTAATTTATGTAGGCTGCGAGGTTTACTAATCCTCGTATGTTTGTTGTATGGGAGCCCCCCTAAAATATGTATTTTATTTAAATTTTATAATTTAATTTGAAAGATAATGTACATTCATATATTTTGTGATAATTTTAAGTATCCAGCAGCTACTGTTATTAATATTGGCCACTTAGCTCAAATGAAGAAGAAGAAGCGGGTTTTACGAAACAAGATTTTGAAATTTATCGACTACTGTAATAAATACAGGTGCAAAAACTAACACATTAGAAATGCAAAAGTTAATTCTAGTAGAAGGAAAAAGCAAAGAGAAAAGAAAGTCAAAACGGAAGTCTTCATTTTAAACTGTTGAAAGTATTCGATTAACAAATTAATTCATGATCAGATTAAGCGAGTGTGAAGTAGTCAAATTAGATACTTTTAATTAAAAACATACAGTAGGTATAATTATGTAGCTGTATGTAAAATTTTGCGTTACTCAATATGAAACTACAACATTTTTTTTACATATAATAAAGCTTAGCATTTCATCAGTAAGACGCGTAACTTCACGTGTTAGTGACATTGGTTTAAAGTAGAGCATGCCTAGTTTGATTTGTGATTAGTTTTTTCACACGGCTCGTTAACCCATACTGAGCTATTTCTAGTTCGTATTATGGTTGCTAACACAACTGATACTACATAATATACATACATACATATTTTATATTTTATATAGATACATATTTAACACCCAGACCGACAGCCAACAAATTTAGTTCAGCACAAAGATGTTGGCCGTGCCGGGAATCGAACCAAGAACCTTCTGATTGGCAGTCCGACATGGTAACCATTACGCCAACGAGGTCGTCAATACTTGTAAACTTTAGGGCATTTTCTAGCGCTCGCCTGGCTAGCAACTACTTTGAAGTTGAATAATCTGTCCCCAAGCATCTACCAGTGTCTTCCAGACCAACCATACCATACCATACCAGTTATTCCAGACTAGGCAAGCTCCACCTTAGAGCAATGTCGCTAACTCGTGAGGCTACGCGCCCTACAAATCGAGTGCACTCCGAGGTCTGCTATCACCGGAGACATTAACATCGAAACCTACATTGTACTCATGTTTTAATGTGTTCAACATTAAAACATAAATGTTCTCGGAAAATAGCCTCGACACGACTTAAATACCGATACTGTTCTTATACACGGTATGGATATTAGCTGTTATACATTTACATATTATACATATACTTGAAGTTCCCTTTCCACCATCGGACGAGTAGGGCAACGCCAAGGCGGCATCGTTATACTGTGGAGGTGCCAAAGGCGCGTACTACAGGACGAGCAGAGAGCCAGTGGTGGCGATTCAGCGGCACATACGACTAAACTAAGTAAGAAGCCCCGTCTCTTTTCATCTTAGGTGGCCAGAAAGAGACGGCAAGTTCTGAACCACAGACAAAACAACTAAAATCACGTCAAATATGGAATGTGCAGGCAGTTTTAGAGGAGATACAAGTGAGTGCGTTCTAAACTCGCCTATATTTTCTACATTTGACGTGATTTTAGTTGTTTTGACTATGGTGCAGAACGTGCCGTCTCTTTCAGGCCACCTAAGATGAAAAGAAACGGGGCTTTTTTAAATTTAGTTTTGTTGAGTGTGCCGCTGAATCGCCACCAGTGAAGAGCGGTGTCTCTTTACTGACTATACAGAGTTGAAGTTCTAATAGTCTAAGAGCCAGTCAACGGATACCTGTAAGTATTTAACCAGACCTGGGTTTTTGTCCATTGAGACCCCTACACCTACCGTACATGAGATGGGGACTCACGAAGCCCAAAGTGGTGGACGCGGCGAGTGCGCAGGTGACACAGGTATCGTTTTATGGCTCCACCAATTAGGGCTTAGTGAGTCATGTATAGTAGGTACAGGGGCTCTTAATGTACAAAAACCAGGTCTGGTCAAATACATACAGGTATCCGTCCACTGGCTCTTAGACTAACTCTTTTACGTACATCTCTAAATACATGAGAGATGTAAAAGAAAGGGCTTGTTTTGAAGTATAGTATGTATTGAAATTATATTAATTTGGGGGTCTTTACATCTAGAGTTAATAGGTTCCTTCTAGGTAAGTGTTATATTATAGACCAAAGCAAAGCTTAACATTAAGAAAGCTACATTACATTTCGGGGAGTATGAAATAGTATATAATAATTTATATATAGTATATAGAACTTTAGAAATCCATAAATTGACCATCTCCGTTCTAGTACAGAACGAGTAGAGAGTCAAAAAGTGTAGAAAATCAGTGAAGAGATATCGATATAGATTTTAAGTTCTGAACTTTCGTACAAAACTCTTTGCGTCAACCTTTATGGTGAGGACAGCGAAGTTTTGGAACTCTCTACTTGAGTCTATGTTTCCTGAGAGGTATCATTCGGGGTCATAAAATAGAGTAAATAAGTATATTTTAAGTAAGCGTGCCACATCGTAGACTGTAGCGTAGCTTTACATCAGATAAGAAGTCAAGGAAAGGTATCAAGGGTAAAAAAAAAATAGCTAAAAAAACAGTTTCACATCAAAATCAGTTTAGTTTTTTGAGTGCGTAGAAGCAACAAACATACATACAAACTTACGCATTTAGGTATAATATTAGTTGGAAATATCAATCCAGATATACCGTTGGAAAAAACTGTAAACAAAATATGTAATATCAATTTCGTTCTCGAACTCTTTGTCCAGTTTAACCTATATTCGCTTACAAAAGAATTTAATTCCATCAATTGTTTTCCCGTTATCAACAATTTCGCTTCACTTTCATAAATCAATCAAACAATAAAGTGCAATTCTGCCGACGAAATTAGGGTTCTGTACATCTCCGAATTACTCCGGCGAGGTACGCCGGCAGGCTTGAGGCTTAGATCATTAAGCTCGGGTAATTGAATCTAACACAAATAACAAGGAAAAAATAAATATTTAAAAAATTCAAGTCTCTTTTTCACAATATTTACCGTGGCGACCATTTTGGATTTCTAATTTATCTAAGTTATTAGTAGTGTTTTGATTTTTCTTGCTATCTTTAAGTTTGTATATTGTATTTTAATTGTTTTTATATAGTATTTTAATTGTTTTTCATGAATTAGTGAAATGTAAAAAAATATTCCGCTATATGGCGGCCATTTTGGACTGATTTTTTAAATACGTTTGAAAAAAACACAAATTGACTCATTCATATTCATTTATTGGTAATAAGAAATATTACAAGTCAGAAATTTAAAAAATATGTAAATACGGTATCTTAAATACCTAGCTCATTATATAATAATAAACTTATTAAATAATAAAAATGTCAATTAAATACGTAATGTCATAAAATACAATAAATGTCAGACAATTACTTAATATTACTTACAAATTCGTCGAAAGAATAAAACGTTCTATTAATTTAGGAGCTTATGTTAATTTATTTTGGAGCTTATGAATTATGAGCTAAGATGCCACATGCAGACACACAAACACACAGACAAACCAAACTTACAACACCCGACGTTTTTTTTCCAGATATTACAACTAGATTGATTGTTGCCGTGTGCGGTACAATTTGTGATTTTCATCGTTGTAATAATGAGTCAGTGCGAAGTACTTTCACTGTTGATTCGAGTGGCCTTAAATCCTCCTTTGGGGCTTTGCAGGAAGTAGTTGGTCGAGAGAAGTGTTAACGCACTTGTTTTTATTGTAGCCGTTACTCGATAATTAGCCGTGAAACCGAGCTTCTACTTTGGTAGCCCCTTTGCGCCAAAGCCGAGATTCAAATTATTGTAGTGGGAATCTGTGATAGGTTACTACTATTAGGAATAAGAGTGTTTGTGAGAATGGATGTATGTATTTAGGGTAGGTTAGGTATGTATGTACTCGTATGTATAGAAGTTTGGGATTGTTTCAGTTGAACTGACTTCGATGACTGGCTTCTATGATACAAATACAAATCATTTATTGATAACACCAAAGTTACAAGTCAAATGGCTAAGCATTTATTATATACTATAATTATTATATATGATAGTTTGTGTTTCTCACTCTAATACCTTTTTTTTTAAAAGGACACATTTTACTTGTATTTTTTTTTTACTCTGAATAGGTCAGTTCTTGACCACATTTCACCTGATGGTAAGTATTACGACCAGCCTTTCTGTTTTTTATAGGTGACAATTCGGAGAGTATGCAACGGAATTGCATGAATTGATTTTTTTATTTAGGTAATCATTATCATAATCATTTATTTTTCGAAGAGCCAATTTACATGTCACATTTTAATAAATACATCTAAAAAGAATGTTAATACAAATATTTATTTAAAAAAAACTCTATTGTATAAATTCAACATTTGTAATAGTGTCTTAGTAAAATAAATTAAATCTGTGCTTTAACAAAATAAATTAATGTTAGAAGAGAACCTCAAAAGACCCAAATGAAGTAACCTGTATAGTGGTTACTTATTTCTTCCTTTTGGGATAGAAACATTGGAGCCGTGGGGACCGGGAGCTAAATCTTTATTTAATTATTTAAAGATGCACTTGGTCGACATCACTCGTGACTAATATTGATGACCGATATGCCAAAATGCCAGCCTCTACTTTGCACAGCGTATCAGGGTTGCTATACAAATAGACAACTCGGCTGGCATTTAGGTACTCTTCCCACTGGCACTGGTTTTTCAGATTAGAAATAGTTACATTGATTTTGTTAAATTAATTAATCTTATAAAACGAGTGCTCAATAACCCCGCGTAGCAGTCTGAATTTAAAACTAGCCAGTAGTTTACGCAGGTAACTCCGGTAGATATAGCTAGTATAAGTAATAAATAATCTCTATCTATTTATCGCTAACTATTGATTAACACTCTTTGGTTTCCGGTCCTTTATTGTTGTAATTCGAGCGTCTTCCAACTAGTATCGGTGTGTATGATGATCATTCTCGGCCGAGTTGGTGATGAGAAAGTCAATAATTGCCAGCAATAGATGATCGGACACGTTTAATTATAAGTATTTGGTGTGTTGCTTTTTATTTGTAAGGTACCTATTAAGTACAAACAAGATAAGGTTCAGTTTTTTTAGTCTTTACTGCTAGACATTTTTTGACCAGCCTAGGGAACGTAACCACACGAGTCTAGTCTAATCTAGGACTAGACTAGAGGGTCTTTAAACCTAGAGTATTAAATCTAGAAAATACCTGTTAAGGTATTTTCCAGGTAAGCGTGTAACATCGTAGACCATAGTATTGCTTATACCTTAGTAATAAAGATGTGATTGTAGTTAGAAGCTAGAGATTAAGAAATAAGACGAAAATGCGTATGTTTTTTTTTTATATATATATACGGATAGAAATAGAATCATAGGGAACTAATGATAGAAACAAAGGCGATGGATGCAAAAAAGACATAGTATGAAGAATAAAAGTACGAGAGGCATGCAAGCGAGAACTGGAATGAAAGGTATAGTGTAGATCAGGCCCCAAACTTACTTACTAGTCGGGGTAGGCTGAAAAAAAAAGTATTGTTTATATACCAGGCAAGCTGTGGTCAAACACAAAACTATAAGTAGTAAAAAAAATGGTTGCCTGTAAAGTCGGTTTTACTGGCGAAGATTTTACGTGACAACGTCTGCCGCGTGCTGCGCGCGCGGCAGACCGATCATAGTTGAGTGGGAGAGAGACGCAAGGCATTCGGCGGGCCTCTCTCTCGTTCGGTGACTCATCGTAACGTTACCGGGCGTTACACTTTTTCATAAGTGACTCCCAGCCGCAACCTAATTTAAGACGTTGTCACGTCAAAAAAAAATTGCGACGCCTCCTTAGGTGGAGTGGCGGAGCATGTCTAGTCTGGAAATATCAGGCCCTCAAGAAGATTGCCGGACCACGCTGTTAGAAGCTTGGCGACTTTTTCAACTTGTGAATGGTTGCTAGCCAGATGAGCAACAAGACTTTATTTTATCCGATTTGATATCAAGTAGATCTATCTGTTAAAAAAGCTACACTCTACTTGTCGATCTATTTCCTTCCCAGCTGAATACAATAGGTAATATGTCCCCGCAAGACACTCCCCTGCTCTCATGGCTGGCGGCACGTCCCGTTGTCCTGTCTCCCGCTGGGTGCTGGCGCGAGGCTGGCAAATTGCAGCTCAGCTCGGGGCGCTGTGCCGAGCGAGACTAGCGAGCGAAGGAACGCAGACACGACTGCCCATATGTACATTTGTCTGGTTATGGTTTGGGCAAATTCTACAACAATGGTGGTTTTTGTAATTGGACCACCAAATACAAAAATCGCCGGCTACAGAAAATCCTTTGACGCTTAAAGAAGTGTGAGCATAAAGAAGCTCACGCTCATTTGGTTGGCAAATTAGGACATGAACTTTCAAATGTTTTATTTAATGATTCTAGTTATAAAGATTAATAGAACATGTATGAACGTATTAAATTTCGTCAGAATTTGTTAGAAATTGCCACTTAAACACCAGAACAAACATCCAGACATCCGTTTGATGTAACACAATTGACGAACGGGTCAATTTTGATAAAAGTTGACGGAGCGATAAAATATCATAAAAAAAGTTATGAATATGAATGAATTCAAGTAATTATTTGCAGTATAAGTATTTGTTTTGTATTTTGACTGTAATTTTATTTTTATTTTATTTCTAAAGCGAGTGTGGCTCTGTTCTTTAAACTGTCTTCTTTTCAATCAGACAGCCCCTGATTCTACACAGCCCTACCCCAATGATTGTCTTATCATATACGATTTGAATCTGTGTATTACGTCTAAAATAAACGAATTATATTTTGAATTAAGATTCTGAAGAATTTAATTCGAATTTGATCTGTAATTCCAGGAATTTGCGTTCTCGAGGTCTACTATTCGTAGGACAACTAGTTGCAAATCCGATCTATCCGATCCATGTGCCTGCTTGCGCATAAGAAGGCTTACGCGCGCGCCACAAGGGCGGTATCTGCGCGCGCGCAGGGAGCCCGTTATCCGGCGTCAGGTTACGGCCGCGTCTATAAAAGCCCGCGGCGTCTTCTTCACCATTTCATTCCGACAGCGTAAAGACGCGCGTCCGTCGCCCGCGACCCCGTAACGAACATTCGCGCCGCTAACGAGCATTCGCCGCTCGCCAGTGCTCGCGCCGGTACAGTTCAGTTCTAAGTGGACGCTTTTACAATTCTCGTGACAGATTCTGAGTGGTGATCGCGTTCGACGCTCTCAGGTATGTTATTCTTATTTATTTTGATCCCATTGCTGTGAATACGCCTTTCTTCTTTCCTTCCAGACAACCCGGTCTACAACTTGTCTTAAGTTGTACTTTGTAAACTGTCTTAGGTTGTCTTTATAATTGTCTTAGGTTGTCTTTATATTTCTAGTTTAAATTCACGATCATAAGTCAGTTTGGAGAGATTGTGACTCGTCAGGAGAGTGTTGGATTTTTATCAGTAACCCCCTCGTTTGAACCCAGTCCTGTACTATCTCGTTTAATTAGTGTGTGGAAAACATTGTTAGGAAATTCACATGCTCTGAGGACGATAAAATCCGAATCGTGAGTCATCCGCCAGCTTGCACTTGACCTACGTAGTATATTATGGGCTTAAATCTCTCTTTTAAATGGCTTCGAGTACCAGCTATGGGAACGTATCGGCTGGTTATGCATACGTTAGTTAAAAGCCAGATGTTGATATAATAATATGAATATTCAAGTAGTATAAACAGGACGGGACTGTAATTAGTGGAGGTGCTGCTTCTATTAATTGGTCGGGATATAAGATTATTAGATAACACTCATGATTGGAAGTCGAGCTTTTTTTACCACATTTTTTTGTCAGCAAAGATTAAAAAAAAATGGAATAGTTCTATCTTTCAAATTTAAATATAAAAGATTTTACAAAATAAGTTTTAACTATGCAAAAAAATGTATAAAAGAAACATGCTTTCAGATGGCCTTAGTTAATGAATAAAGAGACGACTTTTTGAGCTCTATGAATATATTTAAAGTTAGTAAAAGTTTGATTATTTGCAAAATTGTTAGGTTTATAAACGCAAAATCTTGAGTCGTTTTAGATGAACAAATTCTAAGTTATGAAACTAGTTATAGTTTCTCTATATGCACATACGTATGAAGTTATATTAAATTTATTTACTATGTTATTTAAAAACAATTTCATATATAAATAGCGTAAACTTACGTTATATAAAGACGTTAATTACGTTAGTCTTTATTATTAAATACACAGCTAAAGAAAACTTACTTATTCTAATTTTAATTTCACTAAAATGCCTCTTAATACAATTTTACATTATAACATATAAATTCAAATTCATTCAATAATTTCAATACATATTCACATATTTCGATTACCACAATCTGAATACATTTATGCCTTGTATACAACCTATATAGCATATAAGCAGCCCACTATACGTTCCCACTGCTGGGATTCAGAGCCTTCTCTCACGAGGAGAGAGATACAGGCCATAATGCGCCACGCTGGACAAGTGCGGGTTGGCAGGTAACCTATCGTACATATATCTTGCATATAATCTATCGTTTACCGCAGTAAGGCTATCAAGATGTTTCCACCGCGACGCAATCATCGCAACTATTGCGAGGGAATAGCTTCCGACAAAAAACGTATTAGGTACTTATTAGATTCGTATTAGGTGGTAATAGTGTCCTTTAGCTCAAAGGCTTAGGAACTACATGCTTGCATTACCTGTAATGACTAAATTACCGATGTCGTCTTCTAACATCTATAGGAAATCTTCTTATACTTATACAGGATGACTGACAGATCTCGCTCTAGTCTGCTCTGCTCTTGTACTTGAATCGTCGCTGTTTCAATAATTTTCCACAGTTGTTGTTTTGTGCAAAAATTGATTGAGAAAAGAACGTATATAAACGATAAATTTATAAATTTTCTAACTAATTGACGAATTATGGTAGTCAACCAACCTGGCTTGGCTCTTGTCGCGCGATGTAACACAGAGCCCATATCTATTTCCTTTAATTCGTTTGGTGCAATATTAATAAAGTTTTAAGTAAAATTAAATGCTAGTACTAAGTACGTTTTCGTAAGAAAGATTTCTTAAATTAAATTCCTAAAATTCGTAGTAAAATGTTTTTATACCTTATTATCTGCTTTTAACAAAAGCCTGCCTTTAAAGTTTATGTAAAACGTAGTGTCTGTAGCACGGCTAACTAAGGTGATCTGACAAGATCATTAAGATTAATCAACGGTCGATAGTTCTCAGAAAGGTGACCGATCATGTACAAGACGGTCTTTTAAAAGTGGCACTTTCATCTAATTACCGTGGGTCCAATGGCTCATTAAACTGCAGGTCCCAGCTGTTAGTCTTAATTTTATATTGAAGTAGTCAGAGGCCTTCACGCGGCTTGAAAACTCTCGACATAAAAGCTATGCCATTGAACTCATACGAAGAAGAAGAAGAATGTAAAAGTCACCCTGAATGCCTCTACACCGCGGATAGTATTCGCACGGTAGTGTTCCTACGGAGATGATAAAATGATGACCGTCATTACTCGAATGACTCTCGACTCATTACTCCGATTTAACCAACACTCTAGTACTTAGTTCTACGGACAGTACACATTAACCGCTTTTAAATACTTATTTCAAGCTTTAACTCAAATCAAATAAAAAAAACATCTTTTTAAATAACTTATTGACTCAGGCGTTACTTTGCGGAAATCCATTGTAAATAGAAGACAAAATTAAATATTTAGTGTACTTCCGCTGTGATCCGAAATCCAAATTAAGACAAGTTAAGGAAAAAATTAACTAAGATTAATTAAGATTAACGTTACCTAACATCTTTTTCTTGAAACAAAGTCTCAAGTTTTTGAGCTTTCGGAGAGATTTCGAGCTTTAGAATTATAAATACAAGCGACTCGGTCTGATATTGGGACTTTTATGGCTCTCTGAACTAAAACAATAAAAAAGCAAAAGTATTTGTTTTACTTTTTAATTTATTTTAAATTGTATGCTTTGTAAATTGTGAATGATAAAATTAAATAAAAATCTTTGTCAGTGATACTTAGTATTCGTCATATTTGTCAAATAGACGAATAAGATACATATACATTATGAAATATACCGTCCATACAACGTATTTTGTTCGCAAAATAATCGAACACGTAAAAACGAATAGCAATTTGAAGTGCTTATTAAGATATGTGACAAATATTAAGAATAATATCCCTTCTGGGTGTGGGCAAAAAAATATTTATAATAAAACAATTACATTAAATGTCAATAATAAAACATGTAGGTAAAAATATGTAGATGTAAAGTTTTCAGTTTTAAATTAATTTATTGTAACTGTAATAATTATGGTGTTACAAGTACTTACGTAGTTTCATTGGTATCAACAGTTTTGTTCGATTCGAATATGCAATATTTAATATTTAAGTTTTAGATCGTTTTACGAAAAATCTCGCGAATGCAAAACGCATGTACGTACATCAAGACTGATGGTAGAAAATTACGTTGATGCAGATTTCGCTCGCTCATTCGTCTCACTCGGCCTACGAGCCTAGATTAATCCAGAACAATTTTCTTTACCATTGTCTTACAACTTTTTGCCGCGACTGAATTAGTTTTTGCTGCCAATAAATATAATTTATGATAATAAGGGAAGGTAAGGGGAAAAGAATAAGAAAAGTTTACGAGAGAAAAAGAAGGCTCTATTTGAATGGACATGCGCATATTTATGTGACGTTTTGCGCGTTGCTTTAATATACGAATGGAATGGCGTTGTCACGGGTATTCTTTTTGTGGTAGATGTCGATATCTTCATATGTTTAATACAGACGCAAAAATATTGACATTTTAAATAATTTTACATACGAACAGCATTAAAATGTCACTTTAATGGCTAGTCGGATTCATCATTTATCACCCTTAATATTTTCATTTCTCTTTGTATTTTATTAGTTGTTATAGCGGCACGGGAAATACATACATATCTTGTGAAAGTTTCAGCTTTCTAGCTAATACGGTTTCTGAGATACAGCCTGGAGACAGACAGACAGACAGCGGAGGCTTAGTAATAGGGTCCCGTTTTTACCTTTTAGGTACGGAACCCTAAAAAGTATAGCAAATTATCCTCTTTCATCATCATCATCCACAGCCTGTTCTCCCCCTCTGCTGGGAATAGGCCTCTCTTTTAATGCCATTCATCTCGGTCCTGTCCTAATCGTATCCAGATTCGACCAGCGACTGATATTAATGACGACCGCCGACCTTTTATCCTCTTTAATACTTCAAAAATAAATCTAATACCTTCTCTGACTAGTTTTACTTACTAATCTCGCATCTATCACGACGCTTGTCGAAGTGTGAATTATCTCTGTTCCGGCGCAAACTGGTATTCTAAGGACATGTGGCTTCGCAGGATGCTTGTTATTAAATGTTTAATGGCCGCGTCTTTAAACTAGAACTCTAATAAAAATGCGTTTGCTCTCCGCTGTGATGGAATTCTCGTGTTAATGACATTTGCATAGAGGATGTAAGGTGGAATAAGAATAAGATTTATTGTTCAACTGTGTTAGGTATGTACAAGATCTTAAGTGTAAATACAGGTAAATAGTATCAACAGTCGTGTCCATTGCGAACATACAATTATATTAATGTATTGTTACTGAACAATACGTTTGGTTTTACAAAAATATTTTAGTTAGACTATTATTACACTATTATATAATTATATTAATTCCCTAGCACATATTCATAATACTCTAAATTAAAATATTCCTTTTGGTGGAATAGATAGATAGATAGATGTTAAGAAGTAACCTTCGGAATGTTTGGAATTGATTCACAAAAATGCCTAGTTAATGTAAAAATTTTTGGGAGCTACCAAACGTTGTTTATTTATATTTACGATATGTTTCTATCGATCCTGAGATACTTTTATAAAATGATGACTTTAAAATCTTATGACACAGATAGATAGACAATTCTTCATTGCATGTAAGTACGGGATAAAATTTATCAAATCAAATAATTTATTCACAAAACACGGTATTAAAAAGATGTTACATGTATTAATATATATAAAGTCAGCTATATTCTTAACCGTAAGGCGCGTATTTTGAGTAAGTGTACCAGAATTGGCACCATTTATCTTACAGGAAATAAGATCAGATTTAGTAATGTAAGATAATTATAAAATATAAGATAATTTATATTCAGTACAATTTATTATCGAATATTTATTATTATATTTCAATACTTACATATGTTGTAACCCTGTACGCAAATAGATTTCATTTAGCAGCTTTTAGCACCTCCATTTAATAAATAAGCTGAGCAAAAAGTGAACTTCTTATAAACACCATTCAGTGAGTTCTAACACTTTACCGAGATCATTATCAAAATCCAATTAATGGCAACATTGGACTGAAGAACACTGTTTAATAAGCACGTTTTGCCTTTCATAAATTACTTGCCAGGTAAAAAAACTAAATAGGAGTACACATTATTTAAAGAGCGTCAAATTGAGATGTAATATTTTCGGTTTATCTAATGAGTAGTTTTTTTTACAATTGATAGGTTTGCTTTTGACTACAGCTTGCCTGATGAAACGTTACGCTGTATTTAGTAGTTGCCAGGTACATACTTTAAAGTTTTTAATACATTAATAATGGAAGATACGGAAACGGATTTACTAAACAGAAAATAGCAAAACATGCAAACATTTATTACTTCTTTTCGCGTTAATTTCGCCTGTACTTTTAAAATGATAATTTTGTTGAGAAATCAAGGGTTTCTCTATTATCCTTTTAAATAAGTAGTAATGAACTTGTAAAATTCATTATTTCAATTAATTATGAAAAAAACTAAGCACTAATGCAGTGTCGTTCATCTACGAAGCAAGTTTAATCGCATAAAAAGTGCGATCAATGCCCTAACAAGTATTCTAAACGCCTAGCCAACTAGTCGACAGTGACAAGTCTTATTATCTCATTAAAGTATTGGCAGAAAAAATGCTCTGATTGATTTAAACCGTATGTGGGCGCATTCGGCCAAACCTGTTGGCGTTTTTTGCCAACCAGTGCATGGCCTTGACCGACAATCGACGAAACTCATACGAGCATTGGCCCACATTGGCCCAACATGTGGCAGGGCCAATGTTTGCTCAAACTTTTTATTACCGTGAAATACTGGTTAGCGGTTCTATGATTGTTTTATTCTTTGGCTCTGACCATTTTTTATGCAAATAGTTTTTGGGCGAAGTTCGATGACTTTGAAATTCGAGAGGGCTGGATTGCTTTTGACAAAAATAGTGAGCATGTTATTAGCATTAAAAAGTTTAGTTTAGATTTTTTTATAAATATTTGATGTATAAAACGATATATTTAAAAAAAAGTTACATAAATCTAATATACTTATATCTCTTATAGACATCGGTATAAGTATTAGAAGTGTTGTAATAATATTTTTTTTCCTACTGTTAGTTATTATAATTATAAAAACCGAAATCATCAAGATAAAGAGTTTCACGATTAATGATTGATAACATCAATTGATGATCGTTAAATATTGATTGATTGTCTGTTTGTCCTAAACAATGTGTCTACCGAACTTCTGCAGAAGGAAAAAACTGTGATAAGAAACATTAGTTTCTGTATGATTTATGGTATATACAGAACTGTTTATAGTTTAGCGGTAGCGAAGTACTTTTGTAGAGGCTATTGTTTTGTACTAATATTGTTGATTCTACTATTATTTTATTAAATTTATTTTCTAGTTTTTTTGGACAAGGTTGTTTCTAACATAATATGAGAAGTTTACTGCAGCGCAATTAGCTGACCAATTTTTTAATATTTTAGTGGATAGATTGAAAACCGTATTGTGGCAAGAATTTAACACAATTGCTTAACTTATTTTCTAGATATACTCGTAAATGTGGATAGTTAGATTACTGTATCTAAATTTTGATAATAATATATGTATAATAGTACAAATAATTAAAATTAAAATTTAATGCTAGAATTAAGATTTTTTGCTAAGAACTCATCTTTTAGTGTATAAATAAAACAATTGTAATAAAGAAATTATGTTCCCAAAAGCCGTGTTCTTTAGTCGTTACCTTCGGAAACGACTATCTATTTCAAATTGTTTCAAACTGTTTTAGTTGTAATAATACAAAATATGGTTAAAATCCGCACCGGTATGGAAGAACAAATTCTTCTATAATTATTTGGAAGTGGCTTTTGCGAAACAGGGTTCTCCTAGTGCAGAAGCCACAAGAAAAATGTTATAGCTTAAATTAATAAGATACCGTAACGACGGATTTTTGTTAAACTAATTGTGAACGTACATGTGTTTTAGATAAATAAACTATTATCTAATAATTGCATTAGTCTTATATATTTAAAAATACAATGTACTCATACGCTCAAATTTGTGTTAAGTAGTTAAGTGATAGTAACTCGTAGTATTGTTTTAATAATAAGTTTGGTTTTTGTTATGTTATTTATGTACTCGAATCTTTATGTGTGTTTAGGTAATCTGGGGTGGGCGATTTGGTTACAACTGTAATGCTCTCTCTATGATATGTATATATCTTAATTTATATAAATCTCGTGTCACAATGTTTGTCCTCAATGGACTCCTAAACCACTTAACCGATTATAATAAAATTCGCACACCATGTGCAGTTCGATCCAACTTGAGAGATAGGATAGTCTCAAAAAAGTCTCGAAAAATCTCAAATTATAGTCACAATTTAAATTTATTGCTAATTATTGTCTGTTATTATTTGACAGTCACAATAATCTGTTAACTCCAAATGATTCTAACAGATGTCGATACCTTTCGACTGGGTTGAGTAAGTAATCAATAGATGGCGCTGCTATGGAAATAAATCTTCGAACGTGTCATATAAGCTACACTATCTATTTTTCATACCCCTAAGTGAGGCAAAACAACGTTTGCCGGGTCAGCTAGTAAGAAATAAAATAAATATAGCGTGGTTCACAAGCAGCTCCCTGCAGCAGCGAGTAAACAACCTCTGCATCACGTAGTGAGGCTTTCCCTCGACCTACTGCCCTCTCCGGCGCACCGGCACGCCGCTGTAATACCCTTATCTGACAACACACACTGTTGTAGATGTAGCTCGCCAAACTGAGGTGATCTGAAACGATCACCAAAGTTAAGCAACGCTCGATGCAAACATGACGACCTTGACGACCTCGTTGGCGCAACAGTTACCAGACTGCTAACCAGAAGGTTCCGGGTTCGATTCCCGACCCGGCCGACATCTTTGTGCTTAACTAAATTTGTCGGTTGTGGGTCTGGGTGTTAAGTATGTATTTATATAAAATATATATGTATGTATATGTAGTATATCAGTTGTGTTAGCTACCATAACACGAACTTAAAATTGTTCAGTATGGAGTTAACCAGCCGTGTGTGAAATGAGTCCTAATATTTATTTATAATATTTATTTACATGCAGAAGACTGTCATATGAATAAAGGTATGTATTTTCATCTGGTCGCTACCGTGGGGCGGATAACACATAGTAGGTCGCGGCTGTTAGACTTAGTACAAATAGTCGTTAAGTCAAGTCAAAGTAAGTTGCCAAGTACCTAACAGTTTGTTCCAACAGCTACAAATACAAATTATTTAATGGTAACACCAAAAGTTACTTTCTTGAGAGCCAGTTAATCTAGGCATGTTCCATTTTAAGCCAGAGTGTGGTCACGTGTTTTGTTGGTCAATTGCAAAGCTGTAAAGAGAACAAAAATTAGGAAAACAAAGTTAACCAAATTTTCAACACCACAACACCACCGAAGGCAGGCTGCAACCTCGTTTGGGGTCCACAGGAAAAGCACCACAATTTTAATTTGTAAAACTTGTAAAATTACTCATTAGTCTCAGGGTTTGGCTATTAGATAAAACTTTTTATAATATTAATGATTATCTAGAAATGAAAATTGACATTTGATTCATATCATTTACTATTGTAATGATATTATATTATAAGAATTAGAATTGAAAATTGACATGGATACATATCATATACTTTTGTATTGATATCATATTTTTTGACTTGTAACTTTGGTGTTATCAATAAATGATTTGTATTTTGTATTTGTATTTGCATTCTATATTGTACCTTTTTTTATCAGTATATTGCGCGTAAATACCATAATAATAAATGTTTGATTTGAATTTTCCGCTCTAGGTTTCAGCCAACTCAGCTTTTTTAAATCAGCTGGTAAAATGACGAATTATATTTTAACAAATTTAGTCAACTCTATGAATAGTGTGCACGTTGATATTCCGTGTCACAGTACACAGTTGAGTGAGTGGGTAATTGATCGTGAGGAACGCTCCACACCGCAAGGGTTGCCAACCGCACTGTTCAAAACATTTTTTTACTGTTTTGACGTGACAACGTCTTAAATTAGGTTGCGGCTGGGAGTCACTTATGAAAAAGTGTAACGCCCGGTAACGTTACGATGAGTCACCGAACGAGAGAGAGGACCGCCGAATGCCTTGCGTCTCTCTCCCACTCAACTATGATCGGTCTGCCGCGCGCGCAGCACGCGGCAGACGTTGTCACGTAAAATCTTCGCCCGTAAAACCGACTTTACAGGCAACCATTTTTTTGTTTTACTGCTTTTTACTGTTTTATATACTTACATTATACTTTAAGTATAGCTAGGCATTTGACCTTCTATAGCTAGGCGTGTAACCATAGAAATTGAACACTCTGACTGAAGGTAAAGAATGCCTACTATGAAATTACCAGCTTTCAAGAAAATACCGTTTGATTCTTGGCGACTGATTTTCAATTAAAAGTTGGTCAATAATCAAAATCAAAAGTCAGGCCAGCGCTTGAAATTACTATAATACCATGCAAAATATTTTACATTTGAAAAATTTCAATTCTTTTTAGGTTTCATAGAAAATTCTTATGTCTTTACAGTTGTTTCAATGACAGAAAAGAGCTTTTTTAATGTTATTAACTTGATAAATTGTCCACGAAGCATAAAAAAAGCTTGTTTTAAATTTAACACAAAATGTGTACAGACCTTAATATAGTTCAAATACATTTTAGAAATATATTCAATTATAACTAAGGTGTATATTATTTTTTTCGTAGTATTTTTCTGTGTTAAGCAATTTTTAATTTGAATACATGATATTGATGTCTAATATTTTTCTGAAAAAGAAATTGGCAACCCTAATCCCCAGTGTCACGACTTCGTGGTTTCCCGCATTTCTGTGACTTGTCGACTGTGTCACTTTACCCGAACGCTCCAAATTATCGTTACTGTTAACTTTGAGCTTTGCTTTTTTTATTTCCCCTGCGGTCAAAATATTAGGAGCAAAGAAATAAGATTACCGAACTTAAATATTATAATTTGTCAGCACGTAGCCCTGAATTGCTGACCAAAAAGTATAGTCATTTGGTTTCACTTCCGATTCGAATTTTGTGAATTATGAGTTACGATTCTCCCGATAGATGACTCAATGCCGGAGTGAATTCATTACGTTTACAGTAACCAAGTTATTGGACGATTGATAAGGCGATGTGGAAGCAAAGTTGCACGCTTTAAAAATCTTATAAAAATCCCGCGTTAATGATAGATAAGGCTACAGTTTTTCAGTTTTATTATCATCTTTTAATTCAGTTTTAAGAACCGTTACAGTTCCAAAATACGATTACGTAAAAATAGCTTGATAGTTTTATTCTTTTTAAATAGTTGTTTTGAAATAAGAAAATATCATGCTGTTGGAAGTAATAAAGAAATTAAAACAAATCTTAGTTTTTTTAGTAATCTATACCATCATTATACAGGGAAAATAAAGGGGAAAAGATTGATTTCCTGTTTGTTTGACGCAAATAGACTCCGAAGCTACTGGACCGATTTGAAAAATTCTTTCACCGTTGCGAAGCTACATTATCCCTGAGTAACATTGCAGGTTAGATTTTATAGCCTTTGAGCCGGGACGATTTGCTAGTTAATAATATTATCTATAATCGCTAGAGCTTATATTGCCAATATTGGCCATTGCAGATTTTATAATATGAATTTATTTAGTGAAATTTATACTCCTGCGCTTGAAGCTCTTCGCTCAAATATGTACGTTGCGACAGAACTCGGTACAACATTGCCTTAACTGTACGTGCTCGTCCGCTGGCCCAGCTCACGTGCGCTTGATCTCTAATAGCCGTGTAATTCGATACTACATGAAAAGAAAACTATTTCGCCACAATAAAACCTCTAGCCGTCTCCGACTCGATCATTCCTACATGAAGGATAATCGAATTGAATCGTGAAAGAAAGAAATTGCCTCCATCATCCTATATTCGCAATTTGTGGTCGATATTACCAGTAAGGTATTAGTGCATTCTCATTTTATTTTAAAAGCGATTACTACTCGATCCTCAATATTACTCTCGAACTTTTGGTGTAGGAAAACAGCGTGAGTACACCATATCATGGTGGTAGGGCATTTTCTATGGTGTCCGCCTGGCTAGTAACCATACTCAAGATGAAAAGTCTGTCGTCAAGCACCTTACGGTTTCTTCTGACAGCTTTCTTGAGAATCAATTATTCCAGATTTGGAATATTCTCTACATTAAACTCTAGCTTTTGGTGCAGGAAAACATCGTGAAGAAACCTGGTGGTAGGGTATTTTCTATTTTTGACGATTTGACTTATAACTTTGTTGTTATAAAAAAATGTTTTGTATTTGTATTTGTATGGTGTCCGCCTGGATAGCAACCACCCTCAAGATGAAAAATCTACCACCAAGCAGCTAACGGTTTCTTCTAGCAGCTTCTTCGAGAGTTATTCCAGACTTGGAATGCTCCACTAAGCCGAAGTGTTGCCAATCTGTTAAGTTACGCTCCCTACTGATCAAATGACTAGCTTTATTGTCTAAAAAAATACATAATCCACATGCACCTTCTATTTTTCTAACTTATAAATATTGATATAGTGTCCGTAATAGTTGTGTGTACGAAGCGTTAACAATTATAACTAAATATAAATATCATAAAATGGGTGTTTTTTTAAGTTTTTACGCCTTATAAAGGCAATTTCCATGCTTCAATTCGTCAAAACCGGCTGAGTTTAGAGCGTTATTTTTAATGCTGACATTCATTGGGTTTAACTACGGTTCTTTATTAATTTCTCCCATCATTTGTTTAAGATAAACGGTTTTGGAGAAATTATTTATTTTATATACTCGCCTACACGTAAAAGTATGCGTATATTATAATTGTTTAATCGTTAAACACATTAACAAATAGTAAAGTCATTTTATATTATCTTCATTATGATTGCCTATATTATATTTCAAAACGTCGTTAGTCACATGGTCATAAGATTAAAATAATTGTACAACATGGTAACATTCTGAAAACGCAATTAATTATTTGACTTTGCGCTATTAGTGTTAGTTAGGTAATCTCGAAAACTATACATAATTTCAAAGCAAGAGTGAACTGGGTTTTTCGGGAAAGCGCGCTGCTCCTATCACAATACCGCTTACCATCAGGTGAATTGAGATCAAGCGTAAGTCCATCTCATGTAACCAAAACAATCATCATAATCATTAGAATTTATTTAAGACTAGCTTCGCCCCGCGGTGTTACTTGCATTAAACCGAGACATAAGAAGAAAATCCGGGATAAAAAGTAGCCTATGTGTTAATCCAAGGTCTAGCCTATCTTCACACCATTATTCATCAAAATCGGTTCAACCGTATGAGCGTGAAGAAGTAACAAACGTACACACACACACAATTAACATTCGCATATTTATTATATTAGTAGGCTTGTTCTTTGTACCACAATGGTACTGTTGGTTTCATAATCACTACGAAACCAGAACCGGCGATTCTCCTTTGCTGTTACTGATAAAACGAGTAGTAAATTTGATGTAGCAAGAATCATCTCGGAGCCTAGTTCTCCGTACTGGGATGGTATCAGTGCAATGCAAAGCAGCGACCAGGCGAGCCGGCGAGGTATCTCACGCATCTTTATTCAAAACCTCGCGACAGTCGAGTGGAGAACAGTTAGACGAAATTTTTCACATTCCACCATTTGTATGAACAGTTGTGTTAACATTCGTAGCCGTGTCCTTTCAAAGCCCTCAGATACTTAGTGGAAACATTCGCCATTGAGTGTTAGCCGGCGGCATTCGAAGGCGAGAAAGCTTTATCGCTATTTCGCATTCAAACAGCAATTGCGCATTTTCTATTCATAAACAAACTTTATGGTGAGAAACTGATTGCAAATTGAAGAAAATCGTCTTTAGTACGCCGCATTCATACGCGGCAGTGAAACGACGAAAAAACTGTAAGTTGTATGGTAACGTTTTGCCTAGAAGAGATCGCTTTAAGCGATAAGGCCGCCAATTGTGGCACACTATTTTTTTGTTCTTAGTTATTATTTTATCTTTAGTTTTGGTTTTAAGTTTGTGTCCAATAAAGTATTATCTATCTATCTATGTGTTATGTCTCGCTCTACTATATAGCTAAATGAAATAGTTGCTTCCTTGTCGGTATTGTTTCGCAAGTAACTGCGAAATGGACGTTACACAGACGCAGCCGTTTCGCTAGTAGAGTTTTGCATCGCATAGCGTCACGCGTCCTGTCAGAGGCGACAGAATTTCGCAAAATGGAAGCCGAAAATATAAAATGACAATGACATTTCCTTGCGAAACCGCTACTGCAATTATTAAACAAAAAATAAAGAGTTTTTGTGAATGTAATTCCTTTTATAATTTAAACGAATATACTCGTATAAATATGGAGCTTGCAGAATCGTTATTCATGTGTAAAAAGTAGTATTTTAAATAAAAAAACTAATTAATAAATAATTAATTGATAGAAATGAAAAACAAATGCTATTGTGTGTAGTATTTAATGGGGTAGAATATTTATTTAATGATATTTGTTAGTTTATTTAATTTAATCTAACGATTATTTTTAAGTATTAAGTAATTATTGTAGTATGACTTGCCTTTAACGTATGTTATGTAGGGTTAATAAAGTTCTGCATTTCTGTATTTCGCAAAGACTCCCTGCCGCATGCGAATGCGTAGATGTACTAAAGGCGTCAAAGTTATCATGTTTCTAGTTGTTTCCTTTTATGGTCGAGAGATTTGGTTATAAACGGAATACGTGGTGGAATCATCGTCGGCGTTTACGATTGTATGGTTGTTAACAATAGCGGCGTCCGAGAGAACTCGGATCGGGCACATAACGGTTGTTGCATTTGACAGAAACACTCGTGTTACTTTCACTGACAGCTGTGATGCGTGCGAGGAGGTTAGCGCCGGCCTGCCCGAGTAATGGGTTAGCTCCATCGAGCTCTGCCAGCCTGGTAACTCGGCTTGCTAGCTAAACAACACGGTCTATGCAGAAAGTTTTTTTTTACTCAAAAAAGGTCAGCGCTTGACCACAATTCACCTGATAGTAAGTGACATTGAGGTCTACGGTAGAGCGCGCTTACTTAGAAGAAACCGGAAGTTAAAAGTTCAGTCTTTTGGAAAATGCTTGTTATATAAAAAGAGTCATCATATTCTTCTGGATGCTGGTTCGGATGGCACGTTCAATTGTAGATCTCGGCTAAGAACAAGCACTAGGAAAACAACGTCAGAGGTCCTTGGGTGGCTTGAAAACTCTTGACACCAGAGGCAGGCCTCTCCACTCATAAGGGAAAGAAGAGACTGATAGCGCCAGTACAAACGACCTACTTCACAAATGTCGATGAGAATACACGTGAAAGTGGACCTCCTGAATTACCACCTTAAACACCGGCTATAAAATTAACCTACATCTGAAAAGGCACCTTATTTCACGGTGATAAAGTTTAAAATGTAGCACAAGGAAGTGCATTAAGGCTTGCTGCCGGTGGATTGGATCCATTCAACTGTGCGAGCATGACCCAAAACGAAAGCAACGTGGCTGAACCGTGTTAAGTTTGCAGTATCAATGTACGAGTGAGTTCTTGCAGAAATATTTGCACCATTCTTTACATTTTAAACATTGTATTCTTTGGACTCTGTGTCTGATAATAAATATTTATTATTATTATTTACACTATAAAGTAAAAAATAGATACATCATTTGTCCTTCTTTTTTTATTCAAAATAATTTAAAGGAACGAACTAACTTTTATGACGCGAGAATAAAAAAGTTCAGTTTAAGTGTAGACAAAAATCGTTGTAAGAAACAACCATCTCGATGTACCAATGTCTTATTTCCATTATCTCGTAAAAGAAGATACATCATTAGTCCGCGTTTTTCTAATAAATAATATTTTTAAGGAATGAACTAACTTCTATGATACGGGAATGAAAAAGTTCAGTTAAAGAGTATAGAAAAATCGTAGAAAAAAACAATCATATCAATACACCAATGTCTTGTAAATAAATACATTGCGAATTAGGATTTTGATTTTAAAATGTAGCGTCTGAAAAATACGAATATTTGTGAGTGTGTTGGACCGATTTGAAAGAAATGTGGTGCGCACGCAGCATATGCCTTGAATTAACCAATATGCTACTTTTTATTCCGGATTAAAGCGGGTAACACCGCGGGGTGCAACCAGCCTATATTACCAATATAAATGATAAATATATCATTCAATTTATTTACATTTTTTTTTACTTAGCATTACAAATAATTACATCAGCTTAAAGCTAACTAGTTACCGAACCCTATAACTAAAAGTTAGTACTGTACCCTGTAACTAAAAGTTTTTAGTTGCTAGGATAAAAAAAAAAATTAAAATCTTCACTAAAGTTTACATGTAATTACTACCTATCTCAATAACTAAATCTATATACCAACTCATTTTTTAAGACAACTCAACTCAATTTTTAAGAATTATTTAACATATATTTATTAAGTTTCTCACTTCTAGGAATATATGTTCACTAGATAAGTTGAGTTTATAATTAATTACGTAAATAAAGATAATTTGAAAACAAACAAACTGTAGCCTGTATATACAGGGTGTAATTCATCGACTGAAAGGAGGCCTAGGGCCTGTTAGTACCCTGACTTGGGGTCAAGTCTAGGAAGGTTGAAAGACAGAGAGGAAGTACAGTAAAGTGCAGGGGTTCTGGTGCAATCAAAATGATATCCCAGAACCCCTTTTTAAAAGCACAAGGGATGGCAATCGAGGAGGTTTTAGTGAGTAAAAATCTCACATACCGCGGCTACACCCCAACGTAGTCGGGGATCTATGAAGATTTCCTCCTCGTAAAAAAAAAGGGTGTAATTCATTACGAGTCGATTGATCGACCTTCATTCGATAGCATTGAACCTCAATGCTCGCTGAATGGGCTCGTCAATTGTTTCCCCTAGTAACCTGCCGCTATCGATTCCGCAGTTTCTCTTTATGTAGAGTAGTGTGGCGCTCACACGGCGGAGTCACCTGCCGCGCACTCGGCTGTAACCTATGGTGGGGTTGGGAACCGTGTCGCCCACCACTCACCCGTGACGCCCGCTTGGGCGGCTGACCGCGACCTGGCCTGCAGCCTGCGTACCATTCGATACCTGGCGGGTGATACCGGGTTCATCACACTTCATTTTTTTTTTTTCACAAATTTTTTTTTCTTATAGACCTGGCAAACGTTGCTTTGCCTTAAGTACAGTTACCCTTATCACTTAAGGGTATGGAAAATAGATAGTAGATTCTCAGACATACTGAATACAGCAAAAAAAAAAAAATTGAAACTACTAGACGTTTTAATTCATATTATAAACAGATAAACATTGTATTAGTAATTTGTCAAATTACAGGTCAGTTTACATTAAAACACAATATTAATAATCAAATCATACACAATGTCAAATATAAATAACTAAAATTATAATTTTGCATTCCTGATGTCAAATATAATATAATAATATGTCGCAATTACATTGCAACCGTTATCTTCATAGTAACGTTTCTTTACTGATTCAATAAACTCGTTAATACTGTAATAAGTTCGTTGAAATTCGTTGAAAATATTGATTTATCTGATTGATTTCTTTAGACGTCCTATAAGCTATTTTTTTATTTAGAAAGAAAAGTGGAAATGCATTATTTTGTCCTTATCATTGTTTTAAATAGGAATCATATTATAAACAACTAATATGATAATAATGTCTGTACTGGAGTGGGTGCGCCGCGCGATGCATTTCAACTGGAAGCTACTGTTCTAAGAAACACGGCTCATTATGCGACCGGAATGTAATTATGGTAATGTATGTATACTCCGCTACTTACTGTCAGTATATTACACACGCGATTCCAAAGCTCTCATTCTGAGTTTAACTTAATTTTTATGACATGATTGGTTATTTTTTAATGTTTGAGTGATTTGAACGGTATTTATTTTAATGCAACTAAGATAGGGTGCAAATTTCGCTGCAAGGCCAATTTTTTAATACAAATTATTAGTTAAAAATCTTATTGTTCTTTGTATATTAAAGAATAGACTAAATATAATTACACCCAGTCAGAAACATGTTAGTTGGAAAATAAAATCTTTTAGAATCCGAGGTTATAAAAAAATATATAAAAGAAAAAGATTATTCAAAAAATTATTAGTTGTATTCGTACCTAACTGATGCGGTGAAGTGTGTTCTATCGTTATAAGTAATTCAGTGGATGTGGTTAATTATAACGTGTCTATGTCCAAAATTAACTAAAGGTTTAATAATAGACTAATGACCACCACGTTAAGAAAGATAAATATAAATAATTTCTAGTTATTCTATTATAGCTATTCTAGCCAAATATATCTATAAGATATAGGTTCGCTCTTATAAAATGGTAACAAACTTATCCTTTCCGAAAACGTACAAATAATTTATGATATTTTTTCATCATTAACTCACTTTTGGTTAAAAACTTAGCACCCATACTAAAACAAAACCTCACAATATATGCACATAATTTTAGTTAGACTAAAGTTTCTTTGTAGCTATTCTTATCAGACACGCTTTGCTACCACTCTAAACCAGAGTATAATATATGTATATCTATACTTATAATAAATAGTTCTATTGTTATCCACATAGCGACAACTTAACGCCTTTTGTCACGAAGCCCAAGTCTCATCAACAGAATAGATGTGTCACACAAAGTATTATGACATTATTATCAGATAGTTATGATATAACTGTCATAAGTGAATAGATTTCGTTTGATATGCAAATGAAGCGGTGAGATAGATAGGCGAGATGTCTCGGTATTCGAGCGAGTTATTTAATCGATTATACTCACGATAAGTTGAGTATCGATTGTCGAAGAATGCGAATCGATTAATCATCTTGATGCGTTGTAAACAGAGCGATTTTAAGTGTAGATTAATTTACGCTTTTAGAGAAGTTATCAATTAGATAGATGATCAAATTATGCGCAAATTTACGCAAAATGTTATCAGTTAAGATTTATTCAATTTAAGATTGTTATTACTTACCTAAGTGCATGCGGACAGTTCTCGGATGGGTGACCGTGCACAAGACTGTCTTTTAAATGTACTACTGCTGTTAGTATTTAAAACGAGTACAAGCAGTCGTTAAGAGTCAGCGGCTTTCAGGTGGCTTAAAACTCTCGACACCAAAGTTTGAACTTGGCAACTTAGTTCATACGAAAAAGAAGAACCTTAAATTATTCCTTCCCTTTTTTAGGCATGTTGATCTGTCTTTTGTTATCTCCAGCGGGATCGAAGGGGGATCGAATGTAAAATACAGTGTAAACTCTATATAATGACACTGAACTGTGCATTTTATGGCGTTATAGAGAGTGGTCGTTAAATGGAGAGAATATATAATTGTATGGAATACAAGCTAAACCAACGAAAGCCAATTGATTTCGACGCATTAGAGAATTTGTCGTTTAATCGAGTGACGTTACATGGAGTTTACACTGTGGTTAAACTGAGTTTGAGAAAGTAATACAGATGATGAATGTATATTGATAATGGAGGAAGCTTCGGAAAGTTTACCATCACTTAAATATGCATTAAGTTTGGGTAGATATTTTTGTTCTCACACTGATTATGTATACTAGTTGCGCCCCGCGATGTTACCTGTGTTAACCTGAGATAAAAAGTAGCGTATGTAGTACCTTGTTTTGGTGACTTCTTTCTTGGGGAAGATTCATGTCAATCTGGAACTTCGTATTTCTTGCAATTTGATTTGATATTTTTATTAAAATTAGTTAGTAACATATATAGTTTTTATGAGTAAATATAATTTGTATTTTCTTATATGTATTAATTTTAGACCTCTATAAAATTTGGTGAAAATCGGTCAAGCCGTTTCGAAAGAGTACGGTAACTAACTTTGTGACATGAAGATTTTTTATATTTGAAAAATAAGGAGGTTTGTATCTATCCTCAAACCCACCCATTCTTATATTAACCTTTGACATCCAGACTATACAACTGGTTTCCTCAAACACTTTAACTTTCTTGAAGCTCTTACTTAGAAAGAGTAGAAAGATAGCCAAAATAAGTCACGTCTTTTTCTTACTTCCGACTTTACAAAATGCTACGAGTCGCAGAAACTTTCTACAAATATAATAGCAAGCAATCAAAGTTATTAAATTGGAGAAATCGACAAAAAATGTCATTAGAACTACTTTGGGCGATAGAATGAGCGGGAACCCCAAATACTTCTTTCCATTCGTCAGAATGTACTATATATGGCCTTCATTTATTAAGGTGCTATTGTAGCGAGTTCAAATTTGTATGGTCCGCACCATACAATTTGAGCGAAAGATTTTTCACGAATGAATATTATAGATATTTAGTTAATATTACTACTCTGACTTAGGCTTAATTCATTATTTGTAAGGTTATTTTAATTTTTTACTTATTGTGTAGTTTTTTTTTCATACAAATAATGTTGTAAAAATATAAAGATATAATGTTAATATTATAAATATTTAATCAATGATTGAATGCATTGAAAAAGTAATATTACTTTTTATTTATTTGTTTAATAGCAACAACACAACGATTTAAAATTTTATAACGCCTGCCGCGTGGTATGAAGACTTTTCGAGAAATCAATTCATATTAAATCAATAATTAAAATAAAATAATATCATTACTCACATTCTTTTTTAATTACAGAACCACGACAATTTTAAATTTTAATACGTCTACTTTACTAAACAATTAGACTATGGAGTAAATTTTACGTTATCGTGTTCAGAAACTTAAAAACAATCCATAAAACTGATTTAACTAATTTTAGTTTGCATTATGGTTGCTAATACAACTGATATACTACATACACATAAATACATAATTTATTATATACATATTTAACACCCAGACCAACAGCCAACAAATTTAGTTCAGCACGAAGATGTTGGCCATGCCGGGAATCAAATCCAGAACCTTCTGAGTGGCAGTCCGGCATGGTAACCATTACAACAACGAGGTCGTCAAACTATGCTATTTGCTTCCACATTGCCTTAATTCGATTTCGGTAGAAAGTAAAAACAACTTACAAATAATCAGCAACTTGATTTATTGAGCAAAAAACTTTATCGCCTTGTGGGGTCTCAATAAAACGTTCACAGGAAATTATTTGACTTAACTTACATACATTCCATTAATAACTGGAATGTAAGTTATAACTGCGAATGTATGTTTGTAAGTAATTGTGAATGTTTTAGTTTCTCTAACTACTAAACCGATTTGTATGAAATTTGACTTGAGATAACTTGTTTATATTTTCAATTACATTTTAATCCACTTTCTATGTGGGATTAACTGAGTAGCACCGCGTAAAGCAGCTAGTAATAAAAATGCGAAATTTTGTATGTATGCAAGTGTGTATGTATGTTACTTCGTTACGCTTCATCGGCTAAGCCAGTTGGGAGGAAATAAGGTAAAATGTAGTTTATATTTTGGATTAACACATAAAATATGTTACGGTTTATTTGGAATTAAGACGGGCAACACCGCTTGATGAAGATCGACTGTAAATGGTAATTTAATGTAATTAGGTTCGTGGTAAACAAGTACAAGTACCCATAAAACAGTTTAATTAAAATGATCTCGTTTTATGTGATTGGAAACAAATTTAAGTACTGTTTATACCTACAACATATACCTACACATAAGAAAATGCGTATGGTTCAACCGCCCGTACATTAGAATTCAACGCGGTATCTGTAGTTTTTAAACCGCGGTTGTCCAATTACCTTAACCACGTTAATAGGACAAATTAATTAGATTAATATAAAATTATTAAATTATCTATCAGTATAATTTTTTCATGTAAAAAGTATGAGGTTTTTAAATATTGTAAATTTAAATCATTAAATAGTTAGCTATTTTAAAACAAATCAACACCAAATCAAACAAAAAACAATCATTGAAATTAATTAATTTGTAATATGAATTCTAACATTGGTCTCTAGTTATAAGTATATTTGAATTATAATGAATTTAAATATAAAGTTAAGCAAATCACTCATCACTCATCTTATCTTAATATATATAAATCTCGTGTCACAATGTTTGTCCTCAATGGACTCCTAAACCACTTAACCGATTATAATAAAATTCGCACACCATGTGCAGTTTGATCCAACTTGAGAGATAGAATAGTTTAAATCTCAAATTATAGTCGCAATTTTAATTTATTGCTAATTATTGTCTGTTATTATTATCCGTTATCTGTTAACTCCAAATGATTCTAACAGATGTCGATACCTTTCGAATGGGTTGAGTAAGTAATCAATAGATGGCGCTGCTATGGTAAATCTACGAACGTGTCATATAAGCTACACTATCTATTTTTATACCCCTAAGTGAGGCAAAACAACGTTTGCCGGGTCAGCTAGTATACTATAAGATACAGTAGGTATAGAAAAACAATTAATTTACTGAAAAAAAACATAAGATTACTTTATGTACCTTACTTTCCGAAATTGACAGCATTTTGTAAACTTAAATCTAGTTCTTTGTTACACTTTTACCGGACGGATGCGTAACGGATTAACTTTTTGTAACCCGAAGCTGCAAAAACAGTGTTACCAATTCAAAATAGTGTTTCTATCCAAACACGTACAATAGCCGGAAAAAGTACAGCTTTTGTTCTCTCAAAAAATTATTTGCTTTGTCGAGATATCTAAGTGTTAAACTTTTTTTCTATTTTATTTCAATAGCAATCTTTCAACCATCAATGACCTAGAAATGGTTAAATTTGAGGTTTACATTGTAATCTTTACATGTCTTAAGATGGCCTTAAAGATAGACTTGTAGAAAAGTAACCGTAAATGTTTAAAGTCACAGCGAGTAAGAAATAAAATAATTTTATAGCCACAGAACGTACCGGTATCCACCTGCCGCTAATTTCTAATTATTGCCGTGAAATTTGGCATAATAGGCGTATCGCGCTATTCGGCTGGGGAAGAGAATAGCGACAACTTGTGACTAAAACGGCCAATTCGAAGAACTAAAGATTTTCAAACGAAAATTGGGGTTTTTGTTCGAGGAATGTAACAGTGGCTCCCCCGATGAGTGCGCAGATAAGTCGGTACATCTGTAACGGATTCTTTACCATGTTTGTCGCTATACAGATATATCTGAAGGTTGTACAAAGAACTGGTGTTGGTGTACTGTACTTTGATAGGAAGATAAATAAACTGGAGCTTGTAGCTGTTCGTAATACTTTCATAACAACAAACTATTGAAAAGTATCATGAGGAAAATACAACAATCTGTCGCAATACAACAATCTGATATTTTATTAAAAACCTGTATAAATACAACAGCAAAAAAACTGATTATAATTTCTACAAACAGTTCACTCCGGGAAAATGTTTTTAATTCTATTTGTTCGTCTGTTCTATGTGGACTTTCTTGATCTATGCTATCTTCACAACTACTCGGTCGATATCAATAATTTCACAAAACAAAGACAATAAACATATAGTACATTGAAAAGTAAGCCTTTGTACAGATTTTAATCAAGATTAGTTCAAAATTATGGCCTATATTACTCGCGTTAAAAAAAAACGTAAAAATGAAAATATAGAAAAATGCCTAGTTGATGTAAAAACGCTACGCTAACTCATCAGTCAATTAAGACCGTCAAAAAGTGACATTAGAGAAAATACTGAACGAAATTCGATAAAATGTATATTTAAGAATACATATAGTCGAGTAAGGAACCTACTCATTTATTTGAAGACAATAATATATATGTGTGTGTTTGACGACCTGCCAACCAGAAGGTTCCGGGTTCGATTCCCGGCACGGCAAACATCTTTGTGCTGAACTAAATTTGTTGGCTGTCGGTCTGGGTGTTAAATATGTATCTACATAAAATATGTATGTATGTATATGTAGTATATCAGATATTATCTAGATGAAGTCAGATTCTAATAAAACATTTTCAAGCTACATTTAAAGGTATAAAATAACTTTTTAGATTACTTCTGAAGATGCGTTTCAAATTTCAGTCATCATAAAAGTACGGGCTAATGTGATAAGGCAGTTATTAAGAGGAAAACGGCTTGTTCAAGTGATTACAATCAGCGGCTAAGTAAGCTATTAAGTTACAAGTTAACTCATTAATGATGAAGGTTCTCATACTTCTAACTTGCTTACATTATTTCAAGTAAGTCGGGTTACGAATTTAATGTGTTATTCTTTTCTTTTTGTTTTGTTAAATACGGTTAGCAAGGAAAATACTTTGTGGCTACGAAAATATTTTTTTTTTTTATGATAGGCTTGCGCAGCTCACCTGATGTTGCGATCTAGAGTGGAGCGCGCTTGCTTAGAAGAAACTGATTAACTTTCGCCTTCAAGACAATGAGGTTATAATTCAGAAAGAACAGGAAGTCCTATAAAAGTCCTAAAGTATAAT
The DNA here is from genome assembly GCA_035578125.1 of Mellilla xanthometata. Taxonomy (NCBI): domain Eukaryota; kingdom Metazoa; phylum Arthropoda; class Insecta; order Lepidoptera; family Geometridae; genus Mellilla; species Mellilla xanthometata. The sequence continues at coordinate 385,929 of JAPUBQ010000051.1, read as the reverse complement.
TAATAAAAATGTCCCCACAATAGATGTGGAAGCGAAACGCTTTAAAAATGTTTGTTGGGATGAAAATAGGGATTGATTTTAAACCAAGGCAGAGCTAAAATCCGTGTTAACCAATTCAGTATCAGTTATATATAGACTAGTGATAACCATATTCTTATTCTTCTCCAACCCGCACTTGGCCAGCTTGGTGGATTAAGGCCTATATCTCTCACCTTTTAATAGAAGACCCGAGTCCCAGCAGTGGGAATATATATTGGGCTGCTTATGACCAAATTCTTCTTATAAGTATTTCGTATTTGAATTTAGTCTTATTTCAAAAACTCTATAAAACTGTAAGTAACCCACAACTCCGATGCAAAGCTCAGGTATAAATGTTTTCATTGCGTTGAATAACTGTTTCTAATGACATTCAAATGGTATTTATGGTCACAATGATTTTATCATAACGACCTGAACACCGCTACCCGAGTTATTGTGTCAAGTTTTATTTTGTAGTAAAATTGAGAAATATGTCGCTAGACTAGATTTGCGTGAGCATTTTCCGTTAGCGATTTTTAATATAAAAAGAACCGCAACTGGATATTGAAATTTAATTTAGATATACTCGTATTATTCGCTAATAGTTTTAGTACTATATTTGGCATAGGAAAGTAAAATAATAAATTTACATTTAATTTAAAATGGTTTTTCTTCACCAACTAAGTTACCAGAGTTAAAGTATAATAAAAACATTATTATACTAATCTACATCTATAGTAATCTAAGACTTACATAATATTTAGGTACTTGGTTGGACTTGGCTTAACGGCTGCTTGTACTAAGACTAATTACAGTCGGTACCTACAGTTTAACTTGTCATTCTAGCCACGGCAGCTCCCAGAAGAAAATGCTACTTTTTATAAGTATGATAGTCTTGTGCATCTATCCAAAGACTGTCTGCGTAATCTCGATGATCACGCAACAATTTAACGCACCATTCGATTCACGGTAGCACCCAAAAGAATATTCCACTTTTCAAATAAGTCTTGTGAATTATCACCAATCCAAAGACTGTCCGTATAACTTCGATGATCGTGTCAGATCAGCTTAGTTAGCTGAGCAACAAGCGCTACTGCATACATAGTATTTTTATTGAAGTATGGTAATTTATAACAATATTTATAACCTTAGACGCGCAAATTACTTACGCCGACTTATGCATAAAAATGTATCAAATACGGTCATTAATTCATTGTCTTGACGTTGATAGCGGAATAATGTTACACAGTTTATAATCTGTAGACTCCGGCAGGCGGTGCGCAGGCGCAGTCTGGCGCCGGGGCCTTTTTGTTTCTGCATAATTAGGTCGCGTTTGGAAACGGTGAAGCTCAAACCTATGTGACTTAAAAACTAAACTAACTAACTGGGTTTGCGCGTTGACCCGAATCGGATCTTGACCTCCGATACTAAGAGACGCCACTGTTCTCGCTCCTGCCGCTGCGTGACCTGAAGATTGCGCAGGTCCTCCTCCACTAGGTCTATCCAGCGATATCTGGGACGTCCGACCGGTCGACGGCCGCTCGCTCGTCCCAGGTAAGCTCTTTTCACTGCACGATCCGATTCCATTCTCTCTACATGGCCGAGCCAGCGGAGTCTGTGTGATTTTGTTTCGCCTATTATGTTAGGCTCGGCCACTAGTTGTTCTATTTCGGCATATTTCCGCAGACGTATACTCCCATCATTACTACGTGCCAGCCCAAGGATTTTATGTGACTTGCTTTAATGAAATAACAAAAATACCTGACATTATATTTCCCATTATATTACTTGTGTTGAAGAATGTATTGATTACTATTTTATTGCTTAAATGATTAGTTACTACATTTGTTATTTAGGTTTTGTAAATTATATTTACTTAATCCCACTTTTATTATTTATTTTCCATTATATTTACTTACTATCAGGTGATTTGCGAGCCCATTACAACTAAATAAAAATAAAGAGGGAAGTTAATAAAGTGCGATCTCCACATTAAAACATTTTACACACTATGAAGGTAATACAATTGTGACTTGTTGAATTGGTAATTAACAAATTGATCAAACACTAGTCACATCTACGTAACGGCACGTTAAACGAGTCAGTTTATTTGGTTAAAATCAAATATGAAGGAGCAAAGTATTATTTATGGCCTCATTGAAGGCTAATAATAGAAATAACACATATTTTATTGCGCCTAAAACTTTCCTTAAATTATTTATTTTATAAAATTCCTTTCAAACAAACTAAATTTTTAGAGTCCCGCACCTGATGATATAAAAAAGAACTCTAGGTCCACTTGGTTGTCCATGTCTGTCATTTCATATAAATACCTTATCACATATTTGGTGACCCTACTTCCTTTTGATGGGAATAAAATATCAAAATCTATATTTCAATTTTATTATATTACATTGAAAAGTATAAAACTAAAATAATATGTAAAACTCCCTGTAAAATAATTACGATAGCCTGCAACTTTGACAAAACAATCAACCCGAAGACATCACCCGAGTGAAACTCCCTCGTTTCCGAACGCGTCCCAACTTCTAACTAAGTAAGCGTCTAAGTAAAAAGACATACAAAGCTGTTCCCAGGGATTAGCATCGAAACAGTTTTATTCCGCGGGAATGTGCAACTAACGGTCGTATGCTAGCTGACGGAGGAAATTAACTCGGTAGAAGCAACGGCTCTTTGCTTAGGTATCATCATTATCATCAGTCGAAGATTGCTACATCGTAATACACATGCCGATCTTGTATGTAAAATTGACCAAGCGAGTAGTTTTTGCTTCGACTGTTAAATTTTGTTTTATTCTGTCCGTTTGTTTGGATGTTAGCACTCTTGTACCGGCCGCAGTTTTAATCCAATCATGACGAAACTTGGTGTACAGGTTATTATTTCTTTGTAGTCAGTGATTTTTAGTTGTAGTATCCAAAAAAAAAGTCATCGAATTCTTAGTTACTGGAGAGATTAAATACATATTTGAAATACAATTTTGAACAGAAAAGGCGAATACCACTCCGGATCGTACCTAGCGCAAAATTTATCCATAGCCATACAACGCGGCAATGCTACGAGCGTTATGGGTACCTTTCCGTCAGGTTCTATCCGGAGTGGCCTATTAAATTAATTTTATAAGTGTTTTTTTTTATCAGTTTTTAATCTTATTATCGTCTATCTGTAATAAATTATATTTTGAACATATATCTTATTAATCAAGTAATTTATCACTTTTACAATAATTATCCCTCTCTATTTACCCCATTTCCCATATTATGTAGAATGTAGCGTGACTTGCTAAGGTACAAATAATACGAAAAAAAAACTCTAGCTCCATTGCCTACTACATTAAAGATGGCAAATAAACAAAACTTTAATGTTAAGCGAAGTGGACGAAAACTTCAATGAAAAAATGATGCATGAGGCTGTTTTCGCGAGGTCTACTGTTTGGAGAATTACCAGTGAATAGGAGAGAGTTTTAACACTTTGTATGGGTCGTGTCATCTCAGACACGTCCCATACAAAGTCCGAGTTACGACGGGACACGGTGTCGAACAGTTTTCACTCGCATTCAGCACAAGCTATCAACGTTGATGCTACTATATTGTACTTTATTGCTTATAAAATAGAGTTTACTTTTGCTTGGTTACTTGCCACATTCATATTAGTCACAAAACACACTGTAGGTAATGAATGTATAGATAATGAAACTATTGACATACTAGCAGTGTGAAGTGTGATCATTTTATGAGAAAATACCCATCATGTGTACAGCCTGTCATAAAAGCGGTAAATGATTGACGAATGATTGTTAAAATGTGACAGCATTGTGGTTTTTTTAGTTTACATTTTAAGAAATACTGAAGCATTAACGATATTATAAGGTAGGTGTATCCTTTCTATTTTTTTTAAATAGACACATAATTAACAATAAAGATAGGAATTAACAAACACAAAAAATATACAGTCGAAAAACCGCCTCCTCTTTTTGAAGTTGCTTAAAAATTCAGTAAACTAATTTTGCTGATCCAAGTGGGTAAGAAAATACTCTAGAAAATAGAGAGAGATAAGAATATGCGACATAAATCTAGCTCTGAGCATTTTCATCTTATATATAAAATTTCCGTGTCACAGTGTTTGTTACCGTACTCCTCCGAAACGGCTTGACCAATTTTTACAAAATTTTATATGCGTATTCAGTAGGTCTGATAATCGGCTACTGCATATCTATTTTTAAGGCAAAACAACGTTTGCCGGGTCAGCTAGTAGCTCTATAAAATTTCAGTGCAAAATTTAATACGGCTACCGTTAAACGCAGCTGCCATAAAGATATACTCTCATAATAGGGCTAATCCACTCGCAGTAAATGGGAGGAAAATGGCCTTAAACTCTAACAAATCACATTTATAGCAGACTTGGTTGATAGCTGCAAGTGCAATGAAGCATCCAAGCTGTAACACAGGCTGCAAAGCTTAGTTCTGCAAAAGCTGACCCTCAGATAAATCAACTCTAACAAGACTCATTATTAGTGTAAGTATTGTGTAAGTAAGAACAGCTGTAAATTAAGTTAAATAAAGATTTTATTATTATTATTATTACATAATCAAGCACCTAATGTTCCGGAAGCTTCCTTCATAGCCAGTGGTTCTAGACTTGACATGCTCCACCTTAGGACTAACTTGTGTAGTTATGCGCCCTGTTTATCAAACGCTTAACTGTACTGTGTAATGAAAAGTATATCTAACTGTTTTTTTTTCAACGTGGTAATGCTGCCAGCTTGTTAGGCATGCTGTTCTGTGATAGTGGGTTAGAGTTTTAGACTTGCTTTTAATTTTTTTCTGATTCTACTAGGTTACTTTTGTGGTTGCTAAGCAGTATATTGCAAATATAATTTTGAACATTATTTATATACTTTCTGCGCCCCGTGGTCTTACCCGCGTTATTCCGGGATAAAAAGTAGCCTCTGTGTGTTAATCCAGAGTCTAAGCTATCTTCAAACTAAGTTTAATCAAATTCGGTTCAACCGTTTGAGCGTGAAGAAGTAACAAACATAGACACACACAAACTTTCGAATTTATTATATTAGTAGAATAAAAAAATATATTCATGAATTATTCTTAAGCCAAGTTGTACAAAAAATAGTACAAAAAACAAATGACATACGTATATTAAGTTTATTGAAAAAAAATTAAACAAACGAGTAATAAAACGACCAAAAGATATAATACTCGTATGTGCAAATCAATCTATGTGCGATTTAATTGTACTAAATTGCTCTCCATTTTAAACCCTTACATAGATTACAAAATGGCGTCACATCTCACAAGTTATGCAACCCGTTTCTAAATAAGGCACGACGGGTCTACCACTGGTCTATGTTTAGCAATTATGTGCTACGTAATTGACGTAATGGAGACCGGTTGGTCTGAGTAGCCTCATTATACCGGACACTGCAGTTCAATGTCACCCGGGTGCTTAGTGATTTGTTTACTGACTTTTAAAGAGGTTTATCTAAGTGAAAACTTGATTTAATAGACATGATTTTAGTTCAGGTTTTTTTTTGTCGAGCTTTTTGGCTTAGTAGTTACCATGCTGGACTGCCAACCAAAGTTTTCCGGGTTTGATTTCCGGCACGGCAAACATCTTCGTGATGAACTAAATCTGTTGGTTGTAAATACCAATCATATATTTATTGATAACACCAAAGTTACAAGTCAAATAATATAATATACAAATGTGTATGATATGATTCAAAATATGACAATTTTCAAAACTAATTCTAGTAATATAATGTCAATACAATAGTATATGATATGAATCAAATGTAAATTTTCAATTCTGAATAAATAAATAAAATAAATAAATAATAAATGGAATAACTAAAATACAACAACCATAACGTCTATATCGACTTATAATTTTCTCAGGAACAAAGATCTGTCTATGTGTATGTCTTCTCACATGAAATTTCTCGATTCGTGTCAGGTCGCCCTGCTTGACAAAAGCTTATCTGTAAGGAGTAAGAGAAATCGAAGTAATTAAAAAATATTTCAGTATGAATTTGTTCAATTATTCACACTTGGATAATATACAAATGTGAATAATGTGAACAAATTCAGGCTTAAGGTTCAGTACGTGTGACTTTTCACCGAATTAGCAAAAAACGGTATCACATTCCATAAGCTCAGCCCACTTATTTCGGAAGTAAAAAATAAAGTAAAGTAAGAAATGTAGTCATTTGAAATCACAAATTCAAATCTGTGTTTTGCGTAAAATAAATTCAGGTATATTTCCGTTAAATTGAGAATGCCAATTTACATAATCAAGATTTGAGCATGATAATGTAGGTATTCGCAATTCAGTACGGTATATCGGACAGCGGTAGACTTTTGGACCACTTTTGTAAATAACTAACTTATATGTCATCATTCTTCCCCAAACAAAAATATTGCAAAAAAACCTTCAAAAAAGTTTTTATGATGTTTAATCTGAACCAGATTAGTAAAGTGAATAGCATATTAGGGTATGAGCTTATTCCTAGCAGTGGGAGAAAGCTACCCAGCAGATAATGATGATAAAATAATTGTAATTGGAAGATAGCTGATGAAGTTCTATCAACATTCGACAAAACTACCAGCAAAATCTGGGATGAGCCGGTTTGAGCATTTCTCTTAATTCGATCGTAAATTATTCTAAATTAAAGTCCTACTAAAGATATAAAAGCGAAAATTCGTGTGACTGTGATTATGATTGTTACTTCTTCACGCCCAAACGTCTTGATCAATTTTAATGAAAATTTGTATGGAGATAATTAGCACCTTGGATTATAACATAAGCTACTTTTTATCCCAAATTAGGGCTAGTCAAACAATTTTTTTTTCACAAATTTTAACTAAAGCCACTAACGATATCAAGAACCAGACCGCTGGGTAATTGAATCGGATATCAATCGTACCAACAGTGTAGTCAAATGGTGCTTGCATTTGACAAAACTAGCGGCACAATTTAGGATGACCGAGTTTGGTAATTTCCCCGTGGCCAGTGGAATAGGAAGACGGCGTGGGCAACACTCGACAAACAAAGCTCGTTATGTGAGCTCTGTTACGCTTCTTGGACATTCCGTCCGTGGGTTTTGTACCAATTTGGAGACCAACGGTTCTGTGACGCAAACCCGCTGGCTTTCCGATTATTTGGTACGGGACCGTTACTCGGGGCGCCAATTTACTTGAACCGAGAGTGTGTCAGTGCACTATTAGATTTGTGTTGTCTTATCTGGACTTTGTCTGTTTCTAGCCCTTAGTCGTATGCTTTAATACTGAAGGTCGTGACTCCCTCGCAGAATTTGTTCATTGGAGAGTTCTCTTGGACCAACCACAATGTACTTGATATTATGGTGGGCGACTAGCTCTTTCGACAAACTTGACTTTGGATGCGTATGATCTAGATTTGTGTTGATTTTAACTGGACATATTAAGGATTTTGTTTTTTTTTTTTTAACATTCACAATAATTTCGCTGTAAACTGTGACTTTCAAACCAGAGCACATATCTACAATTTAACATGTCATCTCACAAACGGCAGCGATCCAAATGTACGAGTAAGGTCACTCGTCAAATACATTCTTTTTCACTGTCACCCACTCGAAGTCTTCACCGACCGTTGTTTAACTTTGGCCATTGCATCAGATCACCTCAGTTTGCCGAGCATCTTTAAGCACAAACACAGATGAAAGTGGATCGAAATCAAGACAGTTGCTCTCACAGCCTGGTTAGAAAAAACAATTCCATGTTAACTCGGCATGTTTGCTCTACGTGTTTAGATTGTGCGAGGTTGTCGACCTACATTGCTAGTAGTACTGGAACTAGTTTAGATGTAAGTGTTTGAGTTTGCACTTAAAAATCATGTTCCGTTGGGTCTTGCGCAAGCGCAGCGTCGATAGTTTCAGTTTTAAGATGTCCACCAACAATAATAGTTTTAATTAATTCTCATATATTGCAATATAGAGTATCGAAACGATGACAGTTCAGTCGGGCGAGCGGCACCGCACGTCCCGGAGGTCGTGACTTTGATCCACGCCAATGACTTCGAGTTTTCGGTGAAAGAAAACATTGCAAAGAAACCATACCATAGTGGTAGGGTATTTTTTAAAACTTGCCTGGTTAGCAACTGCCCTCAAATTAAATGATCTTAATCTCTTGATTTCGGCAGCGTTGTTATAAGTTATAGTATTAGAAAGAAGTAGATATTGTCTCAGACCACTAAAAGAAATAATTTCATGGGACAATGTTATAATTTTGGATTAAAAAAAATTACGCATCAAGTATACTGATTTAAAAACTGTTACCAAGATATGAATAGTAAACAAAATGTAGTTTTCGCATTTCAATGCATAATGTATGCGTGCAATTTATAGCAATGTTTCACGTTATCAGTGTAATAGCTCCATTGAAGACATGGCGGCATTGTGATTTACTCTCCGCAGTTTAATGCAGGCTGGTGACCGAACGAGCGCAGCGAGCGACGCCCCTCTGCATCGATTCACCGAATTTTCTTGTGTCCTTGTGTTTGGATGTTGGTATATTTTATCGCGTAGAAGTCGTAATTTTGAACCAATCTTGACGAAACTTGGTATACAGTCTTATATAGATTCGACTATTTAGTAGATATTTTAGTCATCGTTAATTTGATTGTTCTTATTAGTTATTTGATTGTGGACTGGTTTACACAAAAAGCGGGATACTTTGCTCGAGTGCAGTTCACTAGTGGATCTTGATTATTTTTAAACCGTCAAAAATAATCAATACTATTTTCTCAAGAAAATTTTAAGTGTATTTATTGGTGATTATGAATGAAATTGCAGAAGAAATCATAATGACTTCATAATGAACTAAGTCAAACGATAAAATTAAAAACTAGAATTTTGACAGAATCTGTTTAGTGAAAGATATATTAAATTATTTTTACTCTTTAAACTAATGATAATGATTGTGTATGTAATCGATACGTGCACGATTAACAATTTTTCAATTAATGTTACATCAAAAAGAAGACACACTATAAATATGCTTAATACATTATTTACGACTTAGTCATAATTCCTATCAATATTAATATATTTCCTATTAATATTATGGCGAGCTTACTCTAATTTAAATTGTAGGGTTTAAGTTTGTATTTTAATTGTTTTTTTCTAATAGTTATTTGTAAATAAACATCTCATTATGAATTAAATAAAATCATGTATTAAGTTATAAAATTAGATTTTAGTTGACGAAGTGTACTGTTCGGAGTAGCCCTAGCTCTATCCCGGAGGATCCTGAAGGAGGCGTGTGTGGAGGAATGCGGCGCGGTCATTGCGCCGCAGGGACGCGGTCAACCGCCCCTGCCGAGTGCGCGTGCGCCGGCTCCCTGCATCCTCCACATTGTCTAGCGATCAGCTGCGATAAACCCGACCAAGACTATAAAAAAACAAGCACTAATCGCTATACAAAACTCCCATTTTAGAGTCTCGTATTCAAGGGGTAACAAAGGGTTAAATGATCACGCTGTTTGATCATATATGTAAATAGTCAGTGAATAAAAAAATAAGCACTAATCCCTATGCAAAATTCACCTTATTAGAGTCCCGTACAAAGGTTAACAAAGGGTTAAATATGTAACAAGGCAGTGAATAAAAAAAAACGAATCCCTATGCAAAATTCACCTTATTAGAGTCTCGTATTCAAGGGGTAACAAAGGGTTAAATGTTAAGATCACGCCGTTTCATCATATATGTAAATAGACAGTGAATAAAATATAAGCACTAATCCCTATGCAAAATTCACCTTATTAGAGCCCCATATAAAGGGTTAAAAGATCACGCTGTTTGATCATATGTAACTAGGCAGTGAATAAAAAAAACGAAACCCTATGCAAAATTCACCTTTTAGAGTCCCGTATTCAAAAGGTAACAAAGGGTTAAATGTTAAGATCACGCCGTTTGATTATAATAATATGTAACTAGGCAGTGAATAAAAAAAAAACTAATCACTATGCAAAATTCACTTTATTAGAGCCCCGTATAAAGGGTTAAAAGATCACGCTGTTTGATCATATGTAACTAAACAGTGAATAAAAAAAAACGAAACCCTATGCAAAATTCACCTTATTAGAGTCTCGTATTCAAGATAGTAGCATATGACAGCGTGATCTTAACATTTAACCCTTTGTTACCCAACAAAGGGTTAAATGTTAAGATCACGCTGTTTGGTCATATGTTACTAGGCTGTATCTCAAGAACCGTGATTTCTAGACAGTTTTTTTATATGTCTTATAGGTTTGCGTTTGACCACAGCTGTGTTTTTATTACCATCCACACTCAGTTGATCACAAATGTGTTTCTATTGCCGCTTAGCAACAAATATTTAAACTAAAAACTATATTATAACCTTTTTAAAACACTGTTTAAAAATAAATAACAAACGCATTTTTTTCTTCGATCTCCGACACCTAATATAAAGACGCATGAAATATGAACAGAACATTTATCAGTGTATTAAATTTAAGATATACAATAAAACAATTATTTCTAACACAAACACGTGATTGTATACAGTTTTTAATAGATATTGGTACAGAACCCTTCATGGGCGAGTTTGACACGTACTTGGCCTTTTATTCTCAATGCACGACCGCCCCGGGCAAGCTGTATTTTCTAAGCTAGAGAAAAAGGTAATTCGTGTCTCGCCACGGCCGCGGTTTGTTCCCGATAGGTCGGCGCCGGCGCACGTTGCCTGACCGTATCTCTCCCGGAGTTATTACATTCTCCTCTAGCATTGCACGTCGCTTTGAAAATTGCCGAGAAATATTTTATTACTTAGATCGTCCCGGCTTCGCACGGGCTAAAAAATAATCTAAGTTGCAAAAGGAAACAAAATATACCCTACGTTACTCAGGGATAAAATAGCTTCCTAACGGTGAAAGAATTTTTCCAATCGGCCCAGTAGTTTCGGAGCTTATTAGCGTCAAACAAAAAATCTAACTTTTCCTCTTTATAATGTTGGTAACTCAGAATACAGAATTCTGTATTCTGAGGTTGGTAAAGATGAACGTTGTCGGTGGATGGTTAGCATATACCTGTAGCGACTAAAGCTCGGCTAATTTAAGTGATCTGACGCGATCATCGAGGTCAAGCAACGATCGATGCGGACAGTCTTTGGATGGGCACCCAATACACAAGCCTGTCTTTTAAAAAACGGGTTAGATGATTAATTATACTGTAGGTTCCAGCTGTTATTCTTGCACAAGCAATCGTCAAGCAAGCCAAGACAAAGCCTGTATAATTTCTACTTTTTTGATACGAGTGTGATAGAAAACATTTCAGACCATAGAAACAATTTTATTAAGCAGTTTATCCAGTTTATGAACATAAAAGTCTCATGTAAATCAATTCCCGTTATTAAAAGCATTGGTCGATCAAAAACCTTTAAAAGCGCAGTTAATATCTTTGGTTATTCAAATTAGATTAATGCTAATAGTTATTAATGTATGCTTATTAGACGATTTGGATGAAAGACTGTGTTAAACTGTCATAGAAATAAAAAAGCTTTACGGTATACGAAACATGATATTTGCAAAAACATCAAGATGACGCGACTTTTTGCAAAACATGACATCATGGTGCAAAAATTTGTTAAAAAATAAAAAGTAACATGAACTATTTTACTTTCTCTAACAGTAGCACCATTAATCTTGCTTTTACATATATTTTTTTTAGTTCCGAATAGCAAAAAGTGAATTTTAATTACAGTGTGGTATCGGCTAGATCTAATCGAAAGTCGTATAAAAACGGATGCTACATAGATTTCACTTGATATAAGTGATTAATGGAGTGTTAAAATTCGCATACCTGTCTATACTTACCTATTGGCTGATAAGGCAGAGGTCAGAGAGAAAAAGAGATAGGAATATACTCGTCTTTCTTAGCTTGTTCTGCCTTCTTGATCACACACTCAACTCAGGTGGAACGTGACAATTTTTCGTACAGTATATATAATAGCCTACAGCATTTAAAATTTTAGATGCCTTAGATTTTTTAAATTTATTATAAGTAATAAATATCAGTGCCTATTAGTTAACATGTCATAGACGGATGGAAGTATAAATAATTTTGACGGACTATTATTTTCTACGAGTTTAATCATAACTATAATTTATTTATAAACATTAGTTTACACGTCAAAATGTCATAAATTTTTTTTAGAAATTCACGATAATACATATTATAAGTGATGTTAATTAAAATAAATTGTTCATACAAATTACAAATGAGTATTAAAAGAAATATATGATGAAAACTATATATGACGCGGCCATTTTTTTTTGACACATTTCGTTTATTAGCCTCTAGTTTGTATTATGTTTGTTAACACAACTAATGTACTACATATACTCGTACATTCAATCATATTCGATACATATTTAACACCCAAATTAACAGCCAACAGATTTAGTTCATTGGCCGGACCATTTAACATAATTTACAAGCTTTATTAGAACTACGTACTAAAACAGTCCGCTATCTCCTCGCCTATAAGGAATGCGTGGCGCCTGCTGCCCAACTAATAAATTTAGCTTGCAAATAATGTGTCTACTCACTCCCACATGAATATTGATGATCGGATACAATGTTTACAATCCATTTAGTTAATTATAATCATTTGTCGAAGTTTGACTGCTGACAGAACAATTTGGAACGTAGAAAGTGTTGTGTTGATTTTTAGCACCCGACGCAAAAACTACTAGGTGTTACGTGTTTTTGGGTTTGTCTGTCTGTATCACTCGAACTGAGTTTTTTTTTAGGAAAAGGTTGTATTTGTGGTAACGAAAAAGATGTATTTGTACATAGAAGTATCTCACAAACGGAGAAACCGATTTTGATCGATTTAAATTGCTTGTTTGTTTGAAAGTCGTATTTGTCGGAAGATGACGCCGCGACAAAAATGATGGATCGCATATCTTTTCACGGCTGCTACAAAGTGAGAAGGATAGAATTATCAAGCGAAAAAACTCCAAAAAAATGTCTTAAATGTTGATTGCTTGTTTGCCTCAAAACGGACGTCAAATAATAGACTTTGACAACTAGAAGACACACATACAATATGACAAATTTCAAATACAAGATACCCAACGGAATTTTTTTATTTCAGTTTTCTAAATTTGAATTTTATACTTGTTGTCAAATATCGCGTGTTAGTAACGGTTCTGCATGTATCGTTAAATGAGATCTAACACTTTCAGAATGTTTGCCTTAACATCTTTATTTGGAGTGTAAAGGCTTTGTTAGTGGGTTATTGGAATGTCTTATGTTTTCGACCCGACTGCGCGTCTCTACCTCGGCTTAATAAGGTGATCTGACGCGATCATCGAGGTTAAGCAACGGTCGATGCGGACAGCCTTGAGATGGGTGACCTTGCACCAGAATATCATTTAGAAACTAGCATTTTTATCTGTACGCTACCGTGGTTCAAATTACACGTAAATTTGTAGGTCCCGGTTGTTAGTTTTAGTACAAGCAGTCGTTAACCCAACTTGGAGGCCTTCGGGCGGTTTGAAAACTTTAGACACCAGAGCTTGGCCGCTTAGCCGATAAGAAGGGGATGAAGAATAATTACTGCTCAATAAGTGTAAGGTTTCTCTAATAAATACCCTAAATTTAGGGTAACTTTACCGGTAAAATGATTTCGATGGATTGGCAACACCGGTTGCCACTTGGCGGAGCGCTGAATTCAGGACGGTTGGAACCGAACAGGCGGACGCTGAAGGCTACCTACTTGTGTGAAATAAATATAGTTTTTGCCAGTGTAATATCTGGGTTTAATTACAATCCTCGTCGACACCTGCAAGTAGTGATGAATAGGCAGTTTACACCTCAGAAGTGGGATAAACCAATAAAAATGTAAGTGCACGCCTACAATTTAATAATGACCTAAAGTGCTATTGTTAAATATTGCAGTTCGTTGTGCTCGTAGAAAAAGTGTATTATAGTGATCCTAACCTAACGCTAAATAAAAAAAAAAAAATGTTTAAACCGTCCTGTCATGTATGTACATTGAACGCACGATAATTCACAAAATACCACCTACCTTCAAAGTTCAAGCTGATGTTGTAATTCCCATGTAATCTTGTCTGATTTTACCGCATTAACAAAGAACATTTTAAATTAAGGGTAGTAAAAAAAAAAAAATAATAATTGGTCTCCTAATTGTGGGGGCCGGGGGTTCATAAGGGGGATCAAAATTAGTAATTTTGTCCTTCAACATAATCGACATTGCTCAATTTTAAATCTAATGCAACCAATTTCTGGCTACGAGTTTCAGATAATGGAATCAAACGATGTTGGACGGAGCACAGAGACTCCCCGACGCAGCCGATCGCGCTCCAGGCGCAGCACCACTCGTGGGCGTGATCGTGACTCTGGTCGACGCAGCGGCAGCCGCGGTCGTCGGCTTCAGGATCGCGAAGAAGCACTGAAGCAAGAGCAGACGCGGATTCGCCAGCTGGAGCTCGAGCTACAACGAGAGCGAGACGCGGAGCAACGTCGTCAACGGAGCGTGCAACGTCGGTCACTACGAGGGGTGACGCGTAACAGCCGCAGCCGCAGCCGCAGCCGCTGCCGCAGCCGAAGCCGCAGCCGTGGCCGCAGCCGTGGCCGCAGCCGTGGCCTCACCCGTGGCGACAGACACCGCCGCAGCAGCAGTCGCGTGCCCGATGGAGACTACCGAAGAAATTCAGAAAGGTTACGTAGTCCATCCTTTTCCTCTAAAGATGTTTGTCAAATAATTAAATCTATTAAAGATATCTTCCCGTCACAGCCGAGCCATAGCACACAAATTTCGAACAGAGATAGTAAAAACATTATACCTGAGTTTAATCCTTCAGAGAAAAACCAGCGTATGGATATTTGGCTTAAAAAAAGTTAATGAATGTGCAATGGTCTACGGCTGGGACGAGAGGAGCACAGTACATTTTGCTATGCAAAAACTGTCAGGCTTAGCTAAAATATGGTATGAAAGTCAGAGCTCGATTTTATATAGCTGGTCGGAATGGCAAGCCAAATTAATGAATGCTTTTCCTTGTGAACAAAATTATGGGCAGTTGCTTGAGGACATGTTAAAGCGTAAAAGTAGGATTAATGAACCCATACAAAACTATTTTTACGAAAAACTTTCTCTACTTAACCAATGCGATATAAACGGCAAGCGTGCCGTCGACTGCATTATCCACGGCATCAGTGATAGGACCACGAGATCTAGCGCATTAGCGCTACGGTGCGATGAACCCGACGAGCTATTAAAGTTCTTAATTAGCAATAATAGAGATGCTTATGCTCCTCAACAATTGTTTGTGAAGGATCGCAATTTAAATACGAATGATAATAAAGTAAATAATCGCTCTGACGTTAAAACCAATCCTGGGTTGTTTTGCTACAATTGCAAAGAGAAAGGACACCCGTTTTCAAGATGTCCAAAGCCTTTAGTGAAATGCAGTAGTTGTGACAAAGTAGGACATAAAGCTGAACTATGTCGCTCGAAACAAGAGACAGGGGTGGCGAAAACTATGCTCATAAGTAGTTCAAAGCCTAACAATAAATTTACGAAGGAAGTTATTGTAGAAAACATGCCGTACCAAGCGTATATTGATCTGGGAAGTGAGGTAACCTTAATTGCACAGTCATGCCTGGCGAAACTAGGGTTGCCTCACGACCAAACTCCATCCACTATGAAAGGTTTTGGCAATAATCTAGTGGGTTCAGTGGGCTCCGTAAAGCTAGACGTATCTATAGACGGTGTAGAGGCGACTGTCTGTTGCCGTGTGGTAGAGGACCAGTTCTTAGAGAAGGACTTACTTATAGGGCAAACCTTCACCGAACAACCTCACGTCGTTGTTTATAAGGACGTAAATAGGCTGCAATTTATGCGCGTTGACTCGGAATTACCTAACCTAATTCAAAATGATGACGATGAACGGCTACATAAGATCAGTATTGCAGCAAGTTGTAACCTTCAAGGGACTGCTAGCGTCAAGATCAAGACTGAAACTTTATTTACCGGCAGTATGCTAGTTGATACGAAGGTAGTGGGCAAGCTAGGTGAGCAATACATTATTTATGGTGGGGTATACGAAGTCAAAAACGGTTCATCCTATGTCACAATTCAACCTTGCGCCGTACCATGTCAGCTTCAGGAAAACTTGGTGGTCGCCAGAGCCGAAAGAGTAGAATCTGTTTATAGACTTGTGAGCGGGGAAATTTCTACAGCTATAGGCACCCAAACCAAATTTACTCCAGCCACGAAATTGAACGAGAGTCTAATACAAATAGATAAGACGGTCCCCGATGAAGCCAGAACTAAGCTTCTAGACGTGCTACGGCGCCACGAACAGTGTTTTGCACATGGCTTGGCAGACCTTGGATGTACGGACGCGGCCGAAATGAACATAGAGCTAAGCAGCCAGCGCCCCGTAGTTTATAGGCCGTATCGACTGTCTTATCATGAAAGAGAGAAAGTTCGTGAAATGGTGGACGAGATGTTGGAAGCGGGCATCATCCGTGAGTCGACCTCTAACTACGCTAGTCCGATAATACTCGTACGAAAAAAGAACGGCGGCGTACGACTATGCGTGGACTACAGGTTGCTCAATTCCCTGACCATAAAAGAGAGATACCCTATCCCCATTATAGAGGACGAAGTGGCGAGGTTATCAGGACAGGCGTGGTTCATTACACTTGATTTAATGTCGGGGTATTATCAAGTGCCTATTGCGGAAGAGAGCAGGCATTTGACTGCTTTTGTGACCCCCGACGGTCACTACGAATATAATCGTATGCCGTTCGGACTAGCAAATGCCCCAGCTGTCTTCCAAAGGATGATGAACCACGTTCTGGGACAAGCCCGATTTAATAAAGCCACAGTGTATTTAGATGACTTACTAATTTTTGGTGAAACTCCATTTGATTGTATAACTCGTTTAGAAGAAGTTTTAAAATTGCTACAAAATGCGCAGTTGAAACTTAATTTATCTAAATGCAGTTTTTTACAAACCAAGATCGACTACTTGGGATATGAAATAAGCGCGGCTGGTATGCGCCCAGGTTCTGCTAAAATTCAGAGTGTAGTTGATTTTCCTTTGCCACAAAATGTGCACAACGTACGTCAGTTTTTAGGACTTGTGAGCTATTTTCGGAAATTCATACAGTCGTTTGCCCAGATAGCCTACCCACTCACCAAGTTGTTAAGGAAGAATGCAACGTGGGAGTGGACGACTGAGCAGAAAGACGCATTCGATGTCCTTAAGTCCAAACTGATAGATAGGCCTGTCTTGGCATTGTACGACCCTGCAGCCGAGACTGAGCTCCACACGGATGCTAGTAAGGTAGGGATCGGAGGGATATTGCTCCAGCGTCCAATGGGAAGTCAAGACTCGTTTCATCCCGTGGCGTATTATAGCCGTCAGACGACTCCAGAAGAGAGAAACTTCCACTCGTACGAGTTAGAAACTCTTGCAGTTATATGCGCTTTGAAGAAATTCCGGGTTTACCTCTTAGGCAAGCCGTTCAAAGTGGTTACTGATTGCAGCGCGCTGCGCTCTACTTTTGAGAAACGTGACCTGATACCCCGGATTGCCCGCTGGTGGATTGCCTTACAGGAGTTCGACTGCCATATCGAGTATAGACCGGGTACGCGAATGGGCCACGTGGACGCCCTATCCAGGAATCCTACACACGATACAGACACCACAGACCATGTAAGATATCCACCAGTGCTGGTAATTTCCGACGAAGATTGGCTGCTGACTTTACAACTAGGAGACCCGGACTTATGTAGGATTAGAGACATTGTCAGCAGTAACCTAGATTCCAAAGGATTAGCTTACATAAGAGACAATTATGTGTTAAAGAACAACAAATTATTCCGGTGCCTGGGGGGTGATAAAGATAATCTCAGGTGGGTGGTTCCGAAAGGTGCAAGGTGGCAGCTGTGTAAGATGAATCATGATGACATAGGTCACGTTGGCTATGAAAAAACCCTGGAACGTATGAAGAAAAGTTACTGGTTTTCGAAAATGAAACGATTTACGAAAAAGTACGTAAGTGCGTGTATAGATTGTGCATACGCTAAAAAGGCTCCCAATGGACGAGAGGGTTTATTACACCCCATAGAAAAAGTTGCGATCCCATTTCACACGTTACACGTCGACCACCTTGGACCTTTTGTGAAGTCGAAAAGGGGGTTTACACACACGCTAAATGTGGTGGACTCCTTCACTAAGTTCTTGTTTATCAAGCCTGTACGGAGTACTAGTACTCAAAATGTGATAAAAGCATTGCAAGACATTTTCGACGTATTTAGAGCACCCGATAGATTGATTAGTGATCGAGGTTCTTGCTTCACTGCTCATGCTTTTCGAAAGTTCTGCCTGGAGCGAGGCATCAAGCACGTGTTGAATGCGGTGGCGAGTCCTAGGGCCAACGGTCAAGTAGAGCGCTACAACAGGACCATACTTGACTGCTTAACAGCCCAAAATTTACGCGACAGTGAGAAGGAATGGGACAGTAAAATTGGAAAAATACAATGGGGCCTGAATAACACGATACAAAAAACTACAGGAAAGACACCAGCTGAAATTATGTTTGGTACAGCGATGAATAGTGAAGTTAGACCAGTTTTAAACGCAGTCGTAGAAGATACTCGCGAAGTCACCGACTTGTCTGATCTCCGTACTAAGGCCAAGGAAAAGATCGATAAAGCCCAAGCTGTGCAAAAGGAGCAATACGATCGGAATAGGCATGCTGCTCGTACATATAAAAAGGGGGATCTAGTTAAAATAACAAAGGTTGCGTTTCAAGGTAAAGGTCAAAGCACGAAACTAATGCCTTCTTACGAGGGCCCTTTTAGAATCATTAAAGTCCTAGGGAACGATCGTTACAGGGTTGCTCCGATCGCGGGTTTTGAAGGTATGAAAGGGAAACGCAAAACCACGGTTGCCGCAGATAGAATGAAACCATGGATTCATATAGCCTCCTTATGTTTAAATGAAACAGACAACGAACAAAGTGATACTGAATCGATTGAGTAATTATGTTTTCAAGTCTTCAAATCCATTCCGGCCAGTTCCAAACTACTTAGAGCACAAATGTGATTTTAGTTTATATATGTACGTTGTGATTTAAATGTAATGTTATGCAAGGATGTTGCTTTGTGTTGCTTCAGGTCGGGCGCTAGTTGCAGACACTTCGTGTCTGGCCTGATGCCGCACAAAGCAATCGTAAGATTTTATAATTAGAATTTAGATAATAGGATATTGTGATTTTAGCTTTGTCTAACTATTGTTAAATTCAAGCTCATGAATTTGAGGTTAGATGTATAAATATCAAGTTTTGTTTAACAATTCATGCTAAAGTATAAAATGATAAAATGATTCCGATACTAAGTTCACCTAACGATTATAAATGTTAACAAGGTTATAAGGATAGTTATAAGTGGTTACAAGGTTACAAGGATAGTTTTAAGTGGTTACAAGGTTACAAGGATAGTTTTAAGTGGTTACAAGGTTACAAGGATAGTTATAAGTGGTTACAAGGTTACAAGGATAGTTATAAGTGGTTACAAGGTTACAAGGATAGTTATAAGTGGTTACAAGGATAGTTTTAAGTAGTTAAAAGGATAGTTATAATTATTGATTAAAATAAGCATTTGTTGAATTATATAACGAAATATTAGTTAATTTACACACATTGTCAATAAATTGTAATATACGTTTGGTTTATATAATTGCAAATTTAACAAAATACTGTCATGATTATAGCAATTAAGTTCTATAAAATTTAATTTTGTATAATATGTTAGTTGAATGCCCCGTCCTGCCAAGTGTAAGGTTTTTATGGTTCCACCTGGTGCATGCATGAGGACATGCATGTCATCAGGATGGTCGAGTGTAAGGTTTCTCTAATAAATACCCTAAATTTAGGGTAACTTTACCGGTAAAATGATTTCGATGGATTGGCAACACCGGTTGCCACTTGGCGGAGCGCTGAATTCAGGACGGTTGGAACCGAACAGGCGGACGCTGAAGGCTACCTACTTGTGTGAAATAAATATAGTTTTTGCCAGTGTAATATCTGGGTTTAATTACAATCCTCGTCGACACCTGCAAGTAGTGATGAATAGGCAGTTTACATAAGTCTATGGTTTTCAAATGTATGAATGGATTTTGTAGTTTCGATTCAATAAAGAAAAGTTTTGTAAATTAAATCACACTGAAATTATAGTAAACTAAATAATATATGTACATATGTGCGTTCACTATAATTTTCAGTTTCTGTTTACAGAGACAATGTTTTTTATATAATGCTCAATATACATACGAGTATAAACACACACATAGATTAGTGATTCACAGAAATATGCCGGGTGTTTCTTTAACTATCCATTAACCGAGTTTTTTTTGTTACAGGATTACCGTCCTGAGTGTCAGCAAGCTTATTTAAGCTTATTTATTTTACGGAACGGGTAAGTTGATCTTTATTTAAACATAATACATTCCTACACCTGGGACTCGTGGCCTTCTCTCACGAGGATAGAGATATATAAGCCATAATCCACCACGCTGGCCAAGTGCGGGTTATCGGATAACACTCGCCTTAGGACTTTGTGGTCCTCAAACGTGTCGGTTTCCTCACGATGTTTTCCTTCTCCGTAAAGCGAGCGTAAATCTACACATAACTTGGAAACAAGTCAAATAAAATCATTTATTAACCTTATGACTACTTTTGTCATACACGGCACATCACTTACATAACATTTGATTACAATTATATATCTTTTTTAAACTAAATCACAATAATTGCAATTCATAATAAAAATAAACCTACATAAGAAAAATAAAAAAATAATTGGTGTAGGTCCAAGATCGAACCAAGGGCCGTCAGAATGAAAAGCAGACGCTGTCCCATCGAGTCTCACTTGCATTTGAACATGCAACTTACAAGAAGTTCTTTATATATATTCTTCTATTTGTATTTGAATAAGCGATGTGTCAATGTAGTTTGTTGTCAAGTAACACAGTGGGCGACAAAAAGTTGTGAGACCGCCGTGAACTCACTTGCTCTTTTTGCTGACGCCCAGTACTGAAGACGCAGCTTGTGAAACACTATCGACAACTCAGCGGCGCCGTAATGCAAAATCTAAAGTCAAAGTAAAAAAAAAAATTGTGCTCTTTATTTATGTAGTCAAAACTAAATGTATTACATTATTATGTCACTATACAGTTACATAATTGCCCTTAAGGCATTGCAATCATTTACTGGAGATAAGAAACCCTGTTTATTTGTTTGTTTCTGCTTTTTAAAGAAAGATAATACGTCTGTTGTGCACAAAAGAATAAACACATTTTATGATACGTGAGTGCACAAAAGAGCCAAGTCAGCATAATGCTAAGAACATTAAGTACAGTATATCCAGCGCTGGTTTTCAATTAAATTTTTGATTTAATATTTCATTTTTAGTGTTCCGTCATTTACCTTTTATTCTATTTTATAGTTATATTTTATGGTGCGTTCATTTTTTAGTTTTGACAAGAAAGTTTTTACATTCTCGCTCCTGATTGGCCCTGTGCTGAGCTGCGCTCTCATTGGTTAGATTTTAATGGCGGCAAGTTCACTGAGACAATACACGTACGCGTGAATGTTTTACTGTTGTTGTTTGATTAATTGCATTAGTGAAGATAAAGTAGTGTATGCAACTGCATATAACACAGGTTTTAAACACTCTTTATTATATGACAGTTGCATAAACTACTATTATATCCTTGAAATGCTTGAGGGGCTTGAGCTGCAAAATCACTCGTAAAAGGACTTCGCTTGACGGCGCCACTAAGTTGTCATACAATTTTATTGACAAGTCCCGCACTGAGCACTCTCTTCTACCGAAGCAACGTCGCACCGAGATTCACACCACTGAACGCAGACCTCGTCGCGAATAGCCGCTCGGCTAAAATAAAAGAATACACAATTTATTCGAGTCCTTCCTACAATGGTCACTTTGCAACAACATGGGCGAGTCTCGGCCACCGCAGGTCGAATGATTTATTATCATCAATTCCGCACAGGTGATTCGATTGTTCGACAAAAGATTGATCGAAAACAAAACAAAACATAGTAGAGTGATGCGCTGAAACGCCAAAAGTAAGGAGAGAAAGTGAAATCGACAAACAATGGGTTGGACTATAAAAATTGAAATTGACCGACACGATTATACGAATATTTATGAGAACGGGCCATTGTGTCTATTCATTCAGCGGAGTTAGATTGGCTGATGAAAGGAATGTCTGTCTGATCTTGGACGTTTAACATTTTCTCCTTCGTGACCTTGCGAACGAAGTCTTTGGAATTTTGCTTTCGTCTGTCACACAAGTTATCGATGAATGTGACTTATAGTAATATGTACCCTGTTAGTTTATTATTAATATAATCTTAGCTTATCTTCTTCTTATATATCAAATTTCCATGTCATAATGTTAGTTACCTTACTCCTCTGAAACGGCTTGCCCGATTTTACCAAATTTTATATGCGTATTCAGTAGGTCTGAGAATCGGCTTCTATTTATTTTTCATATCCCTAAGTGATAAGGGTTGTTCACCCTTAAATATATTTATTACATTTCAACGATTTTGTTTTGCTTTTATTTTTTTATAATGTGGCACTAAAAAATACATACAACCCTAATGTTTTTTTACTTTTTTATCACCAACCCTTATTATTTTATGGCCATTTTAGTTATTCAATCATTTTTCATCCCGCTCAATAACTGATCAATTATAGTTTACTTTAAGGCAAAACATAGTTTGCCGGGTCAGCTAGTATTTTTATAATGTTTAAACTTAATCTTTGAATAAAATTTATATTTGGCGCAGCAATTGAATACCATTCTTAAAAGACTTTCCGATAAAATTGGTCAAGTAATCGTTGCTATATGAAGTGTTAACATTTCCGTACTTGCAAATGATGTCCAAAGAACCTTTGTCCAAGAACTACCGCTCAGAGTAGTTCTAGAGGTATTTGTAGACAAGAAAATGGCTCGACAGCTGCTAATAGCCAGCCTCTACACGGAAATGAGTTACTATTGAGATGTAACAGCTTACTTCTGTAAGCCTGAGTGACAGCCGCTAGCCACTAGCCGCGGGTCAAAGGAATTCTTGGCTGGAGAATAGACGTTTAGTGAACAGTCTACGAACTAAGATAAAACCTTTGACGGGGGCGTTAGTTCGTCTGAAGAATCAACTTTAGTTCGCGAATAAAACAGCTGTTCCATTCCAATTTTGGAATAAGTTCTATAGATTCTAGATAAAATAATAATCTTAGGTTTACCTAAGAAAAAAGTAAAACAAAGATTAGTTTTTTTTTTAATTATTTTACTCGTTCTTTTAGAAACATAACGTTTTTGAATATTAAAACGACTAAAAATAACGTGTTTTGAGCCCTAACGTTTCTTAACACTGAATTTAGATTATATAAAAAAAGAATTTTGATAATCTGTACACAAATGACTGAGAAATAGGTGAACATACAGTAGTTAATAGTTTAGTTTTTGAAAAAACTATTAAA
Organism: Mellilla xanthometata; assembly: GCA_035578125.1. NCBI lineage: Eukaryota > Metazoa > Arthropoda > Insecta > Lepidoptera > Geometridae > Mellilla > Mellilla xanthometata. The sequence goes on along the minus strand of JAPUBQ010000051.1, from coordinate 362,266 downwards.
TTCTGCGTAAGTGATAGAACTAGGATATTTCATTTTGAACCGACTCCAAATAAAATTGTTTTAAAAAACAAACAACCGACTTCAAAAACACAACTAAAAAGGGAAAAATAATTTTAAGCCTAAATCAAATCAAGAATATATAAATAGAATAGGAGAGTTTATTTCATGTACTTATAAAAAACTATTTGCAATTTTTACTAATCCTGTATTCTTGGAGTATTTCTTGGAGTATTTTTACATTTTTAGTGGTTGGTAATGATATTTTGTATAAGTTTTAGCTATGGAGAGCCAAATAAACTTCACGATGAAAAAATTTTGGCATGTGCCAGGCAGGCAACCAATTGGGAGTAAATCGAGCTGGATGCGAGCGAAGCGAGCTATACGCGAGCGAAGCGAGCGCGAAAATTTTCACCGTATTTGTTCGAACCGTTTGAACATAAAGAAGTCCAAAGCAGCACAAATTACAAAATGTTTGTTGTGTCAAAACGTACTAGAACCAAGTGTGAGCGAAAAGAGGTGGATGCGAGCGAAGCGAGTACGAAAATTTTCACCGTATTTGTTCCAACCGTTTGAGCATAAAGAAATCCAAAGCAGCACAAATCACATAATGTTTGTTGTGTCAAAACGTACTAGAACCAAGTGCGAGCGAAAAGATATGAATGCGAGCGAAGCGAGCTATGCGCGAGCGAAGCGAGCGCGAAAATTTTCACCGTATTTGTTCAAACCGTTTGAACATAAAGAAGTCCAAAGCAGCACAAATTACAAAATGTTTGTTGTGTCAAAACGTACTAGAACCAATTGTGAGCGAAAAGAGGTGGACGCGAGCGAAGCGAGCTATGCGCGAGCGAAGCGAGCGCGAAAATTTTCACCGTATTTGTTCCAACCGTTTGAGCATAAAAAAGTCCAAAGCAGCACAAATTACATAATGTTTGTTGTGTCAAAACGTACTAGAACCAATTGCTAGCGAAGCGAGCTATGCGCGAGCGAAGCGAGCGCGAAAATTTTCACCGTATTTGTTCGAACCGTTTGAAGGCCAAAGCAGCACAAATTATATAATATTTGGAGTGTCATAAGCCCAGAACATCCTGGGGGAAATTCGAACGAAGCGGGATAACTCCTAGCGAAGCGAGCGCGTAAATATTTTCCTTATCCGTTCGTAGGTCTTGTCTATTAATATATCAAATTTTACAGTTCCTTCTTCCACTAAGTATGACCCAAGTGGCCGAGCTCTGGCGTCGAGAGTTTTTCAAGCCCCTGATTTAGTTTGACCCCTACTTGTACTAAGAGTAGTGGTCCAGGCCCAACAAATTAACGTGTTATCCGAAGCACAGTAACGCCCAGACGAAAATATCACATTTTTTTATGGAAGTCTTGTGCATGGTCACCCATCCAAAGACTGGCCGCATGGGCCGTTGCTAAGCATCGATGTTCGCGTCAGATTACTTTTGTTAGCCAGACTATAAGCTGCCGATTTTATGAGCGAAATCTGTATTGCCGTATGAGCGCGAAGAAGTAAAATAGGTTATCGAGTTATTTGGGCTTCCCACGGGAATAGCAATGACTTTTAAGATAAAAAGTAACCTTCGTGTTATACAAGGTCTAGTCTACCCCCTATATAAAATTTTAGCGAAATCAGTGTGTCATGTGTTATTTGGTGCATCCCACGGGAATAATAATTATTTTCGGGATAAAAAGTAGCCTATTTGTAAACACATAGTCTAACCTATCTTCATTCCAAATTTCATCAATGTCAGTACAACCGTTCGAGCGTGAAGAAGTTAAAAAGATTTATATGTTATTTGGTGCATCCCACGGGAATAGTATTTATTTTCGGGATAAAAAGTAGCGTGTGTGTTAACACATAGTCTTACCTATTTTTTTCTCAAATTTCATGAATATCAGTACAGCCAAACGAGCGTGAATCCTCTCTTCATGCGTAAAAATAACCTAACTTTTTAGGTTTTTCTTCGATTTCCCTAGGAGTCCATCATCAGAACCAGTTTTGGTGACAATGGGACCAATTCAGAACCATACTCTTTCAATTAAAAAAAGAATTTTGAGAATCGATCCACAAATGGCTGAGAAATCGGTGAACATACATAAAAAAAAAATAATACATACACGTCGAATATATAACCTCCTCCTTTTTGAAGTCGGTTAAAAAGGAGGAAGTTATATATTTGACTGTAAGTATTTTTTATGTATGTTCACCTATTTCTCCGTCATTTGTTTACCGATTCTCAAAATTCTTTTTTTTATAATCTAAATTCAGTGTTAAGAAACGTTAAGCCTCAAAACACGTTATTTTTTAGTAGTTTTGCTATTTTGAAATACCTTAAAATATTCAGCGTTATTTACCAGCAACATAGCTTAGATTAAAACAGTCCGCAAACGCGTGTATTTGTACGATGAGGTAATATCGGATAATATTAAACTTGTGGCGATTATATTACAGTTAGTGGGTGTGGCGGCGTTTGACTTGGAATTATGGTTAACTGGTTATCTTAGAATACGGGTACCTTTAGTATTCTCTAGTAGCTGAGGAGGTCGCACAAGTTCTTTAATATCTTAACATATACAACTCCACCATTGGTACTAAAATTGGCTTTTTACATTCTAAGCATTGTCCTTTGTACGTTCTTACTATACTTTTTCAAATAAATGACAAAATTAAATATTTAGTGTACTTCCGCTGTGATCCGAAATCCAAATTAAGACAAGTAAAGGAAAAAATCAACTAAGATCAATTAACCAAGCTTAATTAACTAAGATCAATTAACTAAGATTAATTAAGATTAACGTAACCTATCACAATTCGGAGGTTCTTAACTCTACACGTGTTTCGCCTAACCACAAGGCATCATCAGGAGATGCTGACTCTTCGAACGACAAGTCGAGAGTGAGTCTCACTCTCGACTTGTAAGAACTTCCGAATTGTGATAGGTAACGTTAATCTTAGTTAATTAAGCTTGGTTAATTGATCTTAGTTGATTTTTCCTTTACTTGTCTTAATTTGGATTTCGGATCACAGCGGAAGTACACTAAATATTTAATTTTGTCATCTATTTACAATGGATTTCCGCAAAGTAACGCCTGAGTCAATAAGTTAAAATACTTTTTCGTTTTATTTTTACTCTAAATAGGTCAGCGCATGACCACAATTTACCTGATGGTAAGTGATATTGAGGTCTACGGTGGATCGCGCTTACCTAGAAGGTACCGGTACACTCTAGCTTTGAAAATTGCTAGATTATAGTGATTGGGAAACAGGGAATTCGGCAAACCTTCTTTATACGTTGTTCTTTATAAGTTAACTAGCAGATCGCCCCGGCTTCGCACGGGCTATCAAATAATGTAACTTGCAAAGAGAAACAAAATATAGTATAAACTATTATTACTCAGGCGATAATGTAGCTTCCCAACGGTGAAATAATTTTTCAAATCGGTCCAGTAGTTTCAGAGCCTATTTATGTGAAACAAACAAAAAACAATAAAACTTTTCCTCTTTATAATATTGGTGTAGATATTACAATAATTTTAAACGCTTACAATTAATAACTGTAAATTCAAGATTTTTCCCACGTCTTTGCTTTAAGAAATGTGTTAATAGACACTTCCTTAGAAACTTTACCGACTTAGAATTAAAACCATTTCTTAGCTTAGTAAGCTAGATTGCAGTTTCATTAAGGGATAAAAAGTAAAATGACTTCTGGTGTCGTTTAATTAGTGTCCCGAGCTTTAAGAGGGTGATAAAAATTCCCCATTAGATCAAGAATGTGTACTCCAGGGCTCGTGACTCCGTGAGGACGCGGAATGCTTGCTTCCTTGTTAGACGTCAGCCTTGTCGAGATATAAGTCTCGGACACACTGACGCGATGAATTCGTGGCGGTCAGTTGTTATGTACTTACTTGTCGTGAATTTTTTACACCTGATAGGTTTTCGTTTGACCGCAACTTGCCTTGTACTAACATATGATATGGTCTACGATGTAACACGTTTACCAAGAAAGCACGTATTAACTCTAGATTTGAAAACTCAGAAACAGTATTTCCTGGGAAAGAGGAAAGAAAATTTTGCAAGCAAGGTTGAAGCGAATCGGATTGAGCGACTTTTTATACTTCTGAGTTTCTGCTCGTTTTGAAATGAAACAGAGATGGTGGAGTATGCAACACCGTTTTGCGCTCCTCTAATTGAAGCTTTGACGTGTTATTAATAGTAGTAATTAGTTCGGACATGACAAGATTAATAATAAATAATCTTCTTGACATTTTATATAAATTAAATATATATAAGTGACATAAAATAGATATTTTAATTCTATTTTTATTTTATAGTTTTATTATTAATCTTAATTATTATGATTTAGTTAAAAAAAAATAATAATAAAATGTTTTTGTAAATGACGTGCCGTGTATGACAAAAATAGTCATAAGGTTAATAAATGATTTGATTTTGATTTATTATATACGTTCTGGTAGATAAAAGCTCAACTGTATTGTGTAAAAAAACTTACAGCGGTGCTTCAACTTCATGCGTCATTTGAATGGTCAGCCACCGCAATCGCAAGCCGCGATCGCGTTTGTTTGACCTGAGCTTTAGAACCGGGGTTTGTAGAGTTATATATTAGTCCATTCTATCCGTTCAAGCATAAATTTGCATTTAGTTACGGGCGTTTTGTTCTCACTGTTCTCTTTGCTGTTTCTCTTAGACGGCTCTTTATCTATTGAGAAAGCATGTTCTAGTTGTTTCTAGAGGATTAGTGAAGCTTTTGCTTCTGTTGTTAGAAGTGATGGACTAAATGAATATCTATTACTTATCTATCAATGTGTGTAAGTAATGCAAGTGTAGGCAGAAGTTGAAAATTCACAACGCCTTTTATGCACAAATATATACATATAAAATTGTTATTTTCAATTGCTTTATTCTTATTATTGTATTGTTTTTAGGCTTCCGTACCTAAAAGGTAAAAACGGGACCCTATTACTAAGCCTCCGATGTCTGTCTGTCTCTAGGCTGTATCTCAGAAACTGTAATAGCTAGAAAACTGCAACTTTCACATTATATGTATTTCCCGTGCCGCTATAATAACAAATACTAAAAATAAAAAATGAAAATATTAAGAGGGTCCCCATACAATAAACGTGTTTTTTTTGTATCTATATTTTTGTTATATATCAATAACGGTAGCTGTTAGACACTTAAAATTTTCACAAAATATATAAATGTATATTAAATAAAATAAATATTTAAGGGGGGCTCCCATACAACAATGGTACGGAACCCTTCGTGCGCGAGTCCAACTCGCACTTGGCCAATTATTTTTTATTCATAATAAGACTATTTTCTAATATAGTCTCAAAGGTAAATTTACTTTCTCCATCTTAAGTTAATTGAGTTTGATTAGCGAAGCACAATAGGTTGTTCATTCTTCAGAAAGTCTACACAGTCGTTGTTAAATATGCTAACTAATGTTCTTTGAATATTTGCAAATGCGTTAACAGACTTCTTAAGCAAAATGCATCAACTACACGTATGAAATATGCTCGTACATTCTAGGCAGCTTTCGTTTAAGGTGATGTTCTACCATGCATATTTAACTGCGGTAGTATTAAAATTATATAGAACTAGCTGACCCGGCAAACGTTGTTTTGCCTTAAAAATATATAGTAGAAGATTCTCAGACCTACTGAATACGCATATGAAATTTGGTAAAAATCGGTCAAGCCGTTTCGGAGGAGTACGGTAACTAACATTGTGTAATGGAAATTTTATAATTCTTTATTGGACACATAAATAAAAAAGGCACAGTAAAAGACAATTAACTTAAAATTAGTGTACCACAATTGGCGGCCTTATCGCTTAAAGCGATCTCTTCCAGGCAACCTTTGGATGGAAAGGAATTTATAAACGACTAAAGAAGGACGTAGTGTACAATAAAGAATAATAAAAAACATACATATAATATTAATAATCTTATCTTAATTTATATAATCTCGTGTCACAATGTTTGTCCTCAATGGACTCCTAAACCACTTAACCGATTATAATAAAATTCGCACAGCATGTGCAGTTCGATCCAACTTGAGAGATAGGATAGTTTAAATCTCAAATTATAGTCGCAATTTTAATTTATTGCTAATATAATTTGTTATAATTAACTGTAAGTAACCTATCTATATAGTTATTGAATTATCAATGAAGTAATTCGTAAAAATGAAGTATCTTTTTGTACGTGTTACTCCTAACCAAAAAGAAACCTGGCAATAACTAACCTTAGGCCTATATTACTTAAAGTAGGCGACCATACGTTTTTATCAAATCGCTAGTGCCTTGAAAATTCGCAAAACGGACACAACCGTCAACGACGTCTGCCCTCATGCGTCTGCCCGCGTTCGGGTCGCGCACTCAGCGATGAGCCACTTCTTCCCCACCGCACCTACCCCCGCTCCCCCCACGCCCCGTTCGCCTGGCGCCGCTGCATTTTAAATCTGTGATATCTTCGAAAATATTTATTTAATTTACATGCTGTAAAAAGCCATATTGATCTTTATTAAATGCACAATGTATTTAAGTATATATAAGTATATAATATACTTAATTGGATAAGGATTAATACTGTATTGCTTAAAATCGCTTCGTAAATAAGCCATTATTTCTCGTACAAAGTAAAGGATAAAAAATGGTTATTGTGGGTTATTCCTAAGAGATAAACATATACCATCACGGACTTTTTTGTAGACCTTTTTTAGTTGTACAATACTGTAGTAAATTGTTTTGATCTATCTTGTAGGATTCAGTCAGCGTTTACAATGTAAGCGCAAAAAATGTGTTTTTTTTTTACAAACTCACATTAAAAACCTCAAAAATTGTAGCCTATGTGTTATTCTGATGTATAAACTATAGCCTATGTGTTATTCTGATGTATAAGCTATATTGTGGTAAAGTTTCATTCAAATCCATTCAGTAGTTTTTACGTGAAAGAGTAACAAACATACATCCATACATCCACACATCCATACATCCATACATACAAACTTTCGCCTTTATAATATTAGTAGGATCAACAATAATAGAATTACAATTATAAGCCTTAACAATTGTAGATAATATTTATAATTAAATACAATAAAAAACAATAAAGCTCAGAAGGAAACCATTTTTAAAACGCCAATTTTATTAGAAATTTTAAGCTATCGATCTAGCTTCACGTAGTCGCGTTTTGTAACTCTAACGATGCTTAGCACTTAATTAAAGTTTTTTTCTAACCTATTCAGTCCCACTGCTGGGCAAAGGTCTCCTCCACATATACAGGTCGACAGGCACCTCTCGGCAGGCCTACGAAAACAATAAAATAATAAAAATAAAAAGATAATAAAGTTTAAAAAATCGTGTCCCTATCATTTAAGCAGCATTTTTCAATATAGGTTATTTCACTCCCATATAGCCTTAAATATTCTCTCTCGTATTATTTACTGTCAATTAACATAATAATAGAATACTAAACACATTTCATCTTGAAACGGAGATGACCTTCCATGCACCATCTTTGAATAAACGCTTGCATTCATAAAGAAGATAGTTTAAACGGACAATAAGTTTACCACCGTACTACTCGATGGCCGGCTTTCAGCGATTGCATTTTCTCTCTGTCTTCGATGAGATTAGAAAGTACGACTTAGCTTGTTGGAAATAGAGTGTATTTTGGAATAATTTTATCTATATATCAATATTATTTGATCGCGTATTCTAACGACATTGCAGTTATTCCTATCCGGAGTTAGATAGGTTTAATTAAGCTGACGGTTTTCATGATTCTTGTCGTTTGTAGGTAATTTACCTACAATTTATTTATTTATATTAATTCTATTATATTATTACAGTTAAAAATTACATGAAAAAAAAAACACACACACACAATAAAAAAACCTCACAAATAGTATATTAAATCTATGCCAGTGTCGCTAATTATTACCTATTTTATTTGTTAATGTTAAACATCTTTTTTTTGAGATAAGGTTTACAGTATTTATAATTTCACATTGTCGTTATAACATGAGCATCAAGGCTTTATTTCAGTTTTGTCTTTAATCGGACCAAGATGGCTGCCGGTATAAAATGGCGGATGATATTTTTCTCAAGTGCCTCAATATGGGTATCAAATGAATGGGCTTGGTATGAAGAGTACATACAATATAATGAATTTGAAATACAAGATGACCACTACGTTTTTCTTATTTTTTTATTTACGCTTGTGTTAGACCCGGTCTAAGAAAAAATAACGATACGAGTATAATTATATATCCTACTAATATTATAAATGCGAAAGTTTGTGCGTAAGTGTGTATGTCTGTTACGTCTTCACGCTCCAACGGCTGAACAGATTTAATTCAAGAAATTTGGTGTCAAGATAAGTTAGAACTTGGATTAACATATCTATAGGATATTTTTATCCCGGATTAACGCGGGTAAGACCGCGGGGCACAGCCAAGAAGTAAATAAGTGTGAGCAAGAGGAACTTACAAATGTTTTCTATATTGACTCGCGTTACAACAACTATTCCTTTTCTTGACTAGTATGTCTTATCCTCACAAAAAAAAGTAAAAATGAAAGAGTGTATTGACTAAGGCTTTTAAGCAAACATGCTCTGTTTGCGAGTGGATGTTTACTCTGTGGCTGGCAAAGGCTTTGCATACCGAGCGAGCATTCCACAGCCTGAGATGCACGCGAGACTCATTTGCTCAAAATAGAATGCACTTTATACATAGCTAGCTAGCTATACAGAAATGCCAGTAAAATTTAGTCTAAGTCATTGACTTACCAAAAAAGATTTTTTTTCCCCTTTTTCAAGCGGGACGGATCAATTTGTTTTGTATAAGTTATAAATTTAAACGCAATTTCTTTAGGGCGGCTTTAGTAGAGCTAAACAAATGCTTTTTGTTCTAATGTTATATCGCGAGTATATATAAAAATTTAACATTTTAACTTTTACGAAACATTATATTACATGAGGTTTTTTTCGCGAATTTCTACAAGTCTCAACGCATAAGTTTGGCGATCCAGCGAGGTAATGCCGCCAGAATTTTAGGCACCTTACCCGTGGACACTGACTTAGATTTAATCTACTATTTGTAAGGTTTTTTTTTACATGAAATTAAAATACGTTTAAATTAAATCATAAAAATTGGTATCAATGATAATACATAATGAAATAATTTACTCCAAATTAATTTAACATCAATTGCGAATAAATTCTTTCATCAAAGTCTTAACAATGCCGTCTCTTAAAGATTTGGCGCTAGATATCATAAACCATGTGTATATGTATCTGTACTGACTACACACTTTGACTTCACATATTTTTTTTTTCCAAATAAGAGCGAAATATCGAAAGTACAGTACTAAAGTGAAATGCAAACTCTTAACGTCAAGTCACACCATTCAAGCTCGTTCAAGTTCATTGAGAAATCGTAAACGACGCGTAAATAACAATTATCGTGCTTGACACAGAAACTGGCCGCTACCACGGGAACTTACAAAAAAAAACAGCGCACGTGAGAAAGTACAGAATAAAAAAAAATATATATCTGAACGGTAGACCTTGCGAACATGATTTTGCAGAACATCGACATTTAAATACCTTTATTAATATAATAATTCGATAGGCGGCGGGACCCGCGGGCCGGGGAATACCTAGTGCAACAAATTTCACTTGCTATGCAAAGAGGCAATGCGGCAAGCCTGATGGGCACGTTTGGGCGGGTGTCTTAATTTTTATTCTGTTTTTATTATTTTTTTAGTTTACTAAACTTTCGTCTTTTATAAGCTTTGTAAATACTCTTAAGTCCTGTAAAATATAATTATTTATATATTTATCTTTAATAAATAAGAAATATCTTTAGTTTTAGTTTTAAGTTTGTGTCCAGTAATATAATTTTCTATATCATAGACTTAAAAGTCTATGATATAGAAAATAATATATCGAAATTTCTATTTACAATAAACACAAATTATATTTTAAAGCTTAATAGGAACCAAATTACAAACATGCAAATTTATTTTATAATCGGGTGAAGCCAAATAAAAGTCTTTCATCGTCATACTTTATTTGCTGTCACTGTCATTTCAAAGATCAACTATTAGATTGTATAATTCAAGTTTAGTTCAGTTATAACATGAATTAGTGCATAGAGTGAGTGCTCTAAAAATCTATATTAGATCTACTAATTAAACTTAACTATTTTGATCTAAAAAATCAGTGTCTTTTAGAAGAGTTCCCAAAATGCAAGCCGAGTTGCCCCTTTTAAATTATAATTATGTAGGTACCATTCTTAGTTGTTAAACAGTCGGGTAAATAAGTTAATTTATTTTTATTTATCATATATTTTATTTTACATGGTTGGTAGCGAAACTTTACACCTTCATGTCTTAAAAATACATTGAATGGCTTCGCTAAATATAATTAAAATCAATCAACAATAAAAAAATCGCCGATGAGTTTCGTCATTGAATTGAAATAACGGCCTTGCGAGACCCAACATATCTATGTATGTATACAGTATGTGTATGTATGTATATACAGACAGACGAAAGCAAAGAGAGAATTCGCTTGTTTCGCTCGCAGGTCAATTAGGTACTTTAAATGTAAAGGAATTTCACACGGTGTCACAGAATAGGCACAAGTATGTAAGGGCGGCAGTAATTGGGTCAGGCGAGCAACCTGTCGCGCCACAGATTAGTAAGCAGTATGTGCGCGTACGCATTGTCTGGGTCCCGTTACCGCGCGGCCAAGTCACGCTACTTGATTGTGACATACGGATTTGTATCGGACCGTCTACATGGCGCGCAGAATAGAGAATAGTTTGTACTAACCACGTGTCACAGAGTAGGTGATAGTTTGTACCGTGCGCTTGTCACAGAATAGGTAATAAGAACTTTTTCAAAAAGAAACTGTGGAGCGAATTTTGCGACCGTGTTTTGTAACTCTGACGATTCTAAACAGTGAATCGTCATCAAAAATTAAACAGAAACACTCGTAACCTACTATTGGCGTAGGATTTTATAGTTTTTTTTTTAAATAAAACAAACATTGTGATATCCCAAGTACATTCAGATTAATATAAATAAAAAAACACACACACAAAAATCTTACAAATAGTAGATTAAATCTAAGTCAGTGTCTGCGGGTAAGGTGCCTAAAATGCCGGCGGCATTACCTCGCTGGATCGCCAAACTAACGTCAAACATTAATATAACATCAAACTGATTATGCTACAAGAATTAAATTAACAGCTTTTAGTTAGAAAATAAATAATGTAAAGTTAGTGACTTGATATAACTTGCATTCTCAACAAACTAAGTCTTAATGTATGTCAAGTTGTAAACAAACAGTTGTTCATTTCTTGCAGCCGTCATTATCATTACGGCTGACCTCGACCTGAGATCTTCATCTCTCCAACGTTAACTACGAGTCACCAGAATGTAAATAAATGCATATCTAGGTTCTAACATTTTTTTTATTTTTTTATTATGACTCTAACAATTTTAGTTTCTTGATAGACCGAACGGAATAGCTTGTAGGATTTTTAAAATCTGTAGAACGAATGCTATTTGTTACCTAACAGCTCAGTCGGGCGTGCGATCACTTTACGTCCCACAGGTCCTGAGTAAGATCCCCACCAATGAACTCGAGCTTTCAGTGAAGTAAAAACATCGCGAGGAAACCATAGCATGGTAGTAGAGCATTGTCTAGTGCTCACCTGGCTAACAACCACTCTCAAGCAGAAAATCCGCCGTCAAGTACCTAACGGCATGTTCGGATAGGCTACTGGATAACTGGAACCTCACCCTGCCCTTTCCGTTGAGGAGGCCATCGTGAGGTTTTAGTCGGTAGTGATGCCCTTCTGGCATCGAGCCCGACATACCCCACCCATCTCCCCGGGTGTGGTGGGCATGCGTAAATGCATTTGCTCGCAATGAAAAAAAAGGCCTGGACTGGAGTTGCTAGTTATCCAGTAGGATAACTAGCAACTCCAGTCCAGGCATGCTCCATCATCTGATTAGTGACACTCTGGCCTAACCTGCAATACCTAGCACTCTAGGAGGCTGCCAGATCATACCGTTAGGTGCTTGACGACAGATTTTTCTGCTTGAAGGTGGTTGCTTACCAGGCGAGCACTAGACAATGCACTATCACCAAGCTATGGTTTCCTTTACTGAAAGTTCGAGCTTCTCGAATTTAGTTTACTATCAGGCAACCACCTACATATACCTGTAATCTATACTTTAAGAATCTTTGTCCTGACTCTAAACTCTGCCTAAACGGCTGGTTTCAGAGATATGAAATTTGTATTTTTTTTAGTGTGTAGACGCGTACTAAGAACGGATTTTTCTTAATTCCACCCCTAAAGAGGTCAAAGGGGGAAAACAGTTTGTATAAAACTTCTTTGTTTTTAAACTTCCAGCAATGAAATTTGGAAAATGTATTGTTTATGTAAAATTAAAAATAATGGTGTAAAGTTTTTATTTGACAGGGGTGAACTAAAGGCTTGTCTATCATATAGGAACTATTTTACGTCATCGCACCTTTTGCTAAGAAGTGGTTCCAAGATGTGGTTCTCCCTTGTCCGGTCTAGTAGGTTTCTGGTTACAAGTACATTCAACCGGGATCAGTGCTTTACGGATACAAGTTGGGTATCTGCTTTGACTTATTCTGTGACTGGAATTAGTACTAGGTTCAAACTGGTCAGTTATCTGCACCTTAGCACTGTGGAAAAGATTAGTTTATTGTGTGCTTTATAGTTAGTTTTTTACTGATCTCTAAGTTTGAATGTATACTAAAAACATATTTTTTTGATATTTTAGTTACAATCCGCTTCAAATGTCATGCAACTTGGACAGACCACTTCATATTATTAATATTGCAATTTAATACGAACATGTTATAATATTTCAGTGTATATTTTTTAATTGAATTACTTAAGCTACTACTTAGTATTTTCTAATGACGTCATGTATCCAAATATTTTTTGTTTTATATTTTACAATTGACCGCAGCCTGCCTGATGTTAAGCAAGCTGCCGCATACAATTTAATTTTACTTACACAATTTATTTATTTTTTTAATTTCATTGTATTAATTTTTTTTATTTGATATATTTTTAAATTATTTAACTGATGTGGTATTAGATAGTTGTACAGATATTTATGTGTTTTATTTTTTTCAATTTAATGGTATTTGATTTTAATTTGTTTCGTATATTTTTTATTAACATATCTGATGTGGTAACGTCTTTGATAGGTGTACAGATGTTTATTTGTATGTGGCATAAAAGGAGTAGTAAGATTTATCCCGCGGCTATGCTAGGGGGGCAAGTATAAGTTTATCTGCCACCGTGTAGGTGGACAGATAGTTTCGCCTCTGACCCGCGCCCGCGCAGCTCTCGCTTCCCGTTTGTTTCTGTGATTTTCTTCGTATCTACTCGTTAGATACGTTACCATGGATACCTGAATTTTACTCATGGATTTTACACCTGTTTTTATTTTATTGCTTTGATAGCATTTACTGTGTTAAAAATATTTTTTTTTTAGTAAAAATAATAAAAACTTGTTCAGAAATAATAATATTCATATTCGTTAGAGCTCAGTGATCCAACTCGGGTGTCAAGAGTTTTCAAGCCAGCCGGTAGTGCCCAGATGAGAATAAAATCAAGTACCTACTTATATTTTTCAGCTGTGTAGTATTCAGTAACAGCATCCTTTGCAAACATACAATATTAATTAACTTAAGCTTTTCGTAAGCAGCTTGGACCTACTACAATTTAAAGTCTCAACTGTCGCACGGTAGCGCCCAGATGAGAATAAAACATATTTATTTACACATGTATTTATTCCTACATTACTCTATTTATAACTAAAATATATTATTTATAACCTTAATCTTCATAGTTTTGATAGAAGACAATAAAATAAAGGTCTTTGAAAATTATACATCGATTCTTTAGTTACTTTGGTTAAAGAAAAAAGTTACTTTGGTTAAACGTTGACGTTAAGTTAAAAGTACTAACAAACTACTCAGGGAATCCTACTGAGAAAGCTAGAGCCTCCAAACATCAAAATTTAGCTAAAACTAACACTAAAATAAGACTTTTATTTAATTTATACTTAACATAAATTTTGTATAAAAATGTAACAATTCTTTTGTATAAATAAAAATTATTATTATTATGAAAAATAAAATAAAAAACTAACTAAGTGTCATCACCCGTATTTCCAGTCACTGCTTTTAATAACCGGAGTCCCGTTCTCCAAACAGTGCCGTCATGCTAGTATAATTAGGCTGTTTGTTCGGTGTGACCTTGTAGCGTGTAGCGGCTCCCCCATACATACAGGAATACCTTTAAAAAAAAATTAACGGCTCTTCTGATGAATGATAATCAGGAGAGTGATTTGACAAATATATGTACCTATTGGGTCACTAACACTTTCTAATAGTCTAGTCAACAAGTTCAAAAACGTGTTAAATAGACATAAAGCTCCTAAAAATATGTGCCATAGCTCATTCGATTCGGAATTACTTCTAGAAAAATGTATTTTTAAGGGTTAATTTAATAAAGCTTTATGTCTATTTAACACGTTTTTGAACTTGTTGACAAGACTATAACCCTAAGAGACGTTATTAGCTATACAACGTGTTTTCGACTACCTTTAAACGAGCAATTTTTATATATATATATCTATAAATATATAATTGGAATCTCGGAATCGGCTCCAACGATTTTCATGAAAATTAGTATATTTCAGGTTTCGGGGGCGATACATCGATCTAGCTAGGAATCATTTTTAGAAAATGTCAACTAACAAACCCAATAAGTAATAATAAAAAAAAAAATGCGCTAAACTTTGATAGTTTTTGTGCAGTCTTACAGTATTGATTTATCGAAAAAAAATCTGTAATTTAGATGTATTAGTAGAGAGAGCTATTACGATCACTGGAATTGCAATACAAATGGTCTGTCGATCCTGGATAAAATGAATTAATTCATTTTTTCGCGGTTTTAAAGCTTGCTTTTAATACAATTTGTCTAATCAAATAAATTATAATTTAATAAGTTACTTATTTTGACTTAATACAATATCATAATAATTTTACTAATTGGACTGACTTCTAATATAAATTATTTTTTTTGTGACGTTTTCTAACCATCGTGTATAATGAAGATGGCTCCATTAAACCCGGTGTTTTATGACATGAAATTGCGCGACCAATTGCGAACTAAGTACCGAATAACTGCTTCTAGCTTTCACAGTTTTACACATTTTAGACGCTTATTGCGGTTACCGAGTGTATTGGCTTACATATTGCAGCTATAAAATAAAAAGAAAATTAAATATATTAGATATACCGTTTTTAGTAATGATGGGGCTGTTTGTGACACTAACTTACAAAAAGATTTTTTATTGTACTGTCCTTTGAAGACAATATTAACGTGATTCTATAAAAATAACAGAGAAATCATGCTTTCTTTTTTTATTACGCAATTTAGTTATCCAAAATAGGAAAATGTATTTAAATGTATTTAAAATACATTTTATATTTCAAAAGCTTTATACTCGTTATAAATTTAATAATATGTCTAATTACATTTTTACATAGAAAAGATTATTTATTATCTTTCTAAATTCCATTTGGCAAATCACTTAATTATGCTGTTTCAATTGCTTCGTCATATTTAACGGTATTTCTTTTCTAGGTATTATAAATTCTACGGGCGTATCTATAGCTCATCTTATATACCTAAGCAAATTGCACCTCCGATGGTAAAAAGCAATTCCGTGATAAAAATAACTACTATGAAGCTCACAGAATGCATTCTCTATGTCATATACTACAGTACATCTACTACAACGCCATAAAAATATGATTGCAATTGTAAAATAATACGATAGTACGGCTGCGCGTGCGTAATCACAACGGTACCTACAAGAAATAAGATCTGCACTGAGATCGTAGATAAGAGAACAGATAGAAAATAGGCTTCGGTCATTTAGAAAACCGATTTTAGGATAACGAAGGATACCGGTTTTTTTTTTACATTAAATGTTCTTGCGCTTGATCACAATTCACCTGATGGTAAGCGACATTATGATCCAAGTTGGAACGCGCTTACCCAGAAAAAACCGGTTCACTCTTGCTTTGAAAACCGCCAGATTATAGCTCTCAGGGAACAGGGAACTAGGCAAAGAGTTCCACACCTTCGCAGTGAACTATGATTTCACTATGAAGGTGGAGGCAACTCCCCCCCTCCCCATTCCACACCAAAGTGGCATCGTTATATAGTGGAGGTTCACTCCACTATATAACGATGCCGCTTTGGTGTTTCCCTGTTCGTCCGGTAGTGGAATGGGGCGGGGGGAATCAACTCATGCAATCGGTATCCTCAAAGTCTTTTTTGTCTTGTTGAAATGGGCGTAAGGCAGTAGTAGTAACTAGATTCAATACAAGAAACATCTAAAAACATTTAAATAAACTCGAGTAATACTTAAGGTGAAGATAAGGAAAAAATCTTACTAAGCAGTTTTTCACTTAAAAAAAAATAATCGTAAACGGTAAAAACTACTCTAAGAATATTTTTACTTAATTTGGTACCAATCAGACTTATGAATTAAAAATAAAACTGGTTAAAAATCTAAAACTATGTTTTTCGAACCAGTTTATTTTTGTGTTCGCCTTAAGATTAAGATCATATATTCCAAAAGTCCAGTTACCTTATCCAGTTTTTCTTTGTTATCCGTGGAATAGAGATCTTCACAATAACCACCTGATAGCAAATTGTTTCTGTGATTGTGTGAAATATCTTTATTATTCAACAATGAGCATTCATATAAACACGGGTAATTATTTTACAAAACGGAAATGAAAACTATAATTTCTTTCTGTGTAGGGTTTTTACAGGGTTAGCTGTAAAAGGAGAGTGAGAGGTACTTACACAATCACAAGAGTCACGGCAGACACGGCCAACCTCTTTGTGCTAAACTAAATTTGTTGGCTGTCGGTCTGGGTGTTAAATATGTATCTACATATATAACTTATGCATGTACATACATATACGTATATGTAGTGTAGCAGTTGTGTTAGCTTTCTAGCTATAACGGTTTCTAAGATACATACAGCCTGGAGACAGACAGACAGCGGAGGCTTAGTATAGGGTCCCGTTTTTACCTTTTAGGTACGGTAGCCTAAAAACGAACGACGTTAGACGTTTATTCAACGTTTTTAAGTAAGTGTGACCGTTTGTTCGTCGCAAAATACAATTATGTTTACCGTTTCCTAAGAAACCCTGTATTGTGCATATAATTACGTTGGGTATTAAAACTATGCGCCGGCGCCTGCGCATGCGAGGGAATACAAAGCCATTGTGAGCGAGTAACGTGGCATTAATGATATCCTTCGACATGAGGGATTATGAGTTATCTTTAACATCTACATACAACTCGCGGCAATATAATAAAGCATTTGACAGTCGGAAAAACAATTATTTTTGAAAACAGCAAAAAAACTATTTTGCACTAACTGACCAATAACAAAAAAAGAATTAGAGTTCCAAATAGATGACAAAATTAAATATTTAGTGTACTTCCGCTGTGATCCGAAATCCAAATTAAGACAAGTAAAGAAAAAATCAACTAAGATCAATTAACCAAGCTTAATTAACTAAGACTAATTAACTAAGATCAATTAACTAAGATTAATTAAGATTAACGTTACCTATCACAATTCGGAAGTTCTTAACTCTACACGTGTTTCGCCTAATCACAAGGCATCATCAGGAGATGCTGACTCTTCGAACGACAAGTCGAGAGACTCGTACTCTCGACTTGTCGTTCGAAGAGTCTCCATACGACAAATGTGTTTCTGGCGTTTTTTTAATAATTTTACGGAACCCTTAATGAACGAGACCGACTCGCGCTTAGCCAATTTTAAATTTCGTTTTCTTTGTGTTGTTAATAATAATACATGTAACTTTACATAAACATATTTCATAGTCCACTAATGCGCTATTTTCCTCTTCACTTAAGCGCCTAGCCAATTAGCAATTTACAAGTAAGCAAGTACTTAACTAGGGTAATTTAAGACTGAGGCCGGGTTAAAGTTTATCTAGAATAAGATTAAGTTAGCGAGCTAGGTTAACTTAGCTCAGTTAGTGAGGTTAACACAGGAAATGAACGTACGCCGTTTAGATAGCACGCGGCTGAACTGGCTAAAAATAACCGGGCAAGTGTGATCCAGACCTGCACACAAACAGTTCCATACTATTATTTGAAGAAATAACAGAAAAATCACGACTTTTTTATGTAAGATTATTTTATCGTGTTCCGTCGGCCTACACGAGAGCAAATAATTCCAGACTAGGCATGTTCTATTTTTGGCTAGAGTGCCGCTAACTCGTGTCAAAAACATAGGTAAAGAGTAAAAAATATATTCTTAATAATAAAACGATTTTGAGATGTGAATGGTATAGTTAAGTAAATAGCAATTCCAAAAATAATTACTAAACTAGTTTACTCCTCTGACGAAAAGCAGTAGAGTTTTTTTTTATTACAAGAAAATAAAATTCATTATGTTTTTATTTATAAAACGGTCTTATTACGGTGGAGGTTAGTATGGACTAACCTCTACGACACGCAACTCGAACAGTTTGAGAGTTATGGATATACAGGACCATTCCTTCCAGTGTGAAGACTGTCTCCAGTATAACGAACATGTTCCTACGGCAGTGAAACTCCGCCTTTTGTAAGATAAATTCGAAGATCAGCGAACTGTGCTTGTCACCATGAGATATGACTGTTATAAGTCGCATCGTTATCTTAAAGTATATTATAAAAGCAGTGTTAGTGGTTCACCGTTAAATTGGCCAATTTTCCGGCGCACGGTGCGACGCGGTGGCTGCGCGCTTCGTGACATAACTGTTGTCGTCATCATACCTTACTGTTGTGACATATGCGCGTGCGTCTAGTAATTACTGGCGTGACGTATGAGATACGTGTACGAGTACTAGTGTTCAAGTATTATCTAGAATTAAAGTTATGTTAGTAGTGGCTTAAGTAAAATTAGCCGTTGTTGATAGGTTTGCGTTTGTCTACAGCTTACTTGGTGTAAATCTACGCTGTAGTCTACAATTTGGCATATTTACACTTACTATTGAAGACCTCTCAGGAAACAGAGTCTTAAGTAGATTGTCATCTTCAAAATAAAGGCTGTCGCAAAGCGTTTTGTAAGAAAGTTTGGAACTTCAACTCTGTATCGGTGTTTCTTTACTGAGTCTGTACTCGCTCTGTAGTAGAAGGAAGGTGGTGGAATTAAGTTATGGAGTTTGAAAGCACACTCTCCGAAATGTATGCGATAAAAGACACAGAAGAAACCTTGCGTCGGTGCTCTAGATTCTGAAGATTCATCTTCCTAATGGAACTCCCATGTTGCTGACATTTTAAAACTATATTGTCGGCTTGCTCTTAAATAGGCCCCATGAAAGTCACTGGAAATACGTGATCTCACTGAAAAAATCTCATCATTGAACTAAGCCACTAACAACTCTAACACTTCAGCATTGACATAACAAAACGGCTGATAAAAACATCCGTAGGTACGCAGTATCACATAATTTCATAATTTTAAGTACATAATTGTAGATGCTGACACATGAATGAATGAATGAATGATTTATTGTCCATAAAATTAGGTGGTATTATAAAATGTCATAAAAAGTAAAAAACTATTTACAACTTAAATACAGTAGGTTCCGGATTCCTCTAGTTTTTATCCGTAGGTCTTACAGACATGAGTTTAAGTATAAAGCTCACATGGTAGACAGACAGATGAAAATTTATTAGGGTTTTTGGAAAATCTAGACCAAACTCAAAAAATTACTACAAAAACTTAAACATTTCGATTGCTGCATACATTCCCCATTTACTGCCATGTTGCCAATCACAAGAACAGTTCCTCATGTCATGTCATGCCCTAAAACTCCAAACGTGCTCAACATTGTAGCACCTTCTATTGTGCCTTAAAAAGAACAAACACCCGTAAATGATGATGGTACATTGTGTGCAGAATCACCGAGATTGGAGCAATGTTCCGCTCGAGGGTTAACTCGGTTAGAGGCGTTCTGTGGTGTTGGAGTAACTGTAACCATGGTTTAACTGATAGTGGGTAGTGCTCCTTCCGCAGCCTCGCCTTATTCAGTCTCCTGGAGTAGGGGTAAGACAATTGATTTAGCCTTAGATTGCCCTCTATAAGAGAATGCCAAAGACTTATACGGTCTAGTTACTGGTAACTTACGCAGAGCATTTCAAAGGTGGCTTTTGTTCTTCTTGGCGTGCATCGTTTTTAACTTTCGGAAAATTCAATTATTTTTTAGGTATACACATCCAAGAATGAGATATACATATTTATCTATCTGTATAGTATATGTATCAAATTCTGTTTGATTTTATATTCTTTATTTGGACAGTTAAGAATGATTAAAATCTACAGCAAATATGGTATAGATGTAGGTTTTTTCAAGTCATTTTATATATAGAGCCACGGCATATGAGTCTGCACCTCCAAACTACTTGTAATATATATATACTTGATTTACTTATATGCCAAAAAAGGATGCCTCTCATATAGAATGACTTTAATAGATTCATTATAATTGCCAGACCTTTATTTTATTGTAAAAGTTAAATTAATGTACGGATTATGACTTTTTAAAAGTACCACAAAGATAGTACATGCTAAAATTAATAACTTGGCTATATATTGGTAAATACCGACCTAAAAGTAAGATTACTTTTTAAACTTTATTATATGAATAAAATGTTATGCACGTGTTAATAATCACATAAAGTGTCGGTGGGGATATTAAAAATCTCATCTAGAAGCCGATTCTCGTTAAATTGAGATCGTCAGATTGCCCTCAGCAACACTCCATCAATATCTGCCCTTCCATGGCTTCGATATGTCAGAACAACCGGATTCACAAATAACTTACTCCAAAATAAATGTCTTTTGAGAAAGCAACCCAAATTAAAATAGCGGTACACAGTAAGTGCAATTTGCTTAATGAAATTTTATGGTTACATACACCTGTGTTTGATTTACATTTGTATCAGTTTTGTGTTAATATTTCCTTGGCAATTTGATGTCTTATATTTTGTTTGATTTTTGAACGAATTTTTTGTTTTTTGAACGTAATGTTTGCCAATGTTGCGTTCAAATGTCAGTTGTCAGTTTATAGTTTGCTTAGAATGAGGGTGCTTTAGAGAAGAGAAGCTGGCACGTGGATCAGGTGATAACTAACGTTAAAAATTCGCCCGAAGTTCCACTAAGATCCACTATTTAAGGAAGTTAAGGAAAAATGTACGAGACTCATTGTTTGTAGTAATTATTTGATTTATTACTAATTATCTATTACTTGTGTTGTATTCAAATCGATCGCTGCAACTTTCCAGCCTTTGATTGCCACAGTTACATATCTTTATGACAGTCGATTTAAACGAATCGTGCCCATCCATGCAGAAATGGAAATGAAAAAGGAACAAACTGATTTGCTTTCATCGTTCTTTCTTTCAAATGTGATAAATCGATCGAAACTCATCGGTCATGTATTCAGGCTGATATCAGAAGCGAGTACCTTCTCACAATGTAGTACTTTCACATTCATTCATTTCGTCGATAAAAAGATTAGTGAAAGCAATATTGCAATGCAAAAAGGTAATGAAAATTCGTGTCACTGACTTTCCTATCAGGTTTCGTGCAGCGATCGGTCTGACCCAGCGGCGCTGTGTAATTAACGTAATATACTTCTAATGCATTCTTTCTAGTCCAATTAAGATACAATAAAGTTATTATGGAGCCGAATTGAGAGTAATTTGTAGTACGTGCCTCAGTGGCTGCCATAAATTACTATCGGGCAGGTGTGGGACACGAGATGCGGCAGATAAGACGCTCGTCTGGTACACACTTCGCTCGATTGGCCTCACATCGGCCTTTCGATTTTATTCATTGTCGGATACAACACTATCGATTTGTGTGAATGCACGTGACCTGAAGAAGTGGGACGTTGCGCTTTGCGGCCCCGTGCTTGCTTACCCGGTACGATGTAGTTTTTGTCTGACTTTCACAAAATGTTTGTGTATATTTTTTAGGCACACGAACTTTACGCCGTAGGCCTGTCGCGCTGTCAATGGAATCGTGCTCTGATTTCGTATAATGGGATTCGTTGAAAAATTACTGAGCTGAAAAAGCGTTGATGCGAAAGCTTTTTTGTTATTTTGGCGTAAGAATGTTTATTTTTTTGAGACGACAGTAGATAGAATATTATGGATGCGAAAAACTTGGTCTGTGGACCCCCATAGTGGAAAAAACGAAGTCTGACAAGTAAATTTTTTTTGTGTCGTTTCTCATTTTTCTTCTGTTTGTTCCAGGTGCTGGCGCCGTCAACATGAAAGCTGACTCGGTGCTGGCGCGGCTAGCGCTCTTCTTTCTGCAAGCTTCCGTCGCATTCAGTATGTGCATCTTTCATATGTTTTACCCATAAATACTATCCATGACATTTTTTTTCAATTAATATAAATAAGGATCATTGGTGGAGACCTTTGCCCAACAGTAGGACATATAGGCCAGGTAAAAAAAAAACAAACAAGAGCATCAATTCGATATAGGTACTCTAGAACCTGCTAAAAAGCGCCTGTAGCTCGGCTAACTAGATGATGATCTGATGCGATTACCAAAGTTAAGCAGCGGTCAATGCAGGCAGTCTTTGGAAGGGTGACGATGCATAAGACTATCATTTAAAATATAACATTTAAATTTGGACGAAAAACATATTTAATTGTAAGTCTTGAAGTTTAGTTTTAGTCGTTGGTCAGAAACTTTTGGGCTTAGAAAAAAACTGTCCCCGATGACTTTATTTTTATGCCCTATTGCTATTACTAGTTAAAAATAGCAAGGTGATCTTCTAGGACCCATATTATTTGTTCTATATGTCATTGATCTCTTTGCAGGTCGAACGGCGTTCGAAAAGCTGACAGACGTAGACTTCCCAGGCACTGCGTACTACACCGTGAGAAACTTATCGCTATACGAGTGCCATGGATGGTGTCGGGAGGAACCCGACTGTCAAGCTGCTTCCTTCAGGTACATACATCTTTACTGTTCTGTTGCATACTTTATTAAGCCATCATAGATCTCAGTTATAATTTATAACAAGAACGGGGAGAGATTCTGTTAATTATAGATATAGAAGCCATAAAAATATTTCTGTTTATATACTATACAGACAATATAATATAATACATAGATCTAGGAAATGCTTCTATGTAAAATGTCTACTATACAATCAAAAGCTTATCAAATGTCACCCACATCGAGACAACACAATGAGCAGAACTCATTAACAAGCTATTAAAGCCCCAGTTACTGCTGTTTAATCAACAAATTACGACTAGTAGTCGATAGAATCACTACTCATTGTTCGGGGTCGATCAATCCGACTGAACACAATTCGCGTCGTCCAATCAACATCACATCACGAACCGAGATGCTCTTAACCCAAATGTCTCAGATGTTCTGATAGGCGGCGGAATAAGATCCACCGGATAGATGTTAGATGTACATGATCAAAGATAACCTGCGTCTATAACTAATCATTGAGCTATTCACGAGGCGTCATATTCGACGTGTGATGCCTCTCGATAGAGATGTGAGAGAAAGGGCCGAGAAAGTTTACTAAAGGTACTGCACTGTTTCTGTAGCTACCTCTATAGATGGAGTAGATCAATGTGCCAGTAGTGAAATTGGCATTAAATATTAGCTCCTAGCGTAGGTGAAGCGTGTGTGAGCTAAGGTCACAGTATGAATGTGGGTCAGCCGCCGCGTCCTCTCAAGCATTCCGAAGCACGGCCGCGGTAACAATGTCTCGAACCCACAAACCGTGTAAAAGCGGAAACCGAACTCGGCTTGCTCCAAATTGGATAACAGTAAAAGTGATCGCATACGTGTTCTATGCAGGGGAAGCAATGCTAGCCTTCATGACTATTGGCGGTTTGAAACGCTTTATCTAAATTTATTGTTATTTTACCCTGAGCTGTGAAGCGTTCGTGTTCATGGTTTCGGATTTATAACTGTTTACACGCTGATGTAATTTTTCTCGCCAATTAATGTCTAGGTATTGCAGATATTATACAATTAGTTTTAAAACTGTACTCTTGAGAGAAATTATGTCTGCATTCCAGCGGCGAGACAAATAGGTTTACGATCTTACCGGATGATGTTAACGTGTGTAAATTCACACTTGGCGAATCTTTATGGCCGCTTGTTACCGTGTGAGCTTACTCGTAGCGTGGGTGACAATGTCCCGCGTTCAATTAATCCATTAAGAACCGTAACCCAGAACAAGCTCAGCAAAAACGACGTAGACAAACAAACAAGTGAACTGAAAGTGTTAGAAAACACGTGTTCTCATTCATTGTATTCGAGTCACATCTCATTAAAGGTGTTGCAAAAACTGAATAGCATTAAATCTGAGCGGGCCGCGTCGCATTACTCCGATCGGATTCCTCGAAATCAATTTGAACGGGATCGGACTAAAAATCGATTCGGTATTGAATCACGAGGCGGAAGTTTCCCGCGCGCTAATCAACCATTGTGCACGTATCTAGAATCAATCTGTCTGAACAAATAACGATCCGACAAAAGAATGGCAGATGCAGCTGTAACAATGCTAACTGTTCTCGGTGGCACCGACGTACGGTATTCGGGAGGCTCGGGCAGGTACCGTTCCGTCTTCCCGGGGAGGTGACGCCGATCGAACATCTGAAATGTTGAGCAGGATCACGACCTCCGTCAGACGTCACATCGATAACATCTCCAACGACATGCTCCATAACCGTTAAGATATCTCAAATTGTTTTCCGATGGACTTTCTACTGCGTTATCTCGACTCGTTTTCAGCTTAATTGATCGTTAAAGAAAACAACAGTGTTGGTGCTTTCTCCTGGTTTCCGAGCGAGAAGGCTTCATTTAGTTATCAAAATATGATTAAATACGTATTAATGTGCGTGCGATGGACGTTAGATTAGGTTCGGGCGTGATTGATGGTATTGTTGTGCGCACGCGCGCTCTGCTGCAGCCAACACGGCCGGCGTATAAACAGATAATCTCTATATTGGGCAAACAATAAGTACAAAATAATACGAAAGGTAATGTTTTTATAGCAGTTATGAGCTCAGAAGCTCGTAGATTCTCTCGGCAATTAATTCTTTAGTAGCACTCGTCTATACCACTATTATAAAGAAGAAAAGTTTGATTGTTTATTTGTTTGATGCGAATAGGCTCCGAAACTACTGGGCCGCTTTGAAAAATTATTTCACTGTATTGGGAAGCTATATTATTCCCGAGAAACCATAGTTTGTTTCTCTTTGCAACATTATTTTAGAGACCGTGCAAAGCCGGGACGGAATGCTAGTATACTCCTACCTACTATAGTAGAAATGAGTGCTGTCTTTTTGTTACCATACTTTATCGATCTTAATAACGCTCGATCCATGTGCTCGCTACCTTCCAGCAGAAAAGTAGATACAGATCTGTCTCGACAGTTTAGCGTTCATTGTAAATGTCGAGCTTACTTTACTTAATAGAGAGATTAACCAGAGTAACGGGACGCGGACGGTAAATGCATTGACAGTTACGCAGTACTGTTTTATTGAGCTTGGTGCAGTTATGTCTCTTTATTACATTGGTATTTGATCATGTTCGGAACGGATTTGCGTTGAGGCCGGCGCTGGAAATTAATTATCAGTTCTTAAATTTTAATTTTTTGACATAAAAATATTATCAGATTAATTTTGATTGTCGAATATCGAAATGCTCGTAATTGTTCTGATTGCGTTCGGAAACAAGGTGCGTTACTCGATTATTAGTCATTATTTCAACAAATAAGTAGGTATTTACAAAGAATTCATATATTGTTAAAAAAATATAGAGTCACAGGAAAATAGTAGTAGTAATAAGTAGTAGGACTTCGTACAATAAACTGATTATTTTAAGGTTAAGATTTTTAGTTTGTCAGCAAAAACAAGCTTTTAAAAGTTTAAAGAATTTCAAAAAATATCATTGATATATTTATCGAAAATTTTACTAATTTGTTTTAACTTAGTGATAAATCAACGTTTAAAACTACACCTTAACACGTAAATAAGCAAAATCTTGTATTATAAATTAATTAAATATGATTCCATGTATTATTTAAGTCACAATTAGAGTCCTCAAATATTTTACACACATATAAAACATATTGTGTCGTCACCGCACCACGCCTCCGTGGCTACGTCACGAGCTTGCCAATCATGCGATCGTTAAACTCTGCCCGAGGCCAACAACCAGCTTTCGATAGCTTATTAAATAATCATGACGTCATACATGTTTAATATGCTGTGGTCATGTGTGACGACACGTCATAATCATATTATTTACATAGAGAACCTAAACCTGTTTGGTGACATTTCAAATTCAAGCTGTCACTGTCAGGCAGGAGAAGTGTCAATCGGCTAATGGTATTTAGGGTCGGCGACATACGAAACATCGAGGGCAAGACCTGGATAGGGGCAGCAGAAGACCGAGATATAAGACGTACAGGGAGGGAGGCATATGCTTAGCGTTGGGCAATAAATGGCTGAAAATGGTGATGATGAATGATGATAAAAAATATACCATAAAAACTAGTAATTGCTGCGGTAGTAAGCAATTTGTTAAGTTGCATAAAAGATAAAACCAAACTTAAAACTATATAAAAGATAAAACGAAAGATAATTCAAATGCTTGTAGCTCACTACCAGAAGGTAGCCTGACCAACTCACAAAAATACAGATACCTTAAACCAGGAACACTTCAACAATTTGCTTATAAATTCAGCCGATGTCAAATTTGCGCTAAGTACAATGTGTAAGTGTGTCCAAGAGTTATACTATAATTAAATAAAAGTATAGTAGACATTTGAATATAAATACATTTAAATTGATTATTACAGTAACAATCGACATAATTTACTTGATTCTATTAATGTATGACTAAATGAATAAATGTTTTCTCTTAGAAATTACACAAACATTTATTGAGTGAGTCTCACCTGACTTCGAACGAGCTTATATTTGATATAAGCCACATTAGCCCGCAGGCTAACCGATGCAACATTCAATTTAAATATTCAAACCATTTTACCGACAAGCGCTTAGAAATTTTGCATTATAACCTTACATTTCTTAGAAATAAGATGCACCATTTCTCATTCATGGACCGTTTCATGCCAAATGCAAGCCTTTTACGGCTCGGCGACAATTTAGCCTGTCCTTTATTTTCCTTTTGCAGCTAAAATAATTAATAATGCGGCTGCAATGTGGCATTACACGTAGGGTTACCATATCTCCGGATTTTTCCTGAGATTACAGGATTTTTCGACTTTTCTCAGGATTGCGGCCGGATTTTGCTAATCTCGTGATATCTCAGGATTTTTAATAAAACACATGTTACATTATAAAATCTCTTTAATTAAAAGTGAAACAAACTAAAAATAATCTTCTTTTGGTAATAATTGCACAGTTCAAATCAATACCTATTTATCCAAATTATTTCGCCAGTGTATAAAACGATAATAATAACTTTTTGAGAAAAAATGTTAAACTGTATAAAATCTCAGGACTTTTCCATGGAAATCAGGCCTTTTCTCCGGTCTTATGATTTTTTCATCTGGTAACCCTAATTACACGTCCTAGGATTAAAATAAGTACATTAGTTTGGAGACCGGCACTTACAGGCGTTAGGACTTGCTGTTATGACTAGAAATACCAGTTCAGGTTGTAATGTGGGGCACAAGTGTGTATTAAAGAAGCAAACTAATAATATCTTTGAGAGTTTTAAACGCTTTTAGATTTTATGGGCGAGTAATAGCGATTGCTATTCTTAGGGTGTAATTGAAATGTAAATTTTACGGTAACTTTATAACCGTGTGATTGGTGCGGTATGGCAGCGGCTAAAAAACAAATACACATATCAAACACGAAATCATAACAGTAATTAAATAAAAAAAATAAAAAACCTAATTGAATTATATTTGAACATACAGTGTAAATTTTATGTATCGTTACTCGATTTAACGACAAACTCTCTAAAGCGTCAAAATCAATTGGCTTTAGTTGGTTTAGCTTGTATTCCATACAATGATACTTTTTCTCTATTTAACGACCACTCTCTATAACACCATAAAATGCACTGTCCCTTCAGTGTCGTAATATAGAGTTTACACTGTACTCTGAGGAGTTGCTACTTTTTATGCTTAGATATTGCAACTTAGATAATTTATTTAAATAAATACCCAAAATTTTAATTTTATACTCTACACGTATAGGGGTATAGGCATAGGCACACATCAATCTATAGATAATTCCAAATTATTATTTATTTTATCACACGTTCCGTAACTTCTTAATTACAATATCTCATCTGTATCTGCTCTCACCTCTGAGCCTTACATGCACCAAACCACTTTATTTTCTCACTACTAACACCAAACCATACCCCTGTATAATTAGTGCAAGCCAATGATAATATCCCATTTGATAGCGCATAGTTACTCCTCTTTCGAAACTAGTAAGTGTTACTAAATCTTACCTTGCAGTTTCCTACGCACTTATTTTATACTAGTACCCAGTCCTGGCTTTGCACGGGTTATAAAATAATTCAAGTTGTAAAGAGAAACAAAATAAAACCTATGTTACTCGGAGATAGTGTAGCTTTCCAACGGTGAAATAATTTTTCAAATCGGTCCAGTAGTTTCGGAGCCTATTCGCTATTGGTATGGAGGTATAGAATTCAATTAATCTGTAAAATTAAGCTAATTTGTAGTTTTTTTCTACAAGTAAATTTCATTTTTCAGTAATCCGTAAATTACCTTAAACAAAAATCAAACTTTTCCTCATTATATATTCGTATAGATACAGATATAGAAATAAATTCGTCTGAAAAATTAAGCTTACTGGTAATTTCTTTCCACAGGTAAATTTAATTTATCAGTAAACTGTAAAATCAGAAATTACGATAAACACGCAAAATTGATAGAAAGATAGATAAACACTTTATTAAAACACTCACAATAAAATAAAATTACAGATAATACACCAAGAACTGGCGACCTTATCGCTAAGAGCGATCTCTTCCAGGCAACCAATTCTAAGAATTTAGACAAGGAAAGAACAAGACGAGGTGTTTTAATATAAGTGTGTATATGTATATGTGAATGCAAATAAATACATTTAATATTATGACAAAACATAAACACTCTGTTCAACTCTTTTAGTCCGTGCTACTCTATTGTATAGCTCCGTCCTTGTCTAGCACCCAGCGCAGAGGCGAGCAGTGCTAATATATGACATTGCTTACATCGCCCATCAAGTGGGATATTGTGCTTAGTGTAAGGGCTCCGTCGCCATCAATCAATGTTTTATTCCAACTCTCATGTTTACAACTTCCTAAACGCTCATTTATAACTGGCGGCCAGTAATTTGTCAGTCGGTGTTGAGCTTGTACACACCTACGTGGAATTTAAAAGTTATTAATCGACTTCGCGTACGAGATACATTGTGAATGTGGTGTGTAGTAAGATTTATAGATCAAGATTCCGCAGTTGGAGTACTTACCAGATTTTAGTAGGCAAATCTTATTATTCTCTTAGAGAATTTCATAATGATATGAGTACCGTATATGGTGAATAATTATATTTTTATATTATATTATCTTGACTTGTAAATATTTATTTATCAATAGAAGTTTAAACTTAACACTAAATGACTATAATTTATTAACATTTAGATTATCGGTAGCACCCCAACCCGGCTTTCGATCTCTAAAATAATATAAGTTGCAGAGAGAAACAAGCTATAGTCTATGTTACTCGGGTATAGTTTTGCCTCCCAACAGTGAAAGAATTATTCAATTGGTTCGCGTCAAACATACAAACAAACTATTAAACTTTCTTATTAACAATAATGGTACAGATATCTTCTCTTAACAAGCTAATTTCGGTACCAAAATTGATGCAAATATTATAATGGTGGTTTTAGATGGTCTTTTAGCAATTTTCAATATTTTCGCCGTTTAAACTGTAAATTCAATTCCCATGTCATTGTTTTCAAATGTACTTCTCCAAGTTGAAGACCAAATAAATGCAAATAAATGTATGAATATGAATATAATTATTTGAATTACTTTATAATCGCAGTTACCATTCTATAAAGTTAGAATTAAACCCCTTTTATGAGAAGGTTGTCATTAGAGAACAGTAAAAACTGCGTTCTCACAGTAATGCTTGTGTGTATGTGTGTGTGTATATGCATCATAGATAATGCATTCTACGAGTGGCTGACTCTAGCCGTGCTATTACTGAGACCAGTAGCTCGACCACCGACTGCCCTATACAGGATGCTTTAATATGTATAACACAGCTCTACAAAAAATCATTTTTTTTTTGTTGCCCTGTTTATCATCGCAAATTGTTACGTTTTTAAGTGCCCAGATTACGAATATATTCGTAAAAGTACTAAATTTGCTCATTTCTACAAATTGAATTTTGAACGATTTATCGTCAAAATTAAATTTTTCAGTCATTTGTTGAAAAAAATCCGAGCAAATCTTACAAAATCATTGATAATTTCACGAATTGTGTGTATAAACGGACCCAAAATCATCATCATATCAAAGGCAACAAAACCACTGTAGACCAGTGTAATTCAGGTTTTAGTAGGCGAGGGCTCAGTGAGAAAAAGCTTGCTTTTCAATTTGACGGCCACTGGTTCTTTTAATTTTTAACGCATTGGTAATAAAACTAAAAATTGTCACTGCTTTGAAATTTTCACGGCTTTTTCTATCGAATACTTGAAAATTTTGGAATGATCTTCTATCGACGGTTAACCCAATCATAGTAAGCTTAAAGGGTTATTTAAGAGAAGAATCAAAATTGTCCTCAAAAAAATATATTGCTAAAAATATGTTGAAACTTGAATGAATACCCTGCGTTTCAGATGTTTTAAATATGATATTTAGTTACTGAAACTAAAGAAGACCAAGTGTGGAGGCAAAGTTGCTTAAAATTATGGCAATATTGCCTTAGTTTCTGAATGATATAAAATAAGCAAGTGAGGTTTTGAAAAAAACTGTTTTCATAACTAATAATAATAATAATAATATTAGGACACATTCACACACGGCTGGTTAGCCCCATACTGAACCATTTCTAGCTCGTATTATGGTTGCTAACACAACTGATATACTACATATACATACATACATATTATATATAAATGCATATACATATTTAACACCCAGACCCACAGCCAACAAATTTGGTTAAGCACAAAGATGTTGACCGGGCCGGGAATCGAACCCGGAACCTTCTGATTAGCAGACCGGCATGGTAACCTTTACGTCAACGAGGTCGTCAAACTAAAAATGATAAGAGTATGAAACTGATACACTCTAATCTAAGACCATCCTGTATAAAAGTATTTTGTAGCAGCGGCGCCTGGTCAATTAAGGAATGCGAGCATAATCATAGCGTATGTTTTAAGGTCATTAAAAAGCTATATCTTTCATCATCCAGGCTAGCTGCAAACCTACTGGCGAACTTATACATAATTGTTTACTGAAATAAGGTTTTTTTGTAACTGATATTGAATTGTACACACTCAAGAAAACTAAACTATTTCAGTAAAATTCATCTTACGCTTAGATTTCATACTAAATATAAATAAATATAATAATAAATATAAATATTTTGACTCATTTCACACACGGCTGGTTAACCCCATACTGAACCTACTTTAATTTTATACTTCTTCTTCTGTATTAAGTACTTCTCCTTTTTTTTATCGGTGGAGTATTCGTTATTGCTCTTTATCGTCCGCTATATCCTTGACCTCCTTGTAAGGGTTGACCTTCACTTTCTGTTTAATTTGATCTGTATTGCCCATCTTGGCCTGCCTCTTCCTTTTTCTTTTACCTCCCTCAAGATCATATAATCAATTCTAGTTTGAGGCCCGTCGTACATCAAACTTGGATTAACGACTGTTAAAATTAGATAAAATCATCACCGGAATGTATATAAACAGAGTTTGATAAACAATTTACTATTGTTGTGTATCATTTGTTGTGCTGTGTATTACACTTTTCTTATTATTATTTTTTCTTTTTGACATATTTCAAATTCGGTTGGTTAGCCCCTTACTAAACCATTTCTAGCTTGTATTATGGTTGCTTAAACAACTATTATACTGCACACACATACCTACCAATACTTTATATCGATACATATTTAACACCATAGACTAATAAATATAATAGACGCTCAACCCCTTGTTAAAAATCGTATATACTACGTGTATCATTCGACACGAACTCATAAATGTAGTAGGCTCCAGCGGAAGACCAGCGCTGATTGCTTGCAGTCAGCACACGATGAGCTGAGGCCAGTTTTGTGGCACGATAATCTTGATATATATAAATCTCGTGTCACAATGTTTGTCCTCAATGGACTCCTAAACCACTTAACCGATTATAATAAAATTCGCACACCATGTGCAGTTCGATCCAACTTGAGAGATAGGATAGTTTAAATCTCAAATTATAGTCGCGATTTTAATTTATTGCTAATTATTGTCTGTTATTATTTGACAGTCACAACTATCTGTTAACTCCAAATGATTCTAACAGATGTCGATACCTTTCGACTGGGTTGAGTAAGTAGTCAATAGATGGCGCTGTACCCCTAGGTGAGGCAAAACAACGTTTGCCGGGTCAGCTAGTGTTTTCTATGTTTATGTTTTTATACGTTCCTTGTGTATTGATTTTCTTTGTTATTCTTGTTACAAAATAAATGTTTCTTTCTTTCTTTGCAGTAATTGACTTGTTGTTTGTTACAGTTTCGTGTTGAACCCCCTGACCCCGGTGCAGGAGACGCGATGCCTGCTGCAGAACGACACGCAAGCCAACAACCCCATGGCTATCCCACAGGTAACATACTCATATGATACTCTCTCTGGCTTACGCGATAAAAGTATGTCAGTTTTAGGCGTGCTTCCACGTCTGACCTCCACACGCATATTTAGATATGGTTTAAGATATTCTGTCCAAGATTTTTTTAGGTAACCTATTTTTAATATTTTCTAATATACTAAATTTATTATGAAATTAATTTTATTCAATTATCACGTCGGTGAAGGTCGATATAGGCTCGGATCTTATACTAATAGATAGAAAGATAAAGTCTTTATTGCAACACAGGAGGAAAATACAAAACTGAGAAAACTTAACTTATAACTAGAGCTACATATGGTGACCTTATCACTAAAAACTATCTCTTCCAGGCAACCAATGTACGGAGTGGAAATTACAATAAATAAGATGGGGTGTACAATAAAGAGAATAAAAATAACTAAATACACCAACAAATAAAGAGACCAACACAAAATACTTATAATGAACTATATCATCTTGCTCTATGGAATCTCAAACAAAATGTACGAAACGTTATAGTAATGACGTTTAAAAATACTTAAACAGACGAGATGTCATTATACTACTTATTATAACGATAATAAAATAAAGGAATGTATAAATGAGTATCTTATTTCATAAAGCAATTTATTTCTTGCAAACTAACTAGCTAACTCATAAAAAACCGAGAGAGAATCTAATGGGTTCTCCATTGACCTACATACATCCGTGGTACTGAAAGCAGCTAACATAGATATCACGAAATTAATGTCATAGTTATAATTTATGTATCACGTCCCGGCCTCGCTCAGGCTCTTAAATAATCTAAGTAGCAAAGAGAAACAAAATAAAGCCTATGTTACTCGGGGATAAAATAGCTTCTCAACGGTGAAAGAATTTTTCTAATTGGTTCACCACTTTCGGAGCCTATTCTCGTCAAACAAACAAACAATCAAATTTTTCCTCTTTATATGGCCACTGATTAACAATAACTTGACATGTAATTAAAGCTTTATCAAGATTAGTTCAAAGTTGCGACCTCTATACACACTTTAAAATTCAAACATACATTTAAAGAACCATTTTTTGGAATTTGTGAATCAAACTTGTCCAGTAATGTAGTGATACACAGCATTTGTCGAGTGCCTGCATGACTGGAAATTGGAAAATGCTTAGAATCTCGTCATATAAAGACGATTCGCTCGCTCTGCTCGATCGGTCAAGTAGTGGCAAACCAAGTACCGGCAATGAGGCATGTAATCTAATTCCCTGATCCCACGGGCGGTCCACAGTTCACTACGCATGCGCTTTCATTATATCTAATCTATTATTATCTAGTTATTCTAAACAACAACTGCAATGTCATGCAACAATGCAGAAGCTTGATTAATTATCAGACTAGCATCCCATCCCGGCTTCATACGATTCTAAAACAATCTAAGTTGCAAAGAGAAATCAAATATATAGCCTCTGTTACTAGGAGATAATGTAGCTTTCCAACGGTGAAAAAAAAATTCAAAGCGGCCCAGTAGTTTCGGAGCCTATTCGCGTCAAACAAATAAACAATCAAACTTTTCCTCTTTATAATGTTGCTAAAGATATGCGAGGCTTATTGAGTTAGTGAACAAAATCTCAGAATATTACTAGAGAAAAACACTAAAAGAAAACATTGTTTTACCCAATATTATTAGTAATAGTTATGAAAAATATGAAAAAACTTTTTTAACTTTACTTTGAGAGTCAGTTATATCAGAGTTATTGGATTGACCAATTATAGATTGTCTTTGCTAGTTTAAATAACTTACTTAAACACTAGCTAGGTAAACCTATGCAGTAAAGTACAGGCTGCCTCTAAGGCCCAGATAACGGTCAAATAAATCCTTGTTGCTCTGCCAATTAGAGAGAAGATGTTGAGATTGTATTTACAATTCAGATTAAATCGCTACAAGGGATATTGGAGGCTGCGATACAGTCTAGGTACACAACAGAGATGCATTGATTTGCTAGCTCCAGGATTTGTTGTCGGAAAATGTTAAGAAAACTACAGACTATTCGCGACACGTCTGAAACCTGGAAAAATTTGAAGACGTTTTTAGGATAATGTAGCTAAACAGCTGAAACTTTCACAAGATAATGTTTTTTTGTGCCGCTATAACAACAAAAACTAAAGATAAAAATAAAAATACTAAGGTATTTTCATTTTCGTACAGTAAACGTGTTTCTTTTTCGTATTTTTTTTTTGCTATATTTCAATTATGATAACTGTTAGATACATAAAATTTTCACAAAAGATATAAATGTATACATATAAGCTATCAAATTAAATAATAAAATTTAAATAAAATAAATATTTGAGGGGGCTCCCATACAACGAACGTAATTTTTAAGTAGTTTTTTTAATCGATCTTTATAACGATATTTGGTACCCTCTATTCATTCACAGAATATTGAATTATGTATTAAATTAAAAAAATATATATTAAATGATTAAAAAATATTTTTAATGGGGGCTCCCATACAACAATGGTTACCCTTCATGCGCGAGCCCAATTCGCACTTGGCCAATTATTTACAGCTTTTGCGACATGCTGGTCTAAATTGGATCATACCTAGCCTTTGCATTTACGCATGCCCACCACACCCGGGGAGGTGGGTGGGGTATGTCGGGCTCGATGCCAGAAGGGCATCACTACCGACTAAAACCTCACGATGGCCTCCTCACTGGAAAGGGCCGGGTGAGGTTCCGCTCCTCGCATTAACCTACCACCGCGCCCACCTCGGCTGGCCTGCGAGGCTCCTTCTCGGAGCATGCCTAGCCTGGAACAACTGGTTCCCTTTGCTTGAAAAAAAAAATGAAAAATATTTTTTATTGTAGGTACCGGAAATTTAGGTTTACAGCTACTTGTACATTTATATAAGACATGTATGATTTGCTTAATGCGTATAGAGTAGCC
This sequence comes from Mellilla xanthometata, assembly GCA_035578125.1. Taxonomy (NCBI): domain Eukaryota; kingdom Metazoa; phylum Arthropoda; class Insecta; order Lepidoptera; family Geometridae; genus Mellilla; species Mellilla xanthometata. The sequence continues at coordinate 326,229 of JAPUBQ010000051.1, read as the reverse complement.
AATAGTGCGCTGCGCCTTACACACTAGGTCAGTCAAGCTGCCTGGACTGTGGGGCGGCAGAGGCTCCCGCAGGACTGCTCACCATTACTTGTAGGTACATAGAGGCCTGATGTCTAATAGATAATTATACGGATATTTACCTTATTATTACAATTTTATTTAAAAACAAAATAAAAAACTAGACTTACATTAACAATTCTACTAAAAAAACTAGATTACAGAAAACAAACATAAACATGTAACTAAAACTGACCACTTTTCATCTGTGCTTTTCATAGAAGACTTGCCAGTGTTGTCATCAGCCTACAGTGTTGTTAGCTTGCAGTGCTATTTATGTTACAGTGTAAGTTTATTAGAAACTATTGGTTTTGTGCTATTTTATTTGGTCGATGTTAACGCGTGATGGTCGTTGCAGCGCTCCGTGAACACGTACTACATGGTGAAGCTGCAGGTCCGCACGGAGAGCGTGTGCCTCCGGCCCTGGGCCTTCGAGCGCGTGCCCGGCAAGTCGCTGCGGGGGCTCGACAACACCATCATCTACACCTCCACCAAGGAGGCCTGCCTCGCCGCCTGCCTCAACGAGGTAACCTCTCTTCATCATATTATAATGAATGAATGAATGAATGTTATTTATTTTCCAATAAGTCACAAAGATATTACATTTCACTTATAATATTATACTAAACTTCAAATTGGAATCGTCAAAAGATGTTATTACAATAAATACAATATTTCTTAGCTGTAAAGGGGCCTTGTCTTGTTGTAAAAAAAAATAAACACGTTTATTTGGGCATTTAATAAAAAATAGGTTATATAATATGAATAAAAGTAAAAGGAATCCAAAGGCTCCCAAAGTAGTTTTAAAAACTGTGTTATGGGAGCCAATGGCATCTCCCAAGTTTATTCAAGTTACATTACATTATATTATATTTTACTCTGTTTATACTAAAATAGACTAAAGCCACAATACTTATATATTACTAGCAAACATTGTGTATGTGTGAAGGTACTGTGCATTTTATGGCGTTATAGAGAGTGGTCATCAAATGGAGAGAATGTATCATTTTATATAATACAAGCTAAACCAACTAAAGCCAATTAATTTTGAAGCTGTAGACAGTTTGTCGTTAAATCGAGTGACGTTACGTGGAGTTTACACTGTATCTTTTTTTTAATGGAATTTTAGTCAAATAGGCTTGGCCGTGCCTAAAAATAATTATCATAGTTATAAATAAGCTACTGTAAAATAACTAAACCTGAATAACATAAATATGTATAAGATTTTGTATTAAATTCATGAGCATCGATAGTTGAGACAACAGTTATTTCAACGTAGATAGCTCAGTAGTTTAGTGCTTACTTTACATTACTAGCCTACAGCGTCACAGGTTACCGTTTATCTATTCAATTTATAGTTTATCCAGTGTCCTACTTAGTCGATCCAGGTATAGACTAAATTATAGAGCACTTTAGAGCTCAAAGCAAAGAATAACGTGGTAATAAATTTTAGTCTTGGACATTTTTGCACACGGCTCCATTTTTGCACACATTCCATATTTGACGTGATTTTAGTTGGTTTGACTATGGCGCGGAACGTGCCGTCTCTTTCTGGCCACCTAAGATGAAAAGAGACGGGGCTTCTTTAAATTTAGTTTAGTCATGTGTGCCGCTTTATCGCCACCATTATTTGCCAAACATAGAGAAACATCATTCTCGTGTTTAACATATATATTATAAATACATAAAGAAATAAATATTATGACACATTCCACTCACGGCTGGCTAACCCCATACTGAACCATTTGTAGTTCGTGTTATGGTAGCTAACACAACTGATATACTACATACATATTACATACATACACTAGAGGTTGCCCGCGGCTCTGCCCGCGTGTAGGTCGCTTTTCAGTTAATCTGTGGAAAAAATCTATTGTATCCTATTCCCGTGCCATTCTATACTATAAGACTCTTTGTCCTGACTCATTTATTCATCTATAGGCAACGCAGAGCCCAAACGACTGGTCCTAGGATTGTGAAATTTGGAGGGTGTATCTGTTTTAGTATGTACGCGCGTACCACCTTTGTGTGTACTTAGTATTTTGTACAAATGGTACCAAACACCACCAGTGACGTCGGTTAGCATTTAAATCGGATTTACATAGCTTATGCTAGATTATTCTTACTTCATATTTTACCGTTTCACGACAAGATTTGCCTAGTTTTGCTTAATTTTGCTCATTGTGCTCGGAATTATTTATACAACCATATTTAATCTGCCCGAGTCTAACTGTGAAGTTTTATGAATATTTAGATGTGATCGTAAAGATTTTATTGCGTTATTACAAGACAATAATCTTTTGATTCTTGTATATAATTTTATAATAGGTTATAAAAATGTTTTTCAGAAATAAATGGAGGGTTTGGTCTCTAATTTTCTTAGTAATTATGCATGCGTGTCATATACCTGAATGTCTCTGAGTGGTGAAACACAACTTTAACCCCGAAACAATGACTTTTAGAGATCCGTACCTGATAGGTAAAAACGGGACCCTATTACTAAGCCTCCGCTGTCTGTCTGTCACCAGGCTGTTTCACAGGAACCGTTATTACTAGAAAGCTGAAACTTTTACATATTATGTATTTTAGTTATTCAAAATAATTATAACATTTTTACGTATATTCTTTTTGTAATTATAACATTTTTTTAGTATTAATAACAGTTAAAGGTAGACCTTCCAACATCTTTATGATGAACTAAATTTGTATGCTGTCGATCTGGGTGTTAAATATGTATCGTAAGGTATTTATGAAATTTATCAGTTGTGTTAGCAGCCATAACACAAATTACGCGTAGAAATTGTTTAGTATGGACACAGAATAATAACTTGTATGGTATGGAGCTAACCAGCCGTGCGTGAAATGTGTCCTAACTATCACTTATATTTATCTTAATATATATAAATCTCGTGTCACAATGTTTGTCCTGGTCAATGGACTCCTAAACCACTTAACCGATTATAATAAAATTCGCACACCATGTGCAGTTCGATCCAACTTGAGAGATTGGATAGTTTAAATCTCAAATTATAGTCGCAATTTTAATTTATTGCTAATTATTGTCTATTATTATTTGACAGTCACAATTATCTGTTAACTCCAAATGAGTCTAACAGATGTCGATACCTTTCGACTGAGTTGAGTAAGTAATCAATAGATGGCGCTGTACCCCTACTGAGGCAAAACAACGTTTGCCGGGTCAGCTAGTTGTTTTACATATTTTTTCCAAGTATGAACATGTCTGTTTGTTCCTCCAGAAAAAGTTCTCGTGCCGGTCGGCGGAGTACGAGTACGGCAGCATGCGGTGCGCGCTCAGCGACAGCGACCGCCGCACGGCGCAACACTTCGTGCAGCTCGTCGACACGCCCGGCACCGACTACTTCGAGGTAATATCTATTAGTACTTAGTATCATAAAAATAAGTCAGATTTTCTAAAACTCTTGACACCAGATCTTTCCCACTGGAACCCGGATTCGCTACACATTGGTACTTTATTTCCACACTATTTGATCATCACATTTTCTTCTACTAAAACAGAAAGATACAATTTACAAAATATTTTTCACAATTTTCCATCTTTTCACTTCGAAATCCCAAACGTCAATCCCGATATTCGAATGACAATCTCCCTTTCCCCAAATTCAAATATTTTCCGTTTCTTTTTAATTCCTCAGAATAAAGTATGAAACTTCAAATGAGTTTGCACTCGCGCGAAAGGAGATTTATATGTATTATTTCTAGTTCCAGATAATAATATTGATTTAGTAACTGTAAGCCATTTCTGGCCAGTTACAGCCGAAACCTGGTAAAATTCTGAAGGTTTATTCCTTTAGACTGAAAGAATTTTAGCACAAATTAAAATATGAAATTTCGAAACAGTTACAATCGCGCGAGAGCAGATTTCTCCAGATATTATTAATGAATAGATAACTGTAAGCCATTCCTGGCCAGTTATACCACTTAGCCCACGAAGAAGTTTTCTTTGCTTATCTCAATTCGGTTTCAGATACACTAGATATTTCAGATTTTCTGATTTGACGGATTCCCGCAGAGTAACGCCCGAGTTATTTCCACAGAGAATTTCAATTTGGTTTCATATCCTAACAAAAAAATAAATATCCTTAATTTTTTTGATAATTATCTTGACTTTGATCATTCAAACTCTTGTTATGTTACAGTATTTTCGTTGTAAATCATAAATGGTAATAATATCGAAAAAATACTTTGACAGTCTAAAAACAACTCTAAGAATATTTATACTTATTTTGGCATCATCAAGACTGGTTAAAAATTTTACTATTATTTTTAAACAATCTTTATTTATGATTAGTAGTAGTAGATAAGTCTAATTGGCACCTAAATAAGTAAACATATTCTTAGAGTTGTTATTTAGACGGTATTTAAGCAATTTTAATAATTAATATTTTTTTTCATTTTTGATTTATAACGAAAATATTGGAAATTCAAAACTTTGCTATTGTGATCGCTTCAAGGCCTTATTTCCTTGAATCAGCAGGTCTTACTCGAATTTCTTCACCCAATTCCGAATTTACACATCTCTAACGTCCTGTCTCCCCCACGCCCCCTCTGTTTATCATTCCTTTAAATATAATAGTCATCCCACAAGAGATAACAATTTAGCAGGTATTACTATTATGGCTAGCAAATTTGTAATCTTTTTATTGAACTGATAGTTTATAATAGTTTATAGTAGTAAGTTCGAAATATGTACTAACTCTTTGTTGCCTGAATAAACGATTTATTATTATTATTATTATTCCGGAACTAAGCAAGTCCATTACATCGAGTTACAAGCCATTTATCAGGATAGCCAGGTATATGATTACATGCACCCACTTTCCCGTAACAACCTTGGAAGCGCGAATTCGCGGAAACTCGAGCCTAACTAGTCGGCAATTGTGCGTTGCGGTGCTTTGAACGTTCGTGCAAATATACAAGCGAGTTAGTGTTATTGTTGTGAATGCCGGCATTACGCCGCGTGTGTGGTCGCGGGTTTATACTGAGGAATGTGCAGGGAAATGTTCCTTAGTGAAGACTATGGTGAGATTATGTCTTAGTGTAAAAAAAAATACATACAGTCGAATATAGAACCTCCTCCTTTTTTGAAGTCGGTTAAAAACATAGTGAGTGATAGTCATTAGAATAGGTACATATTACAAATACAAAATTGATTTCTTTGACACAGTTCTGATACAAATATACGAGTAGGTATATGTAAATAAAGAAATTTAAAGGCTTCCAAACTATAGTCCAGAAAAGAAAAAGATATTAAAATGTTCAAAGTATTTTGATGATTAGGAGAGATTGCTCCCAACTTATGATCGTAGTGACAACAATCACATAGTGAACACAGAGTTTGGTGGATTTCTTTTCACTACGTAAACACAGATTTCGGTGTGCTTTTAACAGTGCTTTTGACAAATTTGGTCAAATTGAAATATTTTATCCTTCAGTTGCGATGTTCCAAGAGATTGTGTCCACAAAGTATTTTGTTCGGAAAGCTAAAATAATCTATCGCCAATCAAACAGTTCGTTCCGGCAACGTCCTTAAGAGATAGTTACTCTAGTTTAGTGATGCTCCACCTTAGGCCTGAGTGTCACTAACTGGTGCGGTTACGCACCATGCTGATGTAATGCTGTAAAGAGTAAAAAACGAGTAATAATGTAAAGTATTGATTCAGGTATTACTTTGCGGAAATCTATTGTAGATACTAGAAAATCTGAAATATTTAGCGTATTATTTTTATATACTCGTATATTACATTAATATTATGTATTACATCCATTAGATCACAGCGGAAGAACACGACTAATAAATGATAGCCGGCTATACAAACTATTAGTACACTAAATATTTCAGATTTTCAACTAGCTAATAATAAATTTTCAATTACCTATAAATCAATTTTTAGTTAATTAAAATAAATAATTTTTAGAACACATTTCACACACGGCTGGTTGACCCCATGCTGAACCATTTCTAGTTTTGTGTTTTGGTTGCTAACACAACTGATATACTACATATATATTTTATATAGATAATTATATATTTTATTTGTTAGTAATACATATTTATTTCTTTCTTCTTTTTTCATTGATATTTTGAATTTGACCACAGCTTGCCTGACGTAACACTTCGCTGTATTCTACGATATGGCACGCTTACCTAGAAGATACTTATTGTTATCTTTCTAATAAATGTATGTATGTGTGTAGAACCTGTGCCTGAAGGCATCCCAGGCGTGCAAGGGTCAGCGCGTGTTCACGGCGCCGCGCGTCGGGGTCGCGGAGGACAAGGTGGCGCAGTACGCCGGACTACACTACTACAATGATAAGGAGATACAGGTACGTGTGTTCATTAAAAAAAAAATTGGATAGGTCTGCTTTTGATTAGAACTCGCCTGAAGCGCCTGTTGCTCGCCTAACTACCTGGGACGAGCGAGCGGTCGTCGACCGGTTGGACGACCCAGGTATCGCTGGATAGACCAAGTGGAGGAAGACCTGCGCAATCTTCAGGTCACGCAGTGGCAGGAGAAGGCACAGGACCGAGAACAGTGGCGTCTCTTAGTATCGGAGGCCAAGATCCGATTCGGGTCGACGTGCCAACCCAGTTAGCTAGTTTAGACATTTTTTTTTTTGATATTGTATACTTATAATCTTTTGACATTTCTATTAAATATTATTGCTTAGCTGTAAATTATAGTGGAGTGCAATTAACTTATAAATTACCTAACTAATTAGGTGACCATTTGCACACCGCATATGCGGTAGCCTACAAGGGACATTTTATATTATTTTCCATGTTTTTATATTGCCTGTGGCTACGCAAATAAAATTATTTTTATTTCATTTCATTTCATAAGGATCTGACGAGATCATCAAAGGTCAACGGATAGGCCGCAGTAAACTCTCGAGTCCAGAATTTGGCCTAGCGATGCGCGACTGTGAATGATTCCAGTCGAATTATACGACTTTATAAATCATTCGACTCATTCGAATGATCTCTGAAAATTTGTAACTTACATAATACTTACTCAAAATTAACCGGACTGAATGAATACTACATTAGTTACTACTTGAGCCGACTCCACTCCAACGATTCATTCATATTTCATTCATTTGAAACTAACAAGTGACATTGACAAGATTCGCTAACAATCGAGTCAAAACGCCATTAGTAACTAATTAGTAGTCATCATATTTTGATTATTAACATTAGTACTTATATTACTAATTCAAGTCGAGTCGAACGTGTATATTAGTAGTTGTAGATAAATCGACTGGTCAGATTATTCGCAGTCGCGCATCTCTAGTTTGGCCTCTATGCTATAACGAAGAAGAGAAGATCAAAGTTAGGCAAAGGTCGATGCGGGCACTCTATAGATGGATGAGACCCAAAAAATACTGCATACTCACCCATACAAATGCATGTGCATAATATTTAAAAGTGTTGATTGGATGACACGCTGTATTTAAGGTCCCGGTTGTTATTCTTAGTACAATTAGTCGTTAAGCTTCAGCCGGCTTGAAATCTCTCGACACCAGAGCTTGGGCACTTAGTAGACACAGACAAGAAGAATATTGGACAAAAAACTTATGCAGTTTTAAAAATTCTTTTTACCATATTTTACCAGGCGTAAACGAAATTTTTTCATGGAGGAATGATCTGTTTTACGAGTATTTCTTATATCCAGAATATTCTTAAATCGGGTAGCTGCAACATAAATCAGATAGATAAGCTCGAGAGTTAATGATAAAAATGAAAAAAAAAACATGTTAAATAATTCAGTTTCACCAAAAACTCTAGAAACATTAACAACTAAATATTTCAACAAACAAACCATTTTTTAAATAGTCATTGCCCAAAACACCGCATTATTTTGATTAAGATATACGACTAAACAAAGCTACTTAATCAAAATATGATGAAATATATCATCAGCTGATGACAGCTGACCAATTAACTCATACTGCTGACCATTAATGCACAGAACTACGGTATTATTTCATCACAGAGTAATTACAAGGGCTTTGTTTTAGAATTTTTAGATGAACATTTATTATTATTTCCACCTAATTGGCCCTCGTCGGAGAATGATTGAGGAGGGACTATTCTTTAGCTTTAATGGGATTATTCTGTTTACAGTATACAGTAATTGGTGTACTTATAAATTGCTAGAGCTAGGGATAAATAGGGTTTCATAATGCTATATGGAGAACTAACTGGGAACATGCACTTAAAGCCTATGATGAACAAAATTAGAAATAAATAGCTTAATAAAGGGTTGTGGTAACCCAAAAAACATCCGTTAAGTTACAAAGTAACCCAAAAAAATCTTTAAAATATAGAATGCTCTTCAAAGTCTACCAGAAATATATACATTTTATCGATTCGTTTTCTGTAAGTTTTAGAAAGTCATAAATAGAGTAAAATTTAAAATTTATAAAAACAGCATACCTTTTTTTGCACTTACTAATAGTCGTATAAGTTGTCTTCTTTTTTGTAAGAGAATGAAAAAACAATGGAAACGTTGTAATAGATTTACTAAAGTTTATTGTTTCCAAAAAAACGTACTAGGATATTGTAATAATGTATTATGTTAGCAAAATATTTCAGTTAAAAATTATGCTTGAAAATAATTTAGAGAATCGGTTTACAAATAACTGAGAAATCGGTGAATATACATTAAAAATACATACAGTCGAATATATACCTTCCTCCTTTTTTAAAGTCGGTTAACCATAACTAATAACACATTCCTGGTACAAACATACAGTTATTGTAGTATTTATATAAAAATAAAATAAGAAATAAAAAAGCCTTTATTCAACTGGACATATTGACATTTGTCATATTTTCCTTTCATTATTACAAATGTCATACAATCGAAATGTCAAATAATAATTGTAATTATCACTAATTATTAGTACTATTGCATGTCGAAATGTGTAATTTATGGCAGAATAATTTTAAAACGATTCCATGTCAGGTTTATTTTTGGTGCTAAACGTCAGGTTTATTATTGCTGTCAAAAATCCAACATCCATGGTTTTCTTCATGGATCAGAAAAACAGATGTCTCTAAGGACCTTCTATAACCGTATCCTGCTATAACTTTCCTGTTTAAGCCAGTCTGGTACCTCCGGGAAGAAGCCAGAGGTTACGATCGTGTTTAGTTATTTATGGTCCCCGACCCCCTGATATTAAATTAGCTTCATCTATTTCTAATCCATTATCTGGGATAGGAAATTGTTTACCAGCCAGTAAACTACGCAATTTTCTATTCTTTGCGCTTATTGGCTGATTTATAGTTTTAGTATCATTATCATTGGCTCTTTGCGTTTACGAGAGATTTCATGTAGCATATGATTGGTCTTTGAATTTGGGATTATAACTGAATATGTAGCCTCTGAACCACGGTTAACTAAAGTGATCTATCACGATTATCAAAGTTAAGCAGTTCAGCAGCAGTCTTTGGATGGGTGACCATGACTATGCAAAAGACAATGGTTATGAAACCAAACACAAGTGGGTATTATCTTAATGATGCTACCTTGAATCGGATGATATGTTCCAATGCGGGTCCCGCGATGCTAGTCGTAGCGTGAGCAGTTGGTAGCCAATCCAGTAGCCTTTTATAAACTCTCGGCATCAAAATCTAGCCACTTGGCTCATACGAAGAAGTTAGATCCATAAAGAGCCACAATTTCTCAGACGATTCTAAATTTAAATTGTATGATCATGCTATGTTTGCTTCTGCAACCAATAGGAAAGTATTGAGGCTCGCCAATCATAGAGAATGGCAACAGGAAGTACCAAATGTGGATAATTGACATTGTCGATAAATCGTCATAGCTGTCGAGACGGAACGATCGATATCGTCGTATTAATATTGATGACACTCAGTGGACTTGCTATTGAATATTTATCTAGTCATATTCCTGTGACGTTAGTAGTCAGTCAGTGCTCCCTGAGTCACATTCATTTTTTTTTTACAACTTATAAGTTTTAAGTCTAACCACAGCTTGCCTGGTATTTAACATTACTATGGTCTACGTTGTTACACGCTTACCTAGATAATACCTATTAACTCTAGACTTGAAAATGATTGTGTTATATCTATGTATATTTCCATACGCATAATTTATATTAATTAGGTAATGACATAGGCTAAGCCTCCTATTTACATTTTTATCGTAATTATAAACGTTTGAAATTATTGAAAAATTTGTTTACTTAACATACCATCTCAAGAACAAGCCTAAGAGTATATATAAAAATAAATATCCCATTCTGAATTTTGAATTAGGATAAAAAAACTGGATCACAAAATAGCTTTTTTTCACATTGATAAATCTGATTGGTACCGACCTATTTAGAGTTGTTGCTAGTATTTCAATAATTTAAGGCGTTTGTGACTAATAACGATAAAGCTGTATATATATTTACTTTATCGTTTGGCATGGTCGTTGTTCGACAAAAGTTTCATAATAAAGATTGAAATAAAATTGCCTACGCCAGTAAATAAAAATAAAATTACTGTATTAAAACTTTCGTAAGGCATATTTGAATAATGTTTGTATAACCGGCTATCACTTACGTTTATTTTGTCGGTATTGGCCCGACATGTTTAAAATAAAATTTATAAAAACATGAATATTGCTTCCGCAGGTGACCTCCGAAGCAGCCTGCAAGCTAGCCTGCGAGATCGAAACCGAGTTCCTGTGCCGCTCGTTCCTGTACATGGGGGCCCCCCACTCCGCCGCGTACAACTGCAAGCTGTACCACCTGGACCACCACACGCTGCCCGACGGCCCCTCAGCGTACCTCAACGCTGACCGCCCCCTCATCGACGACGGGGAACCCATTGGGAAATACTTCGAGAACTTCTGTGAGAGTGAGTACTACATACATTTATTTCTCTAGCTTTTAAGTTCTTTACAGTAAATTATATTAAAAATAAAATACAATAATATCTTTAAAAAAAATTAAAAGATAACATGCCACTGGCAGCGAAGCAAGACCCAACCGGCGGTAGGAGCTACAGGGACATGAACCTCCGGACAATGCGCGCCGTGTCGAGTATGACTGCCTTCTGTATCCGACCCTTGATCCATCCATCTAGTCAGAGCCTCGCGAGATATTGATTGCTCTTCGCTATGAGGCCATTTACCGGTAAAAATATCGGGACAATGATATATACTAACTATTAGCTATTTGTTATTAAACCTACTTGAATGGTGTGTCTGTTGGGTATAAATATCAGCACCCCTTTATATCAGCTCTTATACTACCCATTTTTTCCATATTTCACGTGATTTAAGTTGCTTTATCTATGGTTTAGTTAAGTGTTTATCTATATATCAGGTTTGATTAAACAATACTGTTAGGCATATGAACAAGGTGCTTAACTATATAAGAGTTAGCGACACACTGGCTGAAGGTGGAGCATTCCAAGTTTGAAATTGCTAGTTCTCAAAGATGCTCGTCATCGTCTTCATCTCTCATTTTTATTTAGGTTTTTTTATGCACGTACGTATACGTCAATAACAAACTCTAAATAACAGCAGTTTTAAAGGATTTTTTAAACGCCTTAACACCTTAAGTTCACGTCACACGAATACCTGAGCACTACCTGCTATCGCATTAAGTATTTACCTCTGGTTTCTAAGGAGTTGATGCGTGTTAAAAATATTAAAGAGTTTTTTAATAGTCGTTTTATATTTTGCGCATCCTCTTTGCGAGTTTAATGGAAGCTTAACTTTACGATGATAGGTTTGACAGCACAATGGATAGCTGGTTAAAATGCTGGTGATGCCAGCAGGCTACAAGCAGGAGTTTTATACATATACAAATTATATATAATCAAATATTAGTATTTTTTTATTATTACGAGTAGTTTAAAAAATCATTTATTCAATAAAATAGTAATCAATACATTCTTCAACATTCATAGATACAAATTAGTTGAATATGTATTACATGTCAAAATAATAAAATTAAATAAAATTAAGTCTTAGTCTATAAAGACTACGTCAAAACCCCTCGCCCAAACGTAAACCCAATATTAGTAATGACATTTATATCTGTGATATTCTACTGGACAATTAATTTTCAATTATTATTCTGTGTAATGAATATTTCAAGCTTCCGGCAACTGTCGTCTACACCAATATTATAAAGAAAAAAAGATTGATTGTTTGTTTGTTTATTTGTTTGACGCGAGAAGACTCCATAACTATTTGACTGATTTGAAAATATCTGTCACCGTTACCTACATTATCCCTGAGTAACATAAGCTATATTTTGTTTCTCTTTACAACTTAGATTATTTTATAGCCCGTGCGAAGCCGTGATGTACTGCTGGATATAAATACGCAAATCTTTTGTTTGTAAATTTGTTAATTTTGAATAGATTGAACATAAATACTCCAGGATTTTCTCTTTAATGTACATATGTGAGTTATCTTCTTCTAATATAAAATTTCCATGTCACAATGTTAGTTACCGTATTCCTCCGAAACAGCTTGACCGATTTTTACCAAATTTTATATGCATATTCAGTAGGTCTAAGAATCGGCTACTATCTATTTTTCATAACCCCAAGTGTAACACCCTGAAAATTTTCTTAAACTTTTTTGACGATTTTTTTATATAATATGACATTTGACAAAAGTACATACAAATCTACATTTTATCTTCGCTCGATAACTGATCAATCATAGTGTTTTTAACTGTAACTTTAAGGCAAAACGACGTTTGCCGGGTCAGCTAGTATATGTACATGTATGTATGTATATTGCCGCATAGCAACGCATAGCCGAAGGTAATTATGTGAGCGCCTGAGGTGTCATTACCAAGGTTGAACATCAATCTTTACCTTCTCCTTTTAGTTGTTTTGTTTACCAATTATGTTAGACGCGAGACCAACGACAAAAAGCAATAATACGTTTTTGAAGAAAGTTCTTTTAATTACATTTAATTAACTTAAAAATGTTTTGTATTAATAAGAATCGAAAAATAATGGTTTATTATTTTTTACAATCAATTACGTATTATCACAGAATAAATAAGAGTATTTTTCATTATCTTTACGAATGATGTATTGGTTATAATGGTTATTTAATTTCTATTATTTTGTTATATTTATTACGTAATAGTATGGTCGTTTCTAATGTTGTTTGTATTGTAGCAAAAATAATGTATATGTTAGTCTGAACATATTTATGCTAATTATTTATTTAATAATAATATTTATTACGATAATTATGATGTTAACTCAACTTTATTGTTAAAAAACCCCACTGACATGACTAACAAGAAATAATTAACTGCAGTTTTTTTTATTCACAAAAAAATTACTCTTTATAGTTATAATGACGCATAATTACTTAATTAGTGACTCACTGAGTAGGCTTTAAAACGATGCATTAAAGTCAGATCATATATCATCATCGGAACAGTAGACCTTTCAAACTACATTTCTTATTAAACCGTTTTTAATAATTATCAATAATATATCGGTAATGACCTCATTAATATCTCTAAAATGACTTCACCAATCTCAATCATATTAATAAATATAAAAACATATTTTAGATACTTGCTTTGCCAAATATTATTAAAATGGACTAATAATTCGTGCTGCAACAATTTACCCCGTTTTTGGGGCAACTGTCCCCTAAAAGTTAAAGTCAAAGTAATTTATTGATAACAATACAGTTACAAGTCACACATTAAACATATCATTAATTCCAATATAAATCAATAAATAATACATTATAATTTGTAATAAATTACATCTAAAAAGTTTTTACATCGAACGTACACTATTAATATTAATTTCAATAAATCGTCAAAAGAATAAATCACAAACAACTTTCGTTTATTTAAAAGTAGTATGTATGTACCTGTATATTAAGTTTTTGGAACTTCGTTCTTTATCGCGCATTATGAAAGGGGGCTAGACGAAAAAAATCTGACGAAAAGTTGTCACGACACTTTTTGCGCACGGTATGGCAACCGCATCGCATCTCCAAAATTTGTTCGGAAGTCAAATACGGCTATCAATGAAAGTATTCACTAAATTAAACAGCGCCATTCGTTTCAGGTGGAGTTGCGATTGAGCCTACTGATTAAGTTTATATTACACTAGCTGACCCGGCAAACGTTGTTTTGTCTTAATAATTATTTCTAAATATACAGTAGCCTATTCTCAGACCTACTGAATACGTGTATAAAATTTGGAAAAAATCGGTCAAGCCGTTTCGGAGGAGTACGGTAACAAACACTGTGACACGGAAATTTTATATATAAGATTATATTTTAATGTTAATAATGAAAAAATGTTATTATAACTTAAAAATAATATTACAATTCCTTCGCTAATTAATCGAAAGGAACTTCGTTCCATCCGGGTGTCTTTGTCATCTCTCAAGATTTTTGTCATTTTAAATCACGGTTTCTATGGGAGAACCATAGACATTTAATTTTATTTTGCTTATCAATATGGCGGCATGCCACGCGTCAAACTTTGTCTATGTATGAGTGAATGTGACAACAGGTGACAGAACGAGATACGGAGAATAATTACCTCGTACGTTATACGGTTTATCGCTTAGTAAAAAAAGGATAAAGAATCATGTCCATCAATATAGATATAACTATGGATTAATGTTTGGTCTGCTACTCTCTTAAATGTCTGTGGGGAGAACCAACATTCGAACATATCCACAGATGAAAGGAAATTGCCCACTCAACGCACAGACTTCGCTTACTTCGATCCCTCGGTTCCACATAAGCATGTATTTGTCTACAAGAAACTGAGTGGTTATTATTTTAAACGAGCCATACAAGCTGTTCGTTATTACCCATTCCAATCCCAACACAAAGCGACATACATAATGAAGATATTAAAACATTTTAATTTATTTTAGCTTCGTATTATTTTCTCATTACGGCCGAGTGCGGCGTAATGTACTGAGAATACGAAATAAAATGTTAATGTCATAGCACAGCGATATTTTTTGCATTGACGAAGTTTTTAAGACAGAATTAACACAATGTGTGCTAAATCTTTTTTTTTTATAATATTTGATACGACATTGCAAATAATTAAACTAGAAACTCTGTTTTAAAATACATCTTACAAAGTTAGTATTATCCAGATTGCTGGCTTTTATTTCGGTCTGAAACTAAGCATTTCCATCCAACGTGGCAATGCTGCCAACATTTTGGGCAACTTTTCCTCTGCCCCTGGACTTTTGTAGGTTAAGTTTTAGTTTAGTATTTTATATCATTGTTATGTTGGTTGTAAATAAATGAGTTAGGCACGTGTAAACATAATATTTATTAATGATATTATCTCTAATTAAAAATTAGTATACACAATTTAATTATGTATAAACAATCAGAGGCCTTCGGGCGGCTTGACACCCCAGACAGAGCTAGACCTCTAAGCTCATATGTATAAAGAACCTTTTTTTTCGCTCAATCTGGCTCGATTGACCGTAATGTAGTAACAGCACAGCGATATTTTTTGTATTACTGGAGCTTATTAAGTAAATTCCGATCGAGCGACTTTCTGCATCTATATTTAGTAAGTGTAAAATCGCCAGTATGTTGTCAATTATTTTTACAATTTTGTTATTCATGACAGCGGCCACGGCTTCTTTACTTTAATAGCTCAACTGGTTTCAGAAGACCTTTATATTTTAATCAACAAACTAGTAAAATAAAACAAGTATTGTTTTTTGTTATATTTTGTAAACAACTGGATATAAAATTTATATTTTGACATTAATTTATTAATCTGTCATGAATATTTTTTTCTGCCTTGCGACATTTTATGAAACAATATTATGAGCAGGTTTTTGAAACTTATACATTTACTAGCTGACCCGGCAAACGTTGTTTTGCCTCATTTAGGGGTATGAAAATTAGAAAGTAGCCGATTCTCAGACCTACTGAATACGCATATAAAATTTGGTCAAAATCGGTCAAGCCGTTTCGGAGGAGTACGGTAACTAACATTGTGACATAAACATTTTATATGTAAGAAGATGAGACCTTATGTACCTATATGATCTACGAGAAAGACGATTTTGATTATAATATAAACTACTCAAGTATGTTATAGCTACTTAAGGAACATCAATATTTTTATTAAAACTATATATAAGAAAGAGGCTTCTGAATTAATTCAAATAATTGTGAAGCCCTGATTAACAAAGAACATAGGCATTTCTTCTATTTTATAGGTCATAAAAATTCTAATTTGTCTCCAAAAACTCCATAAACTTGAATTTACGCTTACACTAGATCTTTTTTCATACAAATTAAAAAAAAATACGCTCTTGAAAAATTTAACCTTTTCGAAACATATCGATGAACTATTTAGGCAGTTTAATTTTCCTTGCTATAAAAAAATAATCCAAACTGTTGCCATGTTCCGACAAAATCAGACTGTTGACTTGTCTGTCCGCAGTATTAAGGCAACCCCAAACCCATATTAGTGGCATATAATTTAAAACAATAAAGCGATACAAATCTTGATAATTACGCCATTAGCGCGTTAATTCAACGGAAGTTAATTGTTAACCGCGTTATGAATAACTTCTCAGAGCCGTGAGAAGTAACTGCCGGCTGAATCTGAATCTACTATAATGTTGCCACTTTTTGCGTTTTATCGGATTCATTGAATCAGAATGATGTGAGTGAACTTTGTATGTGAGGAATTCTGTCTAGGGAACACTGTGGTGACTCACTATTGATTTAGTCATATTCATTCATTCATTCATCCAATATTTAAGAGCTGGGCTCTTGTCTGTGGAGCTTTTTCCAGGTAATTATCTTCGGGCAAATCCTTGACCTCCCTATACGACATGACGCCTTCTCCTTAATTTGGTCTTAATGTGATCTTTTAGGTCTTCCTCTTCCTCTCCTGGCTTCTATCTTAGTTAGTCACAACAATTATTATTAACTAGCAGCGAGTCCCGGCTTCGCACGAGTTATAAAATAATCCAAGTTGCAAAGAGAAACTTCGTGAAGACTTCTTCGAAGAAAAAATCGTGAAAGAATTTTTCAAATCGGTCCCGTAGTTTCGGAGCCTATTCGCGTCAAACAAACAATTAAACTTTTCCTCTTTATAATATTGGTATAGCACGCCCAAACGGATGGACCTATGTGCAGGTGTGACACATTTAAAAGTACGTAAAATAACGCATTCAGTTAACCAGTCACTGGTTCACATCCATCCATAAAATAAAAAAGCATTACATACAATACAAATTTTCACATTTTGTTTTACTCTTCCCTATCTATTTCTTCATTTGTTTTATATACCGACGTTGCCTTAGCGGCAAAGGTTTCCCCTATAAGCCACCATTCTTCTCTGTCTCTCTCCCTTGTCATCCATACCAGCCCGCACATATTGTGGAAAAAAAACTTGCCATCTTTTCCGCGGTCTCCCCCGGCTTCGTGATGCGTCCAAACATATTTATTGACCACGAAATAATAATTTTAGGCAGCAAATTGCTAGTTTAATAATATGTAATTTCTTTTCTAATTGAATATACACCCTTTATTGATAATAAAACCAAAACTACAACAGTAGGTTAGCAATTTGTATAACTTAAGTGTTTAGGGTCATCGCTCACTATCCCGCGCCGAACGGTTCGAAAACTGCTAGTTGTCATAAGATTTCATATACGAGTACAATTAAATATTTTTTTTGTGAAAAGTATAAAATATTAAATTGAATTGTAATCTCGTATTTAATTGTTAATAATATAAGTCCAACGTTTAAGTTTGATGATCCATAGAGCCATAGAGGTAATGCCGCCAGCATATTAGGCATCTTACCCGCGGACAGTGATTCAGGTATCATATACTATTTGTAATTTAGGTATTTAATTTTTTAATTATTGTGTAGTTTTTTCCTCCTTTATCTTAATATATATAAATCTCGTGTCACAATGTTTGTCCTCAATGGACTCCTAAACCACTTAACCGATTATAATAAAATTCGTACACCATGTGCAGTTTGATCCAACTTGAGAGATAGGATAGTTTAAATCTCAAATTGTAGTCGCAATTTTAATTTATTGCTAATTATTATCTGTTATTATTTGACACTCACAATTATCTGTTAACTCCAAATGATTCTAACAGATGTCGATACCTTTCGACTGGGTTGAGTAAGTAATCAATAGATTGCGCTGCTATGGTAAATCTACGAACGTGTCATATAAGCTACACCATCTATTTTTCATACCCCTAAGTGAGGCAAAACAACGTTTGCCGGGTCAGCTAGTTATATTATATAGGTATGTTAAAAAAGGTTTCGTTTGGCGCGTTCGAGCTAATGTGCGACCACCTTTACTAGTCTAACTGTCATTAGTAGTGCGTAGTTAATGTCGGACGATATGTTCACACGAATCTGTTTGAATATGTATGGCACAGTTACTTGAGCGCGTTGTAATACAGATGTGAACATACATTCACCTTTCTTGCGATATTTCTTTAGCCTAGTGGACTAGATCTCTCATCATCATCATCATCCACAGCCAGATCTCTCCCACTACTGGGAATAGGCCTCTCTTTTAACATGTCATTCCAAGATCTATACTGACTGTTAAAATTACTTAAAAAAACTGATTACAGAGGGGAATATAATTATATTTAGTATCATAGTTCATTATATATATAATTTTTACAGGACTTAAGAATAATATTTACAAAGCATAGAAAAGACGAAAATTTAAAAAACTAAAAAAATAATAATAGGAAAATAAAAATTAAGCCACCATTTCAGGGTACATGTTACTATAAGTTAAATTACATCGATAACTCGTGTGCATGCTCGGATATGTGAATAAATAAATAAATTAAATATTTTTATTTACAATATATTGATGAAAACTTTTTTTGTCGTTTGAGAGTCTCCCTTAAATACGAGTACTAATTTTATTCTGTTTGTATTTGTTGTTACAGCGGCAACAAAAATAACAATACATCATCTGTGAAAATATCAATAGCTATGTTTAGTTCAAGTATAGCCATGATAGAAGGACAACAATAAGACAAGTCTTAATAATAAGATTGCCTTACCCTTTAGCTACGGCAACGGCCCTAAAAGACTAAAAAGGATACACTTGTAAAATCTATCATGATAATACTTAAAATAGATATTCAACAACAGGGCTTTAAAGAACAAAGCAAGATGTATCGTATTTCCCTCCATTACAGTAAACCCTGGCCATCTATCATAGAGCTAACAAGACGTAAATAATCGAGTCGGGCGGGTCAGGTCAACTCGATGCGAATACCATTCGATAGATAGTATCGATTCGCGAGATAATCGAGTGGAACTCGCAGTTAGACCGGCGCGGCGGCGCGTCGTGACGGGGTTCTACGTGCGGGGATACTTGGTTTGCGTATATTCGGCTGGTTTCTTCTAAAGTTAGATAAAAAAAGCCAATAGTAACTAACATCACTAACATTGATCTCCTTCTTCTTCTTCGACGAGAGCTTTCAAGCCGCCCGAAGGCCTTTGACTTAGCGTAACGACTGCTTGCACTAAGGCAGTACATTTTTACTAATATTATAATAATACATTGTTATTAAGACTGTATTATTAGATTATGACACTACAACAGCTCGGACCTACAATTTAAAATGTTATCCAAACCCATAGTTGGTTGAAAATGCCACTTTATAAAAAACAGTTTTATGCATTGTGACCCATCCGTGGACTATCCGCATCGACCGTTGCTTTAACTCAATGACCGCGTCAGATACGTTGTCTAGCTGTTTTTTATTAGTTTTCGATTCAAGTCAAGTCATGATATAGCGGATGACGCTATATCATATGTCATTGCCATATACTTTGGACTTTTTACTATCGTTATCGTCAAGCCAAAAGTTGCTTCGTCTAGGCTCCCTGATCAACATAGCTGAGCTACAAGCTCTACTCATATTTATAACCTCTTCTATTAATAGATAAAACAATTGCTGTACTACGTTACTTTTCTTAACTAAATTCGCGTAGAGTTTAAGTAGAATTAGAAAGTCATTATTGTACCGGTTTAAACCAACTAGGTCCGTTCGGGGATCGTTCATTTCAGATATCGGAGCCAGCTACCAGCTACCGTAGTTAGAGCATTAAGATTTGCTTCGAGCATCCCGTTCCCTGTGCAGCAAAACATACATAATTTAATGAACCATTCAGTTAAACTCCTTCGGCACTAAAGCTTAGGTCAAACCAACGCGCTTATCTTGCGTCCGCGGTGACCGACTTATAAGACTGGTAATCTTAACACGTCACTAAAAGGTCTTAAGTACATAAAAAATGCTGCACAAAACTCTTATTAAAGACTGCCTAAAAATAGTAGTTGGTAACGAAAGATAGGTTAGAATTATGACTGACAATTTGTTTCAAAAGAATTCAGTGGTTGGCATAACTTAAAATATCTCCACGATATATATAAATTCTAGTATTATTCGAGAATTTACTTCGAGGGATTGAACCTACAAACTTTGGGACGTAAAGCAGCTGCGCGCCCGATTAAGCTGTCATAGCTTTTATTAAATAAATAACATCAAAATCAAATCATTTATTAACCTTACTAGCTGACCCGGCAAACGTTGTTTTGCCTCACTTTACCCTTAAGTGAGGCAAAACCTAGTTTGCCGGGTCAGCTAGTATTATATATTAGACAACAGTTTAGCTCTGAGAAGAACTTTTGCGTATGTGTAGTTAAAAGAACAAAATAAAAAAAAAACCCGAAAATTATTAGACTTCGCGCACGACCGCTGCGATGGGAGCCAACCTCGCGACTGAGCGGCGCGGGTACCTTACTCATAGATCTAAACACCCCTCCCCCGCACACGCCCTCTTCGCAACGGGCCGTGCAGCAGAAATCGTAATATTTTAATTTCACCATAACTTCAAAACCAAACGTCCAATTTTAATCATTCAAAGACCAAATATTATCAACACAAACTGTTCTTATTGATGAAATAATTTATTTTGATAAGGATTAATAGTGTATTGCTTAAAATTGCTTCGTAAATAAGCCATTATTTCTCGTACAAAGTAGCGGATAAAAAATGGTTATTGTGGGTTATTCCTAAGAGATAAACATATACCATCAGGGACTTTTTTGTAGACCTTTTTAAGTTGTACAATACTGTAGTAAATTGTTTTGATCTATCTTGTAGGATTCAGTCAGCGTTTGCAATGTAAGCGCAAAAAATGTGATTTTTTTACGACCTCACATTAAAAACTTCAAAAATTGTAGCCTATGTGTTATTCTGATGTATAAGCTATAGCCTATGTGTTATTCTGATGTATAAGCTATATTGCGGTAAAATTTCATTCAAATCCATTCAGTAGTTTTTACGTGAAAGAGTAACAAACATCCATCCATACATCCATACATCCATACATACAAACTTTCGCCTTTATAATAGTAGTAGGATGAATACTTTTGTCATACACGGCACGTCACTTACGATACAAATAACACTTTATTAAAATCATATAATTTATAAGAACTAAATCACAATAGTTAAGATTAATAATAAAACTACATAATTAAAATAAAATTATTATAAAAAAAACTATTTTATGCCACTGAATATAATTTACATAAAATGTCAAGAACATGTTTTATTATTAATCTTGTCATGTCCGAACTAATTAATACTAGTTATATCATGTCAAAACTTACATTACTGCAATGTTATTTTAAATAATATCAGAATATAAATTGTTTCGTATTCTTTTGTGAAGATGACAGTGAATGCTTTTACGTATGTTTTGTCCAAAACAGCCAAAACCGAATAGCTCAGGATCAAATGCCAGCATTAAGTAAGCGACATGACCCGCGATCGGTAACTGAACGGGCTAGTATGACCTTACCTTTACACCGCTAAATCCGATCCTTCCCGTTTCCCAGAGAGTAATGGTCGGCATCATTACCTTATCGTTAGCTAATCATACGGAACGTGGATTATGATAGCTTGTATGGATGGCGGTTGATGGATATTGCATGTCATTGGCTTTTCACCGCGCCTCGTGGCAGATGCAGAAAATTGCTTCAAAAGCAAATTTATATCTAGAAGACAAAATTAAATATTCAGTGTACTTCCGCTGTGATCCGAAATCCAAATTAAGACAAGTAAAGGAAAAATTAACTAAGATTAATTAAGATTAACGTTACCTATCGGAAATTCTTAACTCTACACGTGTTTCGCCTAACCACAAGGCATCATCAGGAGATGCTGACTCTTCGAACGACAAGTCGAGAGTAACAAGTCGAAATTTATATCTGATTTGGTATGGACATAAGAAGTTATACAGTTAATCTCACTATCCTACTTCTTACTTACTAATCATATAAATGCGTAAGTTTGTATCTAAGGAGCAAATTAAAACCAGCGCTGGGGTACCTGGTACCCTCAGCATTATGCTGAATTTGCTCTTTTTGTACACAGGCTTATTTTATAATAATAAGAAATTGTATACGTGTATTTTTATGTGCACAATAAATAATTTTCTTTCTTTCTTTAAGTGTGTATATTTGTCAATTCTTCACGGTCAAGCGGATGTCTTGAGTTGAATGCAATTAGGTATCGAGATAGCTTAGATTCTAGATTACCTCAATGGCTAGTTTGTTATCCGGGATTAACGCTGGTAGCAATACGCAGTGGGTTAGTAATCTTATTTGAAGTCTTATCTTATTTAAAAGTTTGTGATTGTCAAGCCATTCCTATCAACTTATCGATTTTGGTGAAATTTGGGGTTTAGGTAGAGTATACATCGGATTAACAGATAACGTGATTATCCAAGGAATAAACTACCACATTACGAAATTTCATCCGAATCAGTTCAGACATTTGAGTGTGAAGGAGTAACAAACACAGGCAAACTTTCGCCTTTAAAATATGAGAAGGATTAAAATTTAAATATTCTATTCTTCTTCTCTTTCTTCGTATGATCTAAGAGGCCAAGCTCTGGTGTCGAGAGTTTCAAGCCACCCGAAGTCCTCTGACTTGGCTTAACGACTGCTTGTACTAAGACTAACAGCCGGGACCTACAATTTAACGTGACACCCAACCCACGGTACGTTCTCCTAGTTGCAGTAAATAACGAGTAACAGTACAACTGCTTACTTAAATGTTCTAACGAATTCCTTTTCCTGTTCTTAGAATGCTAGCGCTACAATTTCTAACTTAGTTCTTTTTCCCTTTTTTTCTTGATCAGCTAGTTGATAGGTATCGCATTACAAAAGTTCCATCACAGCTCCGCTCGCTGGAGCTTTATTAAATTACTTTTCGTAATTTGATGTGTTGACTTGAATAGACTCGTATCAGCTACGTGATTTGCTTCTTGTTCTTTTTAATCGTGATGGAATGAAGACCTGTGTTTGGTGTGAGAGGATGTTTGTGCGTTTGTTTGTGCGAATCAATGTTGTTATTAATCTTGAAAATTACGTAGCTAGGTCGATCTGACGCGATCATCGATGCTAACCAACGGTCGATGCGGACGGTGTTTGGATGGGTGACCATGCACTAGGTATTTAAAGTGGTATTTTCATCTGGGAGCTACCGTGGGTTGGGTATCACGTTAAATTGTAGGTCCTGGCTCTTAGTCTTAGTCTTAGTAAAAACAGTCGTTAAGCAAATTCAGAGACTTTTGGGAGGCTTAAAAACTCTCAACATCAGGACTTGGCCACTGAGCCCATAAGAAGAAAAGAAGATGAGATTTGTGTAGTTGAGAGCTAGCATGACGTGTTACTTCCTCTCTGCCTTCGTAAGTCATATCGCTGGAAGGTCGCACTCGAAATGTTTGGACTTATAGTCCGATATCCGTGCTGTCATAAGTCATGGCTTTATCTTTCATTGATGTCACAGTGATGTCTTATTAGGAGACGCTGTAGTAAACTCTGTATAAAATTATACTGATTTATATGTATTGTGCATTTTTTAAATTTTTAATTGCATACTTGAACTATAAACGCGCTGAATCACGTCCGACTCTTGCCTAAGCTGTTTAGATACTTGCCGTTGCATTTTGCTGCAAAAAGCCACAATAGTTCAAAGTATAAAGCTTTGTTATCGTTGCGGCGTCGACGTCGGTCGTGCGTGCCTCCCTAACGGTGTCTCTACACAAATTGAATAGTTTTTTTCTCTTTATAGGGTCAATCCAGTCGTGGTTTAGCCCTAATTCGAATATAATTGAAATCGGATTGTAGCTAGGCTTTGCAGTAAAATGTTTAACAGATTTACGTAATGTGTATAACTGTGCTTACGTGACTTGGTGAATTTAGATGTATGTAGGTATTATGGGGTGGGGAAGAAGCGTAAAGAACAAGTTTAGTGTGGAATATGAATTGTATAATAATTTAGTATATTTTAATATAATGTTAGCTTAACTACACATAAAATAAGTAGTATTAGGTTTTGTTAAGCCCTTTGGCAATAAATAAATTTGTATTTGTATTTCTTTAGATTGTAGCTGCTCTTAAAAAATCTCGTCTATACCAATATTATAAATAGGAAAAGTTTGATTTTTTTGTTTGTTTGTTCGACGCAAATAGGCACCGAAACTACTAAACCGATTTCAAAAACTATTTCACCGTTGGTAAGCTACAATATCCCTGAGTAACATAAGCTATATTTTGTTTCTCTTTTCAACTTAGATTTTTTATAGCCCCTGCGAAGCCAGGACGATCTGCTAGTATATAATATATTGAATACATAAGCTTTAGTTTTTATATCTAAAGTCTCCAAGTTGTTTAATTTTAAACACATACTACCGCGGTTTGTCCACGCTGCTCAAAGTCATAATACGTAAAGCGCGGCGGAATTCGGTAAAACATCACGCTTACACTCTTTTACAACATTTTACTGATACTAGGCTCATTTCATTCTAATGTTTCAATACCTAATAGCATACCTAATACTTAATTAATATACCTAATACTTAATTAATATACCTAATACTTAATTAATATACCTAATACTTAATTAATATACCTAATACTTAATTAATATACCTAATACTTAATTAATATACCTAATACTTAATTAATATTTTTTGTTAAAAATCTTCTTAAAGACTATGAAGACTAAGTCTAGTATGAGGATAATATGACTAGTCGTATAACACACGATATAGTGTAGGTGTAGTGTATGGTTGGAGTATAGAAAGATAACGGCCTTGCAAGGCCCCGCGCGGCGCGGGTCACTGCCCCCGCGCCTGCGCCCGCGCAGCGCTAACCCGACCGCTCGCAGTACTCACCGCCACCCGCCACTGGCTTTTGTTTTAGAACTTGAGCCTCTAAAGAAAATATTTAAAACCTCGTTTCTTCTTGCTTGCTCTTATTTAATTAGAAAGATAGATATACTCTTTACTGCGACACAATTAAAAGAAAATACGAAACAGACAAAAAAGTAAAAAACTTATAATTAGTGTTACAAGTGGCGGCCTTATCACTGAAAGCGATATCTTCTTAGTTACTGCATAGACAAAAATATATACACGTATTTTTGTCTATGGTTACTACTATCTGCGCCCTGCGGTGTTACCTGCGTTCCGGGATAAAAATTAGCCTATATGCTGATCCAAAGTCTTACCTATCTTCACACCAAATTTCTTCAAAATCGGTTCAGCCGTTTGAGCGTTAAAAAGTAACAAACATACACACACACGCGCATTTATTATATTAGTAGGATTAAACAACATTTATAATAAAGCCTCTTTAAATGTCATTCGAATTATTTTAATTGCAATATGTCGAAACGGAAATTAATTTATTCACACGAATAAATTATAGAGCTTTCCTAATATTAGTAGAAAAAATTGCATGTTCAAATTCTTTAATTTATTTTGACAAGATTAAAAACAAGCGGTAACAAATTAAAAGTTTTAATGGGACACAAGATATCATATCTAACGCCGGAAATTGACCATCTTTTACTTTCTCTGAAACATAAGTTAACATGTGTTTGTGAAAAACAAATATTTATCTATTCCGCTCGAACGGCAGAACTATCTAAATGCTTTTAAATAATAAATACTTGTATAGTGATCAGTTAAACATTGGAAAACCTGAAAATTGACTACAATTTAAAATGAACTGAAGCGATTATATATATCTCGTATAAATTATAAAATTTATACGAGACTATAAAATAAAAAATAAATAAAATATTTTCGGAAAATATATCCTGACCAAACCGACTTTATCATTTTATCATCATCCTGACGAAACATGCCGGTTCCTCATGATGTTCTTTCTTTCTTTCCAAAAACGTCCAGGAACCAGCGACCGTCTGATTGAATAGCAGGCGTTGTTACCACCGAGCCACGCTCGCTTTTCTATTCATTAACTCGGACAGAATACTTGTTTTAAGCAAATAGCGGAAGCGTCGCCGGTGATGGTATAGCCAGTCGAGTAGGTAGATATGGGACAAGTTTTCCTGGAGCGTTGTTGTTAGGTAAACTACTTCATTACCCCGGGTTCGCTCGAGTGGCCGGGTAACGGGTGTTGGCTGCCGGCTGTCCACCGTTACCTGCATCCTTGTTCGAAGTCTTCCCAGCACGCGCCGTGGACCTGTTTCTAATCACCCACTCTTAAGCCTAGGTCAAGCTGATGCGTGCTTAACGCGAGTGCAGTGGCAGTCTAGGGGACAAGTCTATTCAAACTCTAGATTCGTTTATTCAGACAATAGTTTTTATTTGAGATAAATTTTCTCTTTATTTTATTTATTTGTCTAAAACTGAACTTAAGCAACCAGCTACACAATCTTAATAAAAACATGAGAATTGGGGCCATTTTTACAACAACACATAAAATTTGTTAATTCAAGTTTCTTCTGACAATTCGTTGACGCCCATGCTGTAGGTTATGGCACCAATGATGGCAATGATGATAAGTTTTAACACAATACCTAAAAAAAAACTTACAAATATAGTAAAATTAATATAAAATACTAGCAAATCCGTTTCGTCACAAAGTTGAAATTTTCCCTGAATTTTGTTTGCTACAAACCTCACGGAGCCCGAGACCTTTTCAACGAAACAAAACCGTGGAAATCGGTTCGTGCGTTCTGGAGTTATAGCGTCAGGAAGTAAAGTCAGACTTATTTTTATAGATAGTTATTATAGATGTTGTACTCTTAGATGCACTTAAATGTTTTTATATTATAGATATTGTACTCTTGGATTCGCTCAAATGTTAAGTTGTAATTTAAATTAATTTATTTACTAATTAAGATAAACTTTACAAAAGTGTCAATTTTTATCTGTAATTTGTTTTTTAATGGTTCTATTCTCATTCATGTCTTATGCTTCATAACTTATGTTGAAAGCTGTCAATGTTTTATCAGTCTCTTAAACACAAGATTTGTTATTGCGTACGAGCATGTAGTAACGTATTCACACCTGCGTCCTCTGATTGGTCGGTCACCGCGTACCGCAGATGCGAACTACACGCGTTGGTCTGACCTAGGCTTTAAAATAGCCCGTCCTTCGTGACTGGACGTTCATTACACGCTCCGAGATGACAGATAAGAAATGGCCGCCATAAACTAAACATAAAGGAAATGCTCGACCGTTTAGAATTTTAATTATATTTTTATTTATCTTAGAAAACGAGCTCCGTTTATTCTGGTTTTCACACGGAACTTTCGACAGAAGGAAATGTAAATAACGCAAAAGATATTTATTGTTCTTCTTTGTATGACCTAAGTGGCCAAACTCTGGTGTCGAGAGTTTTCAAGCCGCCCGAAGGTCTTTGACTTGGCTTAACGACTGCTTGTACTAAGACTAACAGATGGAACCTACAATTTAACGTGTCATCTAATCCACGGTAGCGCCTAGGTGAAAATGCCACTTGAAAAACGACAGTTTTGTGCATGATCACCCATCCAAATACCTTCTGCATCGAGCTTTGCTTAGCTTCGATGATCGCGTTAGATCACCTTAGCTAGCTGAGCTACAGGCGCGACTATACACTATCATAATTATTAATCACTAGCATCTCGTCCCGGTTTCGCACGGGCTCTCAAATAATTTAAGTTACAAAGACAAAATATAGCCTATGTTGTTACTCGGGGATAATGTAGCTTTGTGAAGGAATTTTTCAAATCAGTCCAGTAGTTTCGAAGCTTATTCGCGCAAGCCAAGTCGGAGGCCTTCGGGCGGCTTGAAAACTGTCGACACCAGAGCTTGGCCACATAGCTCTTATGAAAAAAAAGAAGAAGAAGAAGATGTTTTGTTTCGTCGGCTCGGAGACCGGCCAGCGCGCAATACTGCGACAAATGGTTGACCGTGGTTACTGCGGACACAAAAACCGTCAGTTAACGCGGGCACATCTAATCCGTAACCTAATCTAGCGGCAAGTTATGATGACACAAACCGACCAAAAAACTTTAACCGACTCTAAACCGTCGCTGTTTTGTGAGAGAGGAAAAAAAGATAGCCACAAAAGGAAGATGAGATGAACCTAGTTACGGAATGTAGGTAAACTTTCGAAGAAACGCCGATTTGGTGCAAGATTGTTTTATTGGACTTTACAAACCAGTATCGGCAGATTTAGTACACAATGAATCGTGATCGTGTGCTGTTCAATTATAATTTTACAAGGGTATTAAAAAATCCTAATCATCTAAGTGAGAAAACACTCATAACCTTAAATGACCATTCACACACACACACACACACACCCATACACACATCAAACTTATAACATCCAGTGTCAGGGTTAATAAATGTTTTTTTTTTTGGGTTGCATTTTGGAACTGCATCAGCTGATTCCCCTGGCCCCTTTCCACTATCAGCTATACAGTTGAAGTTCCAAAAATCCGCACGAAGCGTTTCGCTTCCACATAATTATATTGTGCGGACCATTAAACTGTGGAACTCTTTGCCGGAATTCCTGTTCCCTCTGAACTATAACCTTACTGTCTTCAAGGCGAGAGTGAATCGGTTTCTTCTAGGCAAGCGCGCTCAACCATAGATAGCAACATCACTTAAAATCAGGTGAGTTAAATACTAATACAAATCATTTATTGATAGCACCAAAGTTACAAGTCAAATAATATAATGTCATTACAAAAGTATTTAATATGTATCAATGTCAATGTCAATCAAGCGCTTGCCTAACTATAATAAAAAAAGGTTTTTTTTCCATATTAGGACATATTTCACACACGGCTGGTTAACTTATACTGAACCATATCTAGTTCGTATTATGGTTGCTAACACAACTGATATACTACAACATAAATAAATATATATCTAAATATATATAAATCTCATGTCACAATGTTTGTCCTTTGGACTCCTAAACCACTTAACCGATTATAATAAAATTCGCACACCATGTGCAGTTCGATCCAACTTGAGAGATAGGATAGTTTAAATCTCAAGTTATAGTCGCAATTTTAATTTATTGCTAATTATTATATGTTATTATTTGACAGTCACAATTATCTGTTAACTCCAAATGATTGTAACAGATGTCGATACCTTTCGACTGGGTTGAGTAAGTAATCAATAGATGGCGCTGCTATGGTAAATCTACGAACGTGTCATATAAGCTACACTATCTATTTTTCATACCCCTAAGTGAGGCAAACCAACGTTTGCTGGGTCAGCTAGTATTTTTATATAGATACATATTTATATTAAGTAAGTACTTGTTTCCCATAAGGAAAACCCCGCCTTTCATACGGACGAGGGAGTCGATAAAGCCTTAACTCAGTGTGATAGCTAAATATCGATGAAGTAATCTGTCTAGTCCTGAGCGTGGGAATATCTGTCCGCGCGCTCGGTGAAGCGGAGCAAGCCGCGCGCTGCAGCGAGTCAACGACTCCATCAGGAAGTACACACAAACACTATGATACACTTTGTATATATATATATACAGCTGTTACTACGTGTATCATTCGATACAGGACGTCGAATCGAATTGTCAAATTTCAAATTCAAATTCGTTTATTGTATGTATACATCTTAGAGTTAGGTACATAAAGTAATGTTTATAGCCAATGATGTTATAGCTCAATGTTTATAGCTATGCGAGTGGAGGGCTGTGTCGTACCTGAGAAAGTCGCTGTGCTCTGTGCTAGGTACCTCAAGGGGCCTGTAATGCAGGGCAGCAGAGATCTCACACTACGATACAATTATACCACAACTTGTACGAATGATATGACAACCTCGTTGGCGTTAAGGTTACCATGCCGGACTACCAATCAGAAGGTTCCGGGTTTAATTTCCGGCTCTGTCAACAACATTGTGCTTAGCTAAATTTGTTGGCCGTCGGTCTGGGTGTTAAATGTGTATCTAAAAATATATATACATATATGTATGTATTTGTAGTATATCAGTTGTGTTAGCTACCATAACACGAACTAGAAATGGTTCAGTATGGGGTTAACCATCCGTGTGTGAAATGTGTCCCTAATAAAAAAATACACGTAGTTTGATTTTCAACAAGAGCTTGCGCGTCTATTATATTTTATTAGTCTACTAACAGATCGTCCCGGCTTCGTACGGACTATTAAATAATCTAAGTTGCAAAGAAAAACAAAATATAGCCTATGTTACTCGGGGATAATGTAGCTTCTCAACGGTGAAAGAATATTTCAAATCGGTCCAGTGGTTTTGGAGCCTATTCTCGTCAAACAAACAAAAAAAAATTTTTTTTTCCTCTTTATGATATTGGTATAGATGATACAGTATGATGATAGATGATACTCGTAATGGTTGCAGGACTTCCAACCAGAGAGAGATCAGATCGATTCCCGGCACAAATACAAATACAAATCATTTATTGATAACACCAAACGGTCAACATCATTGAGATGAACTAAATTTGTCGGCTGTCGGTCTAGGTGTTAAATATACATATATTTTTTATATGATTTAGTGTGGCTAATCACAGTTCAAGTTCACACATTTGCCACGTAAGTTGATTTAAGCAACAATGAACATTAGGTTTGCTAAAAAACACAAAGTATGAGCTCGGCTCCTCTTATTGTAAAGTTTAATGACTAAACTCGTTTAACTTATGTCTCTTCGCAATAATCCATTAATCATATCTCTGTACACGCTACGTATGTTTGTTTTTAGGGTTCCGTACCTAAAAGATATAAACGGAACCCTATTACTAAGCCGCTGTCTATCTGTCACCAGGCTGTATCTCCTGTGATAGGTAGAAAGCTAAAATTAAAAAAAAAATAAGAAAATAGGTTGTGTAATCTTCTTATATATGAAATTTCCAAATCACAATGTTAGTTACCGTACTCCTCCGAAACGGCTTGACCGATTTTTACCAAATTTTATATGCGTAGTTAGTAGGTCTGAGAATGGACTACTATCTATTTTCCATAACCCTAAGTGATAAGGCAAAACAACGTTTGCCGAGTCAGCTAGTATGAGTTATAAAAAAAGGGTAACAGTCACCGGTCCTCGTTCATTATTGTAACAGCGGGTATGAGTGTATTATGCAGAATAAATAAACACGTAGATTACAGTGTGGAGTAAGGGTGTCATTACAGTAATGGGCCATGTTTTACCCCGGGATATGATGGACAGGCTGCATGCAGCTTGGTGGAGATAACGCCACCTGATCAGTGAGTGAGCTAACTGGCAGGGTACTATGCAAAAGAAAATGTTTTTTTTTACGCTTGACCGTTCGTATGTTGAATGACATTAGCCCATTTTGTATAATCTGTTAAAAAAGTCAAGTTCCAAGTTTTAGTTTTACCCACACCGACTCCCGGTATGTCAACAGTTGCGGCGAAAATGTGTTTGTACCGGGAGCCGGTGTAGCAACATACAAGTGGTTAATAGGGTTACGCTTGACCACAATTCATCTGATGTTATGTGACATTGCAGTCTAAAGTGAAGCGCGCTTGTCTAGTAGAAACCGGTTCAATCTCGTCTTAATTTAAAATAAAAAAATATTACATTATATTCCTTAATTAAGTTATTAAATCGTAATTACTGGACTAAACTGAGAAATTGTATAAAATAAATAAATACTAGGACACATTTCACATACGGCTGGTTAACCCCATACTGAACCATTTCTAGTTTTGTGTTATGGTAGCTAACAAAAACTGATATACTACATATACGCCTGATAAAGGATCAACTGAATAATATGCGAGAATATTTTCTAGAGATTATTTCCAAGTACACTGATATTAAAAGTAGATATTTTTAGAGTATATATTTATTAATATGACAGTAAATAAATATATTATATATTTAAAATTAAATTGAAATTGTTTTTAGTACAAAAAGCATATTATGAAACGGACGAATATTTTAATGATAAATTTACCGATGACGGTAACAAGTGATATTTTATATTTATTTTAAGTTGACTTGTGAAATTAGTGAATTCAACAATAAAAATCTGTATTCTGTATTTAATGTCGTTGAATTGATATAGTATATATGTAACTGCACCTGCGAAAATCCCCGATAAAGTGTAAACATTACCATAATCATATACGAGGGTGAATCAAAAAGTTCTTAGAAGTGCATATATATGAAACTTTTTTGGATCAAGTTCGATATTCAAATTAAAGAGTGTATATCACACTATATTTATGCAGACTGTCACTTGTTTTTGTCAGTTTTTTCGCATGTAATAATTTTTTTTGTGCAACGAGTTGCTAAAAAGTTAAAATTATGGATAAAAGTGAGTGACATGCGGTGATAAAATATCTCACTTTGAAAAAAATGTCTAGGAAGGAAATTTTTTTGGAAATTCAGCAGACATTAGGGGGTGATGCTGTACCCTATTCTACGGTTGCGTACTGGGTGGCTGAATTTAAAAGAGGTAGATCAAGCTGTAAAGATGACCCGCGTTCTGGGTGGCCTTCAACCTCCGTTACAGAAGAAAATGTCAAAAAGGTTGAGAATCTGGTTTTGGAAGACAGAAGAATGACTATAAAACATATAGCTGAGATCCTAAAGATATCTTTTGGTAGCGTTCAACCAATTTTAATTGATTCACTGGGGTTCAAAAAAGTGTCTGCAAGATGGGTGCCACGAATGTTAACCGACGAAAACAAAAAGCGACATTTGGAAATTTCCAAGCGTAATCTCGAAATGCTCCAGCGTGATTCGGATAATTTTTGCCGTCGTCTTGTCACCATGGATGAAACGTGGGTCCAATCCATTTTAATCCTGAAACTTAAAGACAAAGCATGTCTTGGAAACGACCATCCTCTCCATCCATTAAGAAATTTCGAGTTGCTCCTACCGCTGGCAAAGTTATGGCCTCTGTGTTCTGGGATAGTGAAGGAATCCTTTTTATTGATTACATGCCAAAAGGCCAGACGATTACTGGACCCTATTATGCAAATTTAATCCCGAAAGTGCGTGAAGCGATTAAAAAAAAACGTCGTGGAAAACTGTCGTTGGGCGTGTTGTTCCTTCAAGATAACGCTCCTGCACATCGATCGGAAGTTGCGCTCAACGCAATCCGCTGTGCTGGCTTCAATCTCCTTGACCACCCATCATATTTTCCGGATTTAGCCCCAAGTGATTTTCACTTATTTCCAAAATTAAAAGAGGAAATTCGTGGAACAAAATTTCACGATAATGACGCGGTTATAGCTGCCGTAGAGGACTTTTTCGAGAGTCAAGAAAATATTTTTTTTCACAAGGAATAAGGAAGTTAGAAACGCGTTATTCTAAATGCATTGCATTGCAGGGAGATTATGTAGAAAAATAAAATATTATTATTTAAATCTTTGCATTTTTTAATATTGATTCCAAGAATTTTTTGTTTCACCCTCGTATTATGTTAACGTCTGAAGCCATGATCTGGAGAACAACATTTATCTTGTCAACACTTGCAAATGACAACAAAATTACCTAGCAGGAGAGTCTAAAGACTCCATTGTTCACCATTTGCAGCACGGAACTCTAAAAAAGGCAGTAACTCGGGACTAGTGCATTTTAACTACATTGTTGGAAAATTATAGCTTAGGAAGCACACAAGTTCAGCGAGGGACTATTTTTAGCTTCTGGCGCCTTTCTTAAGGCGATGTTGAACCGATCTCAAACGCACCACATATATTAGATTTAATATTATTGCGCGGCAGTAGATTTTTGGCGAAATAAATTCACAATTAACATTTTTTTTTATATATATATATATATCAAAATTATAAGTTCTATCGATTAAATCATTGCCTACATAAAAAAATTAGGTTGGTTCGATTTTTTTTTAGTAATTACAGAAACTAATTAAAAAATATTTTAAATTTGTCAATTTTAAAAAACTTCATTCTCGAGTGAGTTATACGTAATCGTATTTTAGAACTCTAACAAATCTTAACACTAATTTAAAGATAATGGTGATACGATTCTAGTCACTGATGATGAAAAAAGACAGGGCTACTTTAAATTTAGTTTAGTCATGTGTATGCCAGAAACACCAACATAAAATCTGAAAAAAAAAACAAATGGTTGCCTGTAAAGTCGGTTTTACGGGCGAAGATTTTACGTGACAACGTCTGCCGCGTGCTGCGCGCGCGGCAGACCGATCATAGTTGAGTGGGAGAGAGACGCAAGGCATTCGGCGGGCCTCTCTCTCGTTCGGTGACTCATCGTAACGTTACCGGGCGTTACACTTTTTCATAAGTGACTCCCAGCTGCAACCTAATTTAAGACGTTGTCACGTCAAAAAATATAATTTACACAGGATTTTATAGGATTTTTCAAAATGTGTTATTTTGCTCCCGTACCGCCTTAAGTGGTACTTTGCTACTTATTTTGCTAGACTCGAACATGATCTGCAGGCGTTATTTATGTTTAAATAATGAGGAGGGAGACAAGAAAACCGGACCTAACCGTGTGCCTTGCGTGAGCTGTAGGACACCGACTGCTTACAAGTTAGCAAATGGTAATTGGAAAACCAATTTTAGTTTAAAAATTCTGAACCAACGTTGTGATAATAAATGAAATCAACGGTTTAATGTCATTTCCATTCTTCTTCTTCTTAATCGTATGAGCAAAGTGGCGAAGCCCTGGCGTCAAGAGTTTTCAAGCCACCCGAAGGCCTTTAACTTGACTTAACGAATGCTTGTACTATAACTAACAGCTTTCACTTACAATTTAACGTGTCGTCCGACCTTATATCCGATAATAGAATTATCGTCTGACGGAGACGACGATAAGACGAGAATTTCATAAAATTAGTTTATTAATAACAAACCCAAAAAACAAACCATGCGGTGGAACCTCAAACCTCTTCTATTAAATTAAGTCTTATCTTTTACCTATAACTTTATGAAACAGACTTACTTAGCGAGTGACCATCATACATTATTATTACTAGTGAGAAATACTTAATATAAGATTTTTGAAGTTCAAGCTCATTGGCGGTGATCAAACTTACGACCTTCAGGATGTGAGGCTGCCGCCGAACTGAGCTGTCATCTTTTCAAATATGTTGCGCTCTCCAGCTTCCTAATATCTAATTATAAAGAAGCCGCATCACGTCTTTGTGGCGATTGAAGGAACTGTTATGTTATCTATATGAGCTGACCACCCGCATCTTTCTGGTCGTTATACAACCTACTTGATTTTTTGTTTACCGCTTTATTGAAACTGATAGAAGAATTTCTAGAACTAACGGGTCCCGTATACATGCTTATTACAGTGCAAGTGAAATTGAATCATTATTTGAATACGCAGAAGAGTAAATATGAATTCAAAAATTAGACTTATCAGTATGAAAAAGAAACTGGTTCAAAAAACTGTATTTTAGATTTTTTATTTCTAATTCATAAGTCTGATTGATACCAAAATAGGAGTAAATATTCTTCCTTCTTATTTCTTTAGACGGCCTGTAAGTAATTTTTTCAATATTTGTACCGTTTACGATGAAAACTAGAAAAATTGTAAAATCAAGATTTTGGCGCTATCTTCGCAATAACTAAAGGAAATTAAAAATAATACTTACAAATATGATTATAATAACATACTATACCTATAATGACTGCTTCCACAAAATAGCGGATGAAATTTATTTTCACTGTCTCAGTGTAGGCATCAATTTTAAGGTCTTGATTAGTGAACGATACATAAGTACACAATAATAAATTACAAAACCAAGATCACCCGGGGCTTGCCAAATTTTTATTTGCACGAGTAGACTAAGCGATCGAAGCGAATGATAAAATATTTAATTATAATTAATCATAGCCAGTACTAAACAAAACACTGAATGAGGAAAAACAGTAAATAGTTTATTGATCGGATACAATAATAAAGGTAACAATTCTAGAAACAAAGAAACTCAACTCTCGCCAATATTACTTTTTACGAGTAAAATAGCTAAAATCGTTTCCAGCGACAATGATTGTCCATTAGCAACGACATTATCGCCGGATCGTGAAAGTTCAAAGTTCCGCAAACGAGCGCGTCAGGGCGTGCCACTGGGCGAGCCTTGGCGACACGCCTTTGTCCAAATTCCTCGGTCAGTGAACTAAATCATCGGGTTCAAGTTTACGTCACCTTTATTATATCATTGGTACCAGTGGCTTCGTCGCGAATACTTTTTTAAGGTTAAACGTCCTTCTCCGTCACATTCCTACTTAGTCGTATTCTTCTTTTGAGGGTTATGCCTCTTCCTTTCTCATTCATTAGGAGAGTTCTCTTAGGCAAGTTCATAATGGTGTCTCACATGTCCTCGGATTTTGTGATCCTCAAATAGATTTGTTACCTTACGATATTTTCCTTCACCGTAAAGTCAATGCAAATACACACATAACTTGAAAAGCAAGTATTTTGTGTAAGGCCAGGATCGAACCAAGGGTCGTCATCTTTTAAAGCACACGTTTATCCCGGTCAGGAAGCTTTGACCTGCTAGTCAAAAAGTCACATTCGCATTCTTTCACACATCACGCCGCCTATTTTAATGAGAATGAACTCAAATCGTGTTTGTCTCCATGGCATATTAGGTCTTAAATTTCATTTTCTCATTGCCCAACAATTTCACCAGAAACATTGTGATTCAAGCCAGCAGTGCTTTCACACTACGCTCTGGCAGCAGAATAACTGTCCAAGATGTGTCCAATCCAGAGTCTGTGATAAAATACTTAACAAGCGATTAGGAACGGTTCCAAGCTGAAGCTTTCTTCACTAGTCTACTTTCTATTGTCTCCAATCTTGGCACTGATGCAAGTGACATAGATGTATCAAAAGCTTATTTATTTCTAATCTTATTTATTTATTTGTATTCAACGATTTTTTTTTCTTGTGCCTAATATGGACTACGTCTGAAATAAAGAAATAGGTTATATCTACTACTTCTACACACAACAATCGATACTAAATACCTTTACTTTAATCATACGTAACTACTTTAGCCTCTCAATATAACACAACAATACATTTTGTTTTAAATTTACATCATCTTCTAATTTAGGATAATCGAAGTTTTTGTTAGCAACCGCTAAATATCTTTCATCAATTTTAAAAAGTCTTAAAACAAACGTAGTTTCTGTAGATTTACTAAAACTACCTATATACAAAAATTCGTAACTAACCGTTGCAAGTAATCTCATACAATTATCTCCCCTAAAAACTACACCATAGCATAGCACCATAAAAATTACACAGCCAACGCGTAAGGTTCCATAGCTCGGTCATTACTAGGCTCAAGCGGCGGACAATTCCGAGTAGCTCAAGTTGGTTAGGTTCCAGTAGCTATCGAGTGCGTGTGAAAATCTAAAGAAGCCCGGAGCTTTGCTCCACAGTAATTGTACTAGATAGATCAGCCGTATTTAGATCTAGCAGTTCTCTGAACAGGACACCTTGCGAACACAAATTCTGGATCCATCGTTCCTAATGAAACTTTATGATACAATCGAAAAAATTGTCGCAATCACGTAACTGTGTGTTACACAACAGTTATTCAAGACTAGGCATGCTTCACACTCTACTTTACGCCAAAGTGTCGCTAACTCGTGTGGTTAGCACCCTCCTAGGCAAATGGTTACTTGTTAAGTGCAAAAATACGTTAATTTATATTCACAAAAATATTTTAGAATATGGGATTAATTGATATGATACGACATAACTCATCAAATACATCAATAATAGCGCTACACCGCCTAGCTAGCACCGTCTCTCTTTATATGGGAAGATCCTTCCTAACCAGATATCGACGACGACAAAAAACTAATTAATAGTAGAGTACAAAATTTCTTCAAAATGGATACAGAATTCTCAACATTTTCTACGCAAGCACAAGCAAGCAAACATACAAACGCAAAGGAGCAAATGTGGTCAGTAGATGCCGAGAAGCTTCGCTCTCTTTCCTCGCTCGGTCAATTACCGTGCACTTGCGAGTGGTTGTGATCGTGCATCGATTATAATGAGACACGCACTTCTAGCGGACTCAAGTCGGAGCTATCTATCTAGCTATTTGTGGAGTAATCAGCGGTTGCAAATAGAGGCTCGATTCATAGATCTGTTGGGGTCATTAGTTACCTCTGTCATTTGGAATAGGTATATTATGTAGGTATATAACTTTTATTGAGAAAGCGAGTGTGGCTCGGTGGTAATAGCATCTACTTTTGAAGTAGACGGCCCCTGGTTCGATCCCGGCCCTACACCAATGATTTGTTTCTCAAGTTATGTGTTGATTTGCACACGCTTTACGGTGAAGGCAATGATATTATAATTATAAAATATCATTGGGTGAAGGAAAACATCGTGAGGAAAGGCTCAATGAAAAAGAGAAGTATGATATTAGTTCTATGAATACAGTTATATCGATGTACATAATATGAAACATATGCAATTGGAAATGTGGATTTTTTTATCTATTAAAATCTATCATACTCGTTTCAATATAAACAACTGAGTTCTTGTAACTCATATTTGCACGAAAAAACCTGGCACACTTCACTTACCAATTACTAATAAAATTTTGAATTATGTCAAACAGACCTTATGCAATTTTGAAGACCTCGTTGTTACCATGCCGGACTACCAATCAGAAGGCTTTGGGTTCGACTGCCGGCCAATATTTTTGTGCTAAACCAAATTTGTTGTCGGTCTGGGTGTTAAATACGAATGTATCTATATAAAGTATGTACGTCAGTTGTGTTAGCAACCTTAATACAAACTAGAAATGGTTTAGTATGGGGCTAACCATTCGTGTGAAATGTGTCCTAACATTAACAAAAAAATTGAGCACCATGATATACAGTCTTTTATCTTTTGCCATCTCGTGTTTCTTTCCCCACGCTTAACTAACCGGTGTGATGTTCGCAGAGCCTGCGCCGGCGCCGTCGGGCGAGCTGCCGGTCACCATCGAGCACCAGCAGGACGCCAGCGTCGCCAACAACCTCACCAGGAACGACGCCAACTGCGACAAGACCGGCACCTGCTACGATGGTCAGTACTTCATTATTCTACTGATTTTATAAGTAGTAGTGATATGCCTCTTTAGGCAGTGGTCCCACCAACGGCGAGTAAACGGTTAACTATCGACTATTCTCTCGCTCAAGAAACGTTCAAAAGATATAACATTCCGTGTAAATAAAAGAGATGCACATACAAATAGTTGATCGCTGACTGTTCACACTGCCGGTGACGACTCACTTTACTAGTTTTATCGCTTAAGCGACGAGATTTCAAAAATAAACTCGCTCAGCGATACTCGCCAGCTTCATCATTTCTATACAGTGCGGCATTGAATGGCGCACGAGGCGAGTAGCGCGAGTAATCGCTCGTCGCACATCGATAGTTTTGTCGCCGGGCTATAAGCGAAGCCCGGCGACAAAACTATCGAAAATACACTTCCCGCTAATCGCCAACTCGTTTATAGTTTCTAGTCCTAATATAAAAAAAAATCGTCGCCGGTGGGACCACTGCCTTAGCGGGGGCCGTAATGGAATATACCACACTTTTGGCACTAGTTATTCTATCGCTAAACAGTTATGCGCAAATAAAAAGGGCAATTTTCATTGCGAATTTACATAAAGTAGGGAGAATATAGATAAACTAAGCCTATTACCTGCACCTTTGTTGTACGAACCACCAACCAACTTTGGAATTCATTACCGAAATCCCTGTTTTCCAATTATTATAATCTAGCAATTTTTAAGGCCGAGAGTGAGTGAACCAGTTCTATCTAGGTAAGCGCGCTCCACCGTAGACCTCAATGTCACTTCCCATCATTTTCAAGTGAATTGTGAAGGAGCGCAAACCCGTCTAGTATAAAAAAATAAGGTCGACCTTCTGTTCCATACCATATTATTGTCGAGTCTGCAAAACTCAACATTAACTCTGTACCATTAGGCTACATGCTAGCTAGCTAAGTAAATCAATCAAGCTCGTAACCTTATTAACTTTGTCTCTTTAATTCCAGTGGCTGTCCTCTGCAAGGACACCCGGATCGCCGTCCAAGTCCGGACCAACAAGCCTTTCAACGGAAGAATCTACGCCCTCGGTCGGTCTGAGACTTGCAACATCGATGTAGACAACAGCGACTTCTTCCGGCTCGACCTGACCATGGCGGGCCAGGACTGTAACACGCAGAGTGTGGTGAGTTATTCTAACTATATTTAAATAGAAAGCAAAATAGGTAAATGATTATCTAGAATTGAAAATTGACATTTGATTCATATCATATTATACTATTGTAATGATATTATATCATTAGAATTATACTTACTTATTAATACTTTTGTTAAACTAAACTTGTAACTTTTGTGTTATCAATAAATGATTTGTATTTGTATTGGAAACGCACCACCCCGAAATAAATCCGTAGCCACTTTCCACACTAAGGTCATACATCTACCATACATATGAACACACCTGTGGCTCTCGCTTCGGCTTGTTCAGCCATGAGCGTAGATGTAATAACAACGACAATGATGAAAGGTAGATCAGGTAGGCGCGTGGTCACTTTACGTCTGCAGGGCGTGATTTCGATCCCTAGCAATGAGGTTCAGTTGCAAAGAACTGAACTGAATGAGGTTGAGCTACCGACGTAGGAAAACAAGAGAGGAAATCATAGCCTCGTGGTAGAGTAGGGTGAAAATTAGTCGCCAAACAGCCAACGGTATGTACCAGCCGGTTTTTTCTGATCTATGATACCAGCAGTCTCCATGAGAGCAAGTAATTAGGCAAGATACACCTTCAGTGCTGAATTGTGCCATTACGCATCCGACTGATGAAATACCTGTGTTGATTAAACATATGTCTAAGCCATTCACTCCCCATTCCAGACGGGCGTGTACTCCAACACCGTGGTCCTGCAGCATCACAGCGTGGTGATGACGAAAGCCGACAAGATCTACAAGGTCAAGTGTACGTACGACATGAGCTCCAAGAACATTACCTTCGGCATGGTGCCCATCAGGTTAGTACCACTTGGTCTTCTATTCTTCTTCGTGACAGCTATGCTCAAGGGCTTTTGACTTTCCTTATTTGCTAAGTGCTAAGACTAAAGATTAGGACCTAAATTGACATATCATCGGCATAGTAGAATCTTTTATTATGGTATTACGGTAGATGTAAATGCCACTGAAGTCTTCTACGGCTGGTTTGTCTTTACAGCCGTCGACTGACTCGTTAATGGTTTAAGAGCCCTAGGTCTCTCAGGTTAGATTCCTTTATTTACGTAAGATAATCTAGGGTGTGCTCATGTCTCGTGTGTTTACGAACAGCATTCGAGAAAATCTTAAAAGGAATCTTACGAGTCTGGATTTGGATAACTTTGAGTACCTATTCTTAGAACTAGGAATGGATTCATGTTTACTCTGACTCATTTATTTAGATTTGAAGAATTTGCATTTCATTAAAATGACAAAGCAAATTCAGATATTTCATAAGCATTCTGAAGCCAACTTGATAACTCTAAACCGTAGAAAAGGAAGACAGTTGGTATAGAAATCTGTGGTCTCAACTTGTCTTCGGTCGAACCAAATTCTTGAAAGCTGTGGAGGTTTAAAAAGACATAAATATCGGGTCAGTAGCGCAGTATGTGCTCTATTATTCAAATGGCAACCCGGTGCGTGGTGACTCCGAGTCTTACAGTTAGCGTATAATTTATTCTCGTTCGCAAAGCACCGAGCTACGTGAGATGTTACACTAATATGAGAAACGGGGCTACTCCACTTGACATGCCGGCGTGAAAACACCATTTTAAATTCCGTTGACCCATTACGGATTAGTGTTGGCTACCAATAGTCTCGCGACTTGCTATTCTATCGATGGAATCGGCGGTAACCCAATCTAATATCAAAACTCGAGATATTGATTGATTTATAAGGTTTCATTTATTTTATCTATTATAAGATTGTCAGGGTAAAATATTTATCCCTAATTAGACTTTATTTAGCGTATAGTATATATAGTATTGACAAGTTAATTACAATGTCTGCATCATCTATACCTTTGACGCAAAAATGACGGGGTTTTATACTCTATATTGAGGTGTGTGTTATTGTGTGGATGGCGCGAATGGGTTAACCGATTTTTTTTATACTGAAAAGTGTATTAGGCGGGAGTGTTTTTAGATATTTGTAATAAAAATTGGTCCAAAATGGCTGCCGTCATAAAATGGCGCATTACTTACATATTTTTTCACTATTACCTCATTGAAGGTATATATAGGATATTAAATAAAAAAGCTTGACCAGTAGAATTCATACAGTATGATAAATTTCATATTTGGCCAGCACATATTGTAGTCGCGGGTAATTTTTTTAATTTATACGACATTATTTAAATCCCTTATGATATCGATACTCAGGCAGCACTATCACCGATCCACAATGGTAAGCACGTACTAATCAGATTCACATAAGAATAATTCCAAAGACAGACGTGATGTGAAACTGTACATTACTCTTTTCGTACAGAAATGGCATTTTTATTGACATGTTATGATGCCGCTGTCGTTTCGCCTTAGATAACGGTTTACAAGTCATTACTATGCGAAAAAATACGAGTACATACGTTATAGTGCTAAGTGGTGTGCCTTGGATAAGTCTATGACGAGAATAAATTGAATACAGAAAGCAAAGATTTATTGGCAAAGAATGATTACTATTCAAAATAAGAAAAAAAATGTGGTAGGCTTATCATCATAATATTCTGATGTACAATAATATGATTTTCTAAGGAGAAAAGTCTTAAATTTAGATTTAAATATACTGAATTTTAATACATTAGGGTAATTTCTTAGTTCGCTGACATCTAATTATCAACCAATATAACTTTAGCAATTTTAATTTATATTGGGACGACATTATAAGTATTTGTAAATGTGAATTCAAAGAATAGTCAACTTCACTCCAAGCATATCAAAGGTACGATCGGAAACTACACCAGAGCGAAGTACAAGTTATTATTCTGTGACCAGAGTAACTAATTTCTTCTTGATCCAGTTGTCATCTTTATTACTAAACGTCGATAGCAGTCGACATTTCAATCACTCGATATTAATATCTCTTCTAAAGATCTCCGTGGCCAGGTCAATTTGGAAGAGTGCAGTACGACATTTCGACTGCTAAAGACCTTTAGCAATGAAGATGACTGGATTGAAGTTGAAACTAAGTATACTGATCTAGTATCCGACTCTACCCTGAGAGGAAAGTTCAGAGATTCACAGGAGAAAAGGTTAGAATACAGAGATGACGAATGAATGAAGATATGTAACAAGCGAAGGTGTATGCAGAACTGACTCCACATGAAAAAGGTCTTACTGTTCTTACGTTCCGCATAACGCGATCTTTTCTTTCGTTCCTGACCAATGTCCTGTAATTTCCAGAGACCCGGACATGATCTCGATCACAGCGGCTCCGGAGGCCCCGCCCCCACGCATCCGCATCCTGGACGCGCGCCAGCGGGAGGTGGAGACCGTGCGCATCGGAGACCGCCTCACCTTCCGCATCGAGATCCCGGAAGACAGTAAGACATGCATAATATTATATTTAGAAGCGACAGATGATAACAGTTCAAGCCGGGCATACGGGGCGGCCTCACATACCTACGGAAGGTTTTCTCCGGAACATTTCCGCCAGTAAGCTCGAGCTTTCAGTGAAGGAAAACATCCTGAAGTAGCGATGCGCGACTGTGAATGATTCGAATGATCTCCGAAAATTAGTAACTAACATGATACCCACTCAAAATTAACCGGACTGAATGAATACTACATTAGTTAACTACTTGAGCCGACTCCACTCCAACGATTCATTAATATTT
The DNA here is from genome assembly GCA_035578125.1 of Mellilla xanthometata. Taxonomy (NCBI): domain Eukaryota; kingdom Metazoa; phylum Arthropoda; class Insecta; order Lepidoptera; family Geometridae; genus Mellilla; species Mellilla xanthometata. The sequence goes on along the minus strand of JAPUBQ010000051.1, from coordinate 281,873 downwards.
CAATCATTTGAAACTAACAAGTGACATTGACAAGATTCGCTAACAATCGAGTCAAAACGCCATTAGTAACTAATTAGTAGTCATCATTCGATTATTAACATTAGTATATTACTAATATTCAAGTCGAACGTGTATATTAGTAGTTGTAGATAATTCGACTGATCAGATTATTCGCAGTCGCGCATCTCTATCGTGAAGAAACCATAGCATGGGCATTTGTTAGCTCGTCTGGCTAGCAAACACCCTCGAGTTGAAAAATCTGTCGACGAGCACCTACGAGTTGTGTTCCAACAGTCTGTCTCCTTGAGAGCTATTCCAGACCATGCATGCTCTAACACAGGCCAGAGCTAGAATTTTGGACAACGTTGAAAGTCGTTTTATCTCACTACAGATTCGAAGTACAATGTTTAATGTATTATTGAACTGAATGTATCTTTGTATTCGCAGCTCCGTATGGCATCTTCGCCCGCAGCTGTGTGGCGATGGCCAAGGACTCCAAGACTACCTTCCAGATCATCGACGATGAAGGGTAAGCCTCCTTACTGTAAAGTAAATAGAAAGATGACGTAAAGCTGCAAAGTTATGGAAATATAACCCACTAATACCTTTCAAGAGATAAAAATCTTTCCCATATTTAAGACCTACTTTTTACATTCCGAAAAATTTGCGCTTGAACACACAACATCTGGGGTAAGCAGATATAGCAGCCTACGTTAGAGCGCGCTTACTTAGTAAACCAATTCACTCTCGCCTTCAAAACGGCTAGTAGCCAATTTCAGTTTTCGGGGAACAGCGAACATAGCTTAGTCTTTGACCCTCCTTGGTATAGTGATCAGTTTCCAACACTGCAAAGAGCGAGGTTCCGGGTTCTATTCCGGCGACCAGACAGATTTTCAAATATGAATACCAACTAACGGAGCCTTGTTCCCCCCAGATGCCCGGTGGACCCATCCATCTTCCCCGCGTTCACCCCGGAGGGCAACGCGCTGCAGTCTGTGTACGAAGCCTTCAGGTTCACCGAGTCGTACGGTGTCATCTTCCAGTGCAACGTCAAGTACTGCCTCGGGCCTTGCGAGCCGGTAAGACATTCATTCGTCATCATCATCATCATCATCATCATCATCACATTGTACACAATATATTCATTCAATATATTCATTCAATCATTTGCGTCACATGATATTCGTTCTACAATTTCATAGAGAAGTGCTAGATAGTGTTTCTGGGCCATAGTCATCCCCAATATTAGTACTAAAATATGTAAGAAGTTATACCCTTGACTATGAAAATAGTATGTCTATCACTACACGTTTGTTACCAGTTTTTTTTATCTTGTCTTTCTCGAAAAATATAAGACAAAATTTAAATATTTAGTGTACTTTCGCTGTGATCTGAAAACAAATTAAGATAGGCAAAGGAAAAATTCAAATATTAAATAAATTTTAGGTGTGTTAACACACCTACAGGAATATTTAATTTTGTCTTCTATTCACAATGGATTTCCGCAAAGTAACGCCTGAGTAAATAGGTTACTTTCGAAAAAATATTTTTAATTTACTTGTTATATGTGGTATCTAATGGCCAGAACTCTGACCAAATCTTCATAAATTTATAATTTACTAGCTGACCCGGCAAACGTTGTTTTGCCTCACTTAGGGGTTTGAAAAATAGATAATGTAGCTTACCTATAATATGACACGTTCGTAGATTTACCATAGCAGCGCCATGTATTGATTACTTGCTCAACCCAGTCGAAAGGTATCGATATCTGTTAGAATTTTATATTGGATTTAATAGATAATTGTGACTGTCAAATAATAACAGACAATAATTAGCAATAAATTAAAATTGCGACTATAATTTGAGATTTAAACTATCCTATCTCTCAAGTTGGATCGAACTGCACATGGTGTGCAAATTTTATTATAATCGGTTAAGTGGTTTAGGAGTCCATTGAGGACAAACATTGTGACACGACATTTATATATATTAAGATTGTTACAAAGACTTTTCTAGAAGGTTGTTGCTAAGAATCTGCTACTGACTACTCGTGTTGTATTTGCAGGCAATGTGCGAATGGGGCCGTCAAAGCGTGGAGTCGTGGGGCAGGAAGCGGCGTGCGGTGGCCGAGTCCGAGTCCCAGGATGAGGATATGAACATCTCGCAGGAGATCATCGTGCTGGACTTCGGAGACGAGCGCCAGAGCACCGACTTCTTGCGCTCCGACAAGCCTGGAGGCACTGCCTCCGAGACCAACTACGGAGGTAACGTGTCTCTTATACTTACTCGTAGTATTGTATGGTGGTCGAAGCCAAGATAATGACTTATGGAGCGACGACGGTCTGTCTCCATCTAGCAAAGGGATATCCCCCCGGACAGATGTTGCGTTCGGAGACGGCCGTCAGACGGTCATGCATTGTAGCTTGGACCAGTCGTACGCGCGTTGAAAATACCGTTTGCGCGATTCAGGACAAGCGCTCTGATTGGTAGCGGGCGATGGAGTGCGACAGAGACGCCACAGACTTTTTGAGCAGCTACAGGCGCAATACAGTTTATGAACTACGGGGCAAGTCTAGTAAATATTGCTGACATATTATGTTAGTTAGAAAGATATTAGCCATACTACTAGCTGCTTTACCTGACTTTGCTGAATCCAATCCACGGAACATACCTATGGACTAATATAATTAGATGACTTTACACGAGCCATTAAGGTAACATTAGACTTCATTAACTTATTTAGCTCCGCTTCCGCTTGGATCTAAAGATACTTCTTTTTCCTCTTAAGTCCACTGTGGTGTATTCATCATACATACTTCTTTACCTGTTTATTAATGGATCATGATTGTTTGAACTATATAATAAGAGCAAGAGTGAACCGATTTTTTCTGGGTAAGCGCGCTCCACCTTAGATCATAATGTCGTTTACCATCAGGTGAATTGTCATCAAGCGCAAGCCTATTTAATGTAAAAAAGTGCATTCTGGCAGGCAGAATATGGTGCATTAAAATTGACCGAAAACCTGTCTCAGAAACCCATGTTCGCAATAAACGAATTCTAAAATACACCGGTGGATTCATGGATACTTCTTCTCTTTTTCCATATACATTCAGATACTGAACCGTTGTTTCCTCTTGTTCTGCAGAGAAGACCGTGACCATCGTGGAGCCGTGCCCGAGCAAGGCGTCAGTCCTGCTGCTGGGCGTCGCGTGTGCTCTCCTGGTGCTGCTCTACATCGCCACCATCTTCTGCTACTACATGAGGAAGTGGCTCACTCCGCCCAAACACATATCCTAAACCGTGTCCACTCATATAGGTTTTAATCAACGATAATATCCTAATTGATACCCGATGTAAGCAATGCCTCATATTAGCACTGTTCACCTCTGCGGTCGCGGGACGCGGTGCTAGACAAGGACAGAGCTATAATGTGTCCGTGCGGTAGAGCTGGACACACTAGAGTTTAAAGTCTCGGTGTTTTAATTTTCGCGTGTTTGTCATAATTTCTGTAACGACTAAGTAACTTACGTAGCGCTGAAGAATTAAGTTTACGGATTGATTTTATTTAATAAGTGCGCGAAAAGAGTTAGTAGATTACTTATTTGTTTCGGAAGAGCGGTAAACAACGCCGTCAAGTGGGATATTGTCATTGGTTTTGACCTTTTTTTTTATGCTGCCACTTCTCATTGACAATTGTTGTCGCTATTCGGCGCTTGTTGAAAATACAGGCAAATACGTCCATCCATATAAAAACTTTTGTAATTCGTCATTTACGTCAAATAGACAAATAAGACAAACACGTAATCGTTCGTCAAATATGCCGAATATGTCAACACGGTTGCGATGTGAAGAGCCATCATTACATTTTAACATCACAGAAGGTGACTTGAGATAAAGGTATAAATACACATGCACGTTTCCCAGTTAATATTACCACATTGCCTAGTGGTGAAAACAAAATTAGCTTGTAATTTATTTTCAAAATGAGGGTGATGGTTATGAGTCCTGGCACTAACATCCCACTAGGGGTGTTTCCCCCCTTACCAACCGAGCTCCTTGAAATAATGGAGAACGGTCTTGGCTCGTTGGTATACTCAGAACTGTTTCACCCCTGTAACGTCAGATGGTTAATTGTTAAATTGACAAATGGAAGTCGAGTTTTGATAGTAATTCAATGTTAAAATTGACGGTGGAATTCGAAGTTTGATGGCATATCTAAATGTGACTTCCATTGTGTCAGAATTAATTTCATACAGCATGTGTATCTTGCTAAATATCTCAAGCAGGAACCTTCAAAGGAACTTGTGATACAAACGACTGATGAGCGAAGAACAAAATCCAGTAGGATCATTTCAATTCCGTCCATAATACGTAATCGTGGTGTTTGATTGGAAAAATCATTCTCTCCAACACTTGTAACCACCGCGTGTTTCTGCATTTATATTTTTAGAAATAATTTATATTGCATTTAACAGCATTTATTTAGATAAGTGTAACTAAGTTTAGGATCGAAATGACAATCATTTTTATTAACTGGTTAAGAAATCTGCATACAATATCTTGCTATCTAGATGTTTTAGATATTCATAACACAGACATGTGCATTTATTAATTTTAAGTTGAGGACCATTTTTTGTACAATTATTCAGTGCATTTATAATAAGTAAAATGGAAAGTAATATTTGGAATAGTCCCTGAAAATAATGGTTTGTACCTTGCCATATTTTGTTGGGATTATTCTGAATCAATAGATTGGTATTTAGTGTTTAAGATACTCCATTATAGTTTAGGTAAGTTAGGATATAAAGTATTTTTTATTTAAAACTTTGCGCTGAATTTCGATAAAATTACCTTTGGTTTGTTTACAATGTAAAAGTTTGTAAATATAGGTACTATTACTTGGCTTCGCTTGATTCAATTAACTTGTGAACTTTCAGTTGGGTTTCGAGGCAATACATTTTTGTACTTTTCTACGACTACAAGTTTAAAAAATTCTGTTGCTCCTAACCCAACTTGAGATTTCTTCTCTATTTATTTAGACTAATTAAAATTAAATATACCTACCTACTATTTATTTTTTTCAATATTAAATTAACAAATTAAATAAACGTGTACAAATATGTGTGTCTTTTCTTTATTTACGAAAACATTCAATAAATTATCTAACTAGGTTCGAAAACAAGATTCATAAAATTTGTACTATCAAAAACGTTACAAAATTTCAATCCTAATAAATAATACCATTTTTTATAGAGATTGGGCATCTAGTAGTAGATTATTATAAACTCTATTCAATATCTCCTCTTGCATTTTCGAGTCCATTTCTTCAGTTTTGCATTCAAATACTTTGTTAAACATGTTTAGGAACATGGGGGTTACCTTTTCTATGGGGAAGTCGATTCCAGTTTCCTTGGTCAGAGAAGTAACACCTTTATCTCTAATGCCACAAGGGTCAATATGGTTGAACCAGGAGAGGTCGTTGTTGCAGTTGATGGCTATTCCGTGGGTAGTGACGTACCTCGAGGCGTGGATACCGATGGCAGCTATCTTACTGTCATCTATCCACACGCCCGTGTGAGGGGACCGCTTCGCTTTCAAGCCTGGAATTCATACAATAGATCTTTACCAAAAAATACAAAATATTTCAATACAAGATTCGCCCCGCAGTGTTACCGGCTTACCTGTTAAACCCGGATAAAAGGTAGCCTATGTGTTATTCCAAGATATAAACTATCTATAATTAGTTATGTAGTCTATTAATTAGTTATTTTTATTTATTTTACTTGAATTGATTTTAATTATTTATTTTGTATGACAAGGCCCCTTTACAGCTAAGAAATATTGTATTTATTGTAATGACATCTTTTGACGATTCCAATTTGAAGTTTAGTATTATAAGTGAAATGTAATATCTTTGTGACTTATTGGAAAATAAATAACATTCATTCATTCATTCATTCATATAATAAGTGATATAGTAATTATCTATAGTAAGTGAAGGTTGATGTAGAAAACATTTTTAACCATGCAAAAGACAGTCATCTGGGCGCTATCATGAGTTTGAAGACATGTCAAATTGTAGGTCCCAGTTGTACTAAGACTACAGGCATTTGTCAAGTCATATTGAAGGTCCTTGTGTAGCTTGAAAACTCTCAACACTAGAGCTTGGCTAATTAACTCTTACAAAGAAGATGAAGCCGCTTATTTCATACAAATAAGCAAAAATTTTATATAACATATCAGAAAACATCTTTTTGGCATAATACATTCATTAAAGAATTTCTTAATTTGTAATAGATCTGTACATTTGAAATCCTAACATAATAATTTTACTCGCACAAGGCCAGAGACTATTATTTGTGTACCTAATTTTCTTTATACATCAATAAATTATTTTGAAATCATATAAATCTCGTGTCAAAATTGTTTGTCCTCAATGGACTCCTAAACCACTTAACCGATTATAATAAAATTCGCACACCATGTGCAGTTCTATCCAACTTGAGAGATAGGATAGTTTAAATCTCAAATTATAGTCGCAATTTTAATTTATTGCTAATTATTGTCTGTTATTATTTGACAGTCACAATTATCTGTTAACTCCAAATGATTCTAACAGATGTCGATACCTTTCGACTGGGTTGAGTAAGTAATCAATAAAATCGCTGTACCCCTAAGTGAGGGAAAACAACGTTTGCCGGGTCAGCTAGTAGATAAATAAGTAAGTACATTAAGAACTAGACATACCTAGTACATAGGCTAAGTATGTACCACATGGGGCCAGGGTGTCACTCACTCATGTAGTTATCCATTATGCTGGTCAAATAGCTAGCTGTAAAGAGATCTCACCTAAATCATCACACAGCTTGATGACAGTCTCTTCCAAGCTGTTAACATACCACTTGACACTGGTCTTGAAGTGTTTCAAGTTGATGACAGGGTACGCCACCAGCTGACCAGGGCCATGGAATGTCATCAGACCCCCTCGGTTTGTCTTCCTAAACTCAGCACCTAGACCTCGGAGACGGAGTATTTCATCCTTCGGGGTCTCATCTCTAATACCTGGAATTTAGAAGATAAGTTTTTGTATATTTTTTTTTACTAACCTGTGTTCAGTGAACTTTTTGACTATTAAACATTGACATTGGAACTGTGGACTGTTTAAAGGGGTGTAGGCAAAATCTTGAATTTTCAGTTCTTTCATTATTATATATACGTAATGAAATCTAGCATCTGGCAATGACCCATTTTGCATTTTGATAAGTTTGGCAGGCGAAAAACGCCAATTAGTAAACACACAGGCAAGCAACCAGTATCTGGCCGCTTGCCAGTTGACTTGGGATATCATAAACGGTAAAAAATATTGAATAATTAAAGACCGTAAATAGCTTAGAGACCATCTTAAAATAAATTGTTGACTCAGTGTGATAAAGGCACATCAGCATAATGCTGCTTGCCTTTAAATCTTGTTTTTTTAATTAACTAGGTTTTTTGTAACCAAATTTGAGACAACACATGCCATTCACGGTACCCCGTGTTTTGCAGTGAAAGACAAAGCTCAGGACCACATTGAATTGTGCTTAGCATCTGGAGATATGTCGTCTTATCTCCTAGAAATTTCACTGGAAACATTTCCCTTCAAACAAGGCACATACATATAGCTCAAGTCAACATTTGGCAAACTGAGAGGATATGAACTTTCAAATGTTAAGTTAAGTGTGAAAGACAATTCTCTATAACGTACCAACAGTATAAACCGGCAGAGAGTGCTCCACAAGCAGTAGGGTGTCGTACTCAGCTGCATCCTGCCCCATCTTCATAGCATCCAGGTGCTTGCGAGCCAGCGCGTGCTGGATCTTCAGGGCAGTGTCGAAGCCAGTCTGCCCCAACCTCCATATTTTAACCCTTTTCATCATTACTCTTTTATATATAATACCTACTTCAATGTTTAGACAAATACTTAGAAATATTTTAGAATTTTTATTGTACACTTATTTTTATATTTTTTTGTGATTTTATTTCATTGTTTTGATGTTTTGAACATTTTTATAGACAAAACAAATGAGTTGTTTGACTGACTGACAGTTAACAATCAGCTGATTCTGTGACGTTGATGGACGCAGGACGTTGGTGTTAATTCTTTTCAACCAGTAAATATTAATATTGTTTTTACTAAATGCCTCTACAAATAAATAACAAAATATGTAATTAACTAATAATTAAAATCACTGCAGATGCAGTGTTTTTGATTCTGAGTAAAGTTTCATGAGTTAGCGCCATCTAGAAGCAAAGAAGTTAACTAAATAATCTAATAGGCTTAGCAATATGCATAAATTTTAGTGTAGTTCTAACAGTCTAAACTAGATGACGCTAAACAAATATGAAGTTCGGCTACTCACCCACAGATGGCGTTATCAACCAAACGCAGCTGAGCTATATCTACCTGAGTGGAGTATTAGGTGGTGTACTAAACACGGATAGAGGAGTAAATGCCACATCTTTCAGGCAGTTCAGTTTTCGGTGTTCCCTTGCCAGAAGGGCGGCGTTGGTTTCGTTACGTAAAACATTTCTTTGTGAAATAAAATACAATTCATTCATTAAAAATATTTTACCTCTAAGAGCGTAAAATATGTACCATGGTTCTTATGTTCATACAGAGGCGACTGAAATAATGTCAACACTCTACTAAAATATTAATGAAAAATAAGTCTTATGTTGGTAAAGATAAAGGTGTCGTATGTCGTGCTTGGACAAAGTGTTTGAGGTGGAAATGTGCTGCTCTCGCAAACTATGACAACACGGGTTGGTATCAAATCACTTAGTGCATTGTGTACTTAGTACCTACTAGTGTTATCATACAAAATTCAACTCAGTGGATTAATTACGGTTACACACCGCTTTATAACTGAGGAAAAGCGTTCAAGGGCGGGTTTAACAAACTTTTGCTACACGAAATTTGAAACATATTAATTAGCCAAGTGTGAGTTGGACTCGCGCATGAAGGGTTCCGTAGCATAGATTATTGGACCCCCCTCAAATATGTATTTTACTTATTATATATTTTATAATGGAATTTGATAGCTAATATACATTTATATATTTTGTGAAATGTTTTAGTTTCGAGCAGCTACCGTTATTGATATATAGCTAAAAATACGAAAAAAATACATTTATTGTATGGGGACCTCCTTAATATTTTAATTTTTAGTGTTTGTTGCTATAGTGGCTCGGGAAATACATATCTTGTGAAAGTTTCAGCTTTCTAGCTATAACGGTTTCTGAGATACAGCCTGGAGACAGACAGACAGACAGCGGAGGCTTAATAATAGGGTCCCGTTTTTACCTTTTAGGTACGGATCCCTAAAAAAACCTAGCTTTTCCGTATAATAAGTAATATTAATATAATTTTAAAATACTTAGGACACGCCTTAGCAATATCGCATTCCTAATCTAGGAATTACCTATAGGTAAAAATGCAATAAAAACTTACAGTACTTTTGTAAAACTTAGTTATTTTATGTGTGGTAGTAACAGCATTTCATTTACCAGATTTATATTTTTAAGTCAAGTAATAATTAATGTCAAGTAGGATATCTGTTAAAACATAAAGAATAAAGATAGCCATAAAGCTTTGTAGATCAGTAAAAATATACGTAGAAAAATAAAGGTAAATATGTATCAGCATATAACAAAAGAGCGAAACATAAAATATTTTAAATGGATTCTCTCGGCGTGGGCAAGGATTTAGCCGATTTCCATTTTTACGAGTAGTGAATACGGAATAAGTGGTATATTGGACAAGTGTTTACGATGCCGGTCCCCAAAATTGGAGGATTACGTATGCAGATAGAGATATAGCATTCAACTGCATTATTCCTAATTTTATTCATAGCTCACTTGTAAACATAAAGTAAAAAAAAAAAAAAATAGGCCACACTTTTTTTTTTTTATATTAGGACACATTTCACACATGGCTGGTCAGCCCCATACTAAACCATTTCTAGTTTGTGTTATAGCGCCTGTAGCTCGGCTAGTTAAGCTGATCTGACGCGATCATCGAACCTAAGCAACGGTCGATGCAGACGGTGTTCGGATGGGTGACCATGCACAAGACTGTCGTTTTTCAAGTGGCATTTTCATCTGGGCGTTATCGTGGGTCGGATGATACGTTAAATTGTAGGTCCCCGTTGTTAGTCTTAGTACAAGCCGTCATTAAGCCAAGTCAGAGGCCTACGGGCTTGAAAACTCTCGACACCAGAGCTTGGCCACTTAACTCATACGAAGAAGAAGAAGTTTGTATTATGGTTGTTAACACAACTGATATTCTACTTATACATACATAAATACTTTATATCGATACATATTTAACACCCAGACCCTACTCAGTCTCATTTGGCTACGCAAAAGAGAGATGGCATGACCTTTTGTAAGTTTTTTTATCGAGTTTTAGTGATACCACATATTATACTAAATGTAAAAATTAGTCGCCAAGTGTTAAAAATATAATAAATCCGTAAAAAGTTTAGATAGGCTTAATGATCCTTGTAAACGTAATTTTAATTAAATATTGCTACAAAATAGTAGGATCCAAATGCTTGTATGTACACTACTGTTTTGTAATATATTTTTATTTCTGTATATAATAAAGATAATTTAAAACTGAACTGAAAGTGATACCACAAATAATACAGATATCCCGATGCCACCCACAGCAGTAGGTTAGTATAGTCCGGAAGCGCTGGTTTCCGGACACATGCGCTATTTATAGGGAAGGGGTGCGCCGGCGCATGTTATGATAAGCTAACTACTCGTACTATGCGTTTCAAATGCTATGCGACTTAGGTGGTGACATCAATAGCGACATATTGTTTTTTGAAAACAAATACGCTAAAATAATATGTTTTTTAAAATTATTATTTTTTTACCTCTTATTACTTCTGTTTTTCAGCTTACATCATTGCACATCGTACTATATATTCCTAGTGACCTTATGACATTTGAACAGTGTTCTAGATAAATAATACGTAGTATTTTTTTTATATTATATTTCCATCTAAGTACTAGAGATTTCCATCAACTAGGATTGCTGATTCCCATAAGCAGCCCACTATACGTTCCCACTGCTGGGATTCGGTGCCATCTCTCAAGAGATGAGAGATATAGGCCTTAATCACCACACTGGCCATGTGCGGGTTGGCGGATGACATACGTCTTCGGATATTGTGGTCCTCAAACATGCCAGTTGCCTCACGGTGTTTTCCTTCACCGCAAAGCGAGCGCAAATCCACACATAACTTGAAAAACAAATCATTGGTGTAGGGCTGGGATCGAACCAGGGGCCGTCTTATTGAAAAGCAGACGTTTTTACCACCGAGCCACCCTCGCTTTTTTATTCTAAACTAACTCGATAAATAGGAATAGTCATTATCTTACGAAGCACAAAACCCCTTTAGATCTAAATTGAAAATCAGTTGCCGACTGCGATAACAGACTGGCTGAATATTTTCTTTTAAAATGCGCAGCTTCCTTATCTGATACGGAAGAAAAGCAGAAAGGAAAGTTGGATGAGATAATGTACAAAAGGAGATGTTACTAAATTGATGATGGTTAATCTTTTAATTTTTATTTTTGTAAGTGGTATGTTAAATGTAACAAAGCGTGATTTTTTTCTTTTGTATTTTAGTTTTTTTTTTTATGTTATTCACAGATCTATGGCAAATCGAAATCCAATATGGCGCCACAATAAAAAGATGAAAGGGTTTGATCAGTAAAACCCAACCATTATGATATATTTCAAGATGAACTCTACTTCAATATATTGTCGGAGGGTTTTCAATTTTTAATGTAGACCAGTCCCACTAAAATTATAAATGTGAAAGTTTGTGTGTAAGTGCGTATGTTTGTCATTTCTTCACAATCAAACGGCTAAACCGATTATAATAAAGTTAGGTTAGACATTGAATTAACACAAAGGCTACTTTTTGTCCCAAAAACAATTCTAGCTCCGGTGGAATATAATTACAAAATCTTTGTTAATCCTTCACGCTTCAACGTTAGGACTGATTTTGATGATATTTACTATGAAGATAGGTTAAACCTTGGATTAACACATAGGCTACTTTTAATCTCGGATTAGCTTCTTTTAGTCCCGGATTAACGTGGATAAAACCGCGAGGCGCAGCTACGAGTAGTTAATTATAGTTTTAAATTTCATATTTATTATTACTGTGATATACTTAATAGTTAACCGCCAGTTACATTACAGTATACGGATACCATTACAATATGTAGTAAGTAGTTGCACCTATCGGTGACGCGGCCACAGCGCTATGTGTAAGGGCTCGGCTCATCCCGCGCCCTTCGCCTGAAAACTGCATAAATTCCTGAAAGTTTCACCAACTTTACAGCACCTCTGCGTGTAATACGGGAGGGCTACCAAGAGACAAGTATATTATATTAAAATTTAGAAAACCTCTGATGTGTTTGGTGGTATCCAACCAGGGTATATCAATAGTCAAAGTAATTTTTTGATTGATTATGGTTCACATAACAACAAAACAATCAAAACTTTAACAAGATTATTTTACTTACTATTTGTACACAACATGATCAAATAAAAGTATTAGAAAGAAATAATACAATTGGATAAAGCCACAATTTGATTTAGTTTAGTATAAGTTTCGTTTTAATCTAAGTTCAATAATTCGATCGATTCGACCATGTGACGCGGGTGTGCGGGTCGTGGTTTTGCCCCGCCTACCGCGGTATTTTACGCGTGGACGGTGGACCCATTTTATCGACCAAGTTAGAATATTTATTCTAGATTGCTGTTCTCAGTAATGAATATGTCACAAATCATTGAAAAATATATTTACCTACTGCAATATTGTGGAAATAATTAATTCTGGATATTTTAATTTGATTTATAATAATTAAGCCAGAGTTTCCATAATTTCCAAATTCGTATCAATTACATAGCTTCGATACGAAAAACAAAAGAGAAATGAAACAACCTTACTTCGGTAGCCGGAGTAAACGGTAGGTTCCCGCGGGAGGTTGCCATGGCAACGCAGTAGGCCTGTGCTACTGGCTAGTATTCTGTGTTGGCGGCGTGATGGGAATGCGAAGCTCCGGATCGATGCCTTCCACATACAGCCTCCGCCAGCCAATGTCCGCTCACAGGCGGGACACGCACTTTTTATACCGACTTCAAATACAGTGTAAACTCCGTGTAACGTCACTCGTTTTAACGACAAATTATATAAAGCGTCGAAATCAATTGGCTTTAGTTGGTTTAGCTTGTATTCCATACAATGATACATTCTATCCATTTAACGTCCACTCTCTATAACGCCATTAAATGCACAGTTCCTTTAATATCGTTATATCAGCTAGTAACACTTGAGTCCATTGAGAGACGAGCTAAGAAGCTCATCGGCAATTCTTGCGTTGCGAAGGCGAAGTTTCAAAGCCTAGTACCGACGCAAGGTTGCTAGTTTATCGGTTTTTTATCGGATACATTTCGGGGAGTGTGCTATGGAACTTCATAATTTGATTCCACCATCTCCGTTCTACTACAGAACGAGCAGAGAGACAGTGAAGAGACACCGATACAGAGTTGAAGTTCCGAACTTTCGTACAAAACGCTTTGCGTCTACCTTTATTGTTAAGACTGCGAAGCTTTGGAACTCACTACCTGAGTCTCTGTTTCCTGAGAGGTATCATCCGGGGGCCTTCAAAAGTAGAGTTAATAGGTATCTTCTAGGTAAGCGTGCCACACCGTAGACTGCAGTGCAGCTTAACATCAGGCCAGCTGTAGTCAAACGGTAACCTATCAAGAATAAAAAAATAAAAAAATATAGAGTTTACACTGTTGATGTTTTAAATCCGCCTACAAAATGTATTAGTTGTAGCGCCTGTAGCTCGGCTAGCTAAGGTGATCTGACGTGATAATCAAAGCTAAGCAACGGTCGATGCGGACGGTGAATGGATGGGTGACCGTGCACAAGACTGTCGTTTTTCAAGTGGCAATTTCATCTGGCCGCTACCGTGGGTCAGATGACAAGTTAAATCTTACTACAAGCAGTCGTTAAGCCAAGTCAAAGACTTTAGGGTGGCTTGAAAACTCTCGACACCAGAGCTTAGCCACTTAGCTCTTACGAAGAAAAAGAAAAAGTGATAAGTTGCTCTGTTTATGTAGAGATATGTATATTAAAAAGCTAAGGCAAACTCTTGTTCATGAAATGCGGAAAGTTTTGATCATCATTAAAGCATTAGGTTTATCTCTAGAGGTATGTGCATTAAACTGCAGTTCGGAGTCCGGAGCAGCTGCATTACCTAAGCTACATTACCACAAGTTTGTACTAGTATCTGCTACTCGGTGGACAGAGATAACGCTTGCCGGTTCTAGGGTTCACTTCAGACTATTGAAGAAGGCTTTAAGAGTTGTTGAACCAAGTTAAGCCGTGTCATACATTTTAAGCGAAGTGCCTGAAGCGTGGCAGTAGGTTTTTCTTGAAACAAGTTCATATAAAATCAACAATACAGTAACTATACGGTCTTACTACTTTAGATAATACGAGTATCATCTACGAGTAGTTAGTGGCAAACGGGGCAGCTTGGCAAAAGATATTTTGATATATAAGAGAAATATCGGGTATAAATTTATTTATAATTAATTGTACCTATGTCTATAAAATCTAAGAAACATTATTTTTTTCTTTAAACGTAAAACCTTCATTATTTTTTTTAATGAATTAACGATTTCATTAATTTTTACTAAATTACATGCTCTCTAATAGGTTACATGCTCTCATTTTTTTACAATTACCTACACTATTTTTTTTACCCTTGATAGGTTTGCGTTTGACTACAGCTAGCCTGATGTTAAGCTGCGCTGCAGTCTACAAAAAAGTATATGTTAGTCTATAGTACCTATATGTAAGTGTAAGTAGAGCAAGGAAGCGTTTTTCCAAGTGTAATGTTAGGAAGTTAATTTGTTGGCACAATAAAGAGCACATTCCCGCGCCGGCTCTACCAGAGATGCTACTAATTAAGCTGTAAAAACCTCATCCGAAAACGAAACCCTACTACAGATACTCACTCGAAACTCAACACGACTCAAATTCATTTATTTTAGAATAAGTTCTCATATTGAAATATTAGAAACAAGCAACATAAGTATATCACAAATAATTCATACAAATGTTACTCATAATAATTTCTGGAGCGTCAACACTCAGACTAAGTATAAATAAAATAAAAACATATTTCAATGGTATAGTTTAGTCAACAAGTACCTTTTTGGTCAACATTTTTCAGCAGTCTCCGAAAATTATGATTGAGGTATCATTCGATTCGGAATGGCATCTAGATAGTTTTCGAAAAACAATGAAGTTCCGCTGAGAAAAAAAATCCGCCATTTTGTGAGGAAGTCCAACTTGGATGATTAGCCTTGAATCTTCACACTCGACTAATAAACCATTTAAGGCAATGGATAAGGCACCATTTTGAATTTACAGTTTATTCGTAATAAATTATAAACGGTACAAAATATGGAAAAATAACTTGAAGACCGTCTAAAGAACAACTGTAAAAATATTTATACTTATTTTGATCTGATTTTTGAATAAGACATAAAACTGGTTAAGCTAACAATCATTTTTAAATAGTTTGGTTTCATATTTATAAGTCTGATTAGTACCAAATTAAAATCAGTTCATACGAGAGCTACGAATCTTCAGACAGGCACAAACATCTTTGTTTGAAGCGTGAGCTAAGATGGACTAGGAAATATTTTACACGCTTTTAGCTTTTGTTTGTTTGTAACCGACTTCTTTGGGCGCGATTTTGACACACTTTAAACGGCCAGATTTCGTTCAAACTTTGTAGATTTATTGAGGACCGATGACAATACACTAATTTGATAAAATTACGGTTTGCTATAAAAGCGTGTTTTTTAGTTCTTTTTAACTATTATTATTATTTTAGTCATGAAGCTGGTTCGAGAACCAAGAGTAATGGTTTTTCAGTGACAGCGTGGTGCGGCGGGAAGGTTGAGTTATCGCCAGAAGCCGGTTTAATTATTCATGAGAACTTGGTGGGCCGGAGTCCTCGCGACATCTGCTACGTTCCTAAGTATTCCGACATTCACACTCACTTTCCTTGCCTTCCTTGAAGTTAGCTAAAGGATTGACGGCCACGAAAAGTTTACTCGATTTGCTAATGCAGTTTTATATAATGACTATTTTCTATCTAAAATAAGACACCAATTAAACATACAGCCTCGTTGGCGTAATGGTTACCATGCCCTACTGCCAATCAGAAGGTTTCGGGTTCGATTCCCGGCCGGCCTACATCTTGTGCTGAACTAAATTTGTTGGCTGTCGGTCTGGGTGTTAAATATGTATCTATATAAAATATGTATGTATGTATATGTAGTATATCAGTTGTGTTAGCCACCATAATACGAAATAGATATGGTTCAGTATGGGGTTAACCAGCCGTGTGTGAAATGTGTCCTAATATTTATTTATTTATTATTATTTTATTTAAATACTCTAGGCGATACGGTACCGGTGATTATGACTATACTTATCATAAAACGAATATTAGATATTAATGTAACCAATAATTTGAATAGGACCAATCGTAAGGCTTTTACAATGTATTTCTTCTCTGCTCTCTAAATTCAGAATGATCGATGGACTATCAACATTTAAAGATCTCAGAAATCGCCATGAAACCGTCAAAATTCAAAAAAAGCCGTTACGAGTTTCTGCCTTTATTTGAGCGAAACTATAAGTATTATTATAGCGGGATTATAACTATGAGTTATTTAAAATGCATTTTCGCAATACATTGATTTATGTTTTTTTTTTATTTGTGGCCCTTTTGCATTGAGTGAGCGATATGTAACTCAAATCAAAAGTATAAGTCATCTCTGTGATTATTATAAAATATATACATGTAAAGTTTATGGCAAATTTAGGGCGGCATCTCCGGGATAGGCGGCGGGACCCGCGGCCCGGGGAATACCTTGTGCAACAAATTTCCCTTGCAATCCAAAGAGGCAATGCGGCAAGCCTGATGGGCACGTTTGGGCGGGTGTGGCTTAATTTTTATTTTGTTATTATTATTTTTTTAGTTTACTAAATTTTCGTCTTTTCTATGCTTTGTAAATATTCTTAAGTCATATAATTATACTATGCGTGCCAACTAAGAATAGGACTGTCAAAGCCGCCATCTTGCTCAATCATACGCGCAAACTTCATAACCATAATGTATGGTGTGCAAAAAATTTTATGAACAAATTATATTCAGTTTATATCTATTTCTTATACATTTTACGGCAAATTAAGGTTTCATTCACACGAGCGCACTATGTGGTTGCAGTCGCGGCGGCGGTCCGGCTGCGGGCGGTGAGATGAGCCGCGCGCGCCGCACTCGACGCTACTCTTATGAACAGACCATACAGGTGAACACTTCACTTACTTCTTCTTCTTCGTATGAGCTAAGTGGCCAAGCTCTGGTGTCAAGAGTTTTCAAGCCGCCCAAAGGCCTCTGACTTGGCTTAACGACTGCTTGTACTAAGACTTACAGCCGCGACCTATTAATGTGTCATCCGATTCATGGAAGCACCCCGATGAAAATGCCACTTTAAAATGACAGATTTGTGTAGCCGGTAATATACCGTTAAAATATAGTAATTTGTGTAACTCTAAAGTCATTGCTGTTCGTTACTAGACATCGGGAGCACAGAAGTTAAACGTGGCCGGGATTGAACCAGGGCCATCAGACTTCCAGGAGACCTTCGGTTTTTTTCCACCGGAAAACCCAGAGCCCTCCAGACACAGAGGCTGGCCACCGAGGGGGTTTAGTGGATAAGAATCCCACATAGACCGATTGTATCCTATTGCAGCTGGGTAAAAGATAAAAAGAAAAAGTACTATCAGATTAAAAAAATGTTTTCTCTCCGAACCAAACTCGCCTATTTACGGGATAACACTCATAAATGAATAACTTATCTCACTCATAAACTCACTCGCTTTGAGAGTATTCTAAGCTCATAATATTCTACTCCTGCATCCACTAGACACGTTCCTGTGAATAAAGCCGATGCACATGCACCTGCGCTTAATAAAACCACGTGAAGACCTCGCCTAAATTCATGGCTCCGCTGAAATTGCGTACCTTCAGCACTTTCGCTAAACTTCCTATTTAGAGCCGCAGACTGCGCTAAACCTTGCCGATCGAACTTTCTTTCTCAAGCGGAAACACACTTAAAACTAACGTATTAAAGATTACTTTTGCTTGTACGGTTTAAAGCGCTAAAACTGCAAGCCCTTTACGTTTTCGCTGAAAATTTATTGCCAAAGCAATTTGAGTCGTACTTACGTTGTGATAGAGATGGTTTTGCCTCGTCGTTGTGGTGTCTGGGGTATTAAAGAAGTTTTTCAGTGGGCCATAACGGCACATTAGCCGAGCCCTCTTACCTTTATTAATGTGGTGCAAGGTTGGAAGGTCTCTCGATGTGTTATGAGTGGGTCAGGCACTTACGCGCCCTTTACAGCCGGCCCGTACAGCCTTCCGGTACAACCTTACTTCTAGCCGGGGAAATAGAGAAGTTAATAAAATAAGTAAGATCTACTTAACTTGTTTATAACTTTAAACATTGGATACAAGAACGCTGGCTGGTAGGTATCTCACGTTACGGATTTCGGTTGCAATACAGTGCGCGAATGCTGCCAGCTTTCTTAGCACTCGCCATTCGATTGCTTAGTTAAAATTCTCGTTTAGTTTCCCTTTTCTTATTTTTTGTAACTGATGTTATAGTAGTAGCATAGACCACGTATATTAAAAAAAACTTTAATATACTTTGTCTATGGTAGGAGTATGATGTAGTAGTAAGTTTTAAATAGAAAATTGAAATTGATAATATACATTACTTTTAAATACCTATTGTTGCCTAACTTTAAATAATATCAAGAAATTATTATTTAAATCTATAAATGTATTGACATTTTGCACACAGCATATATGCGGTAATCTACAAGGGACATAATATATAAACATGGAAAATATTAAGAAATGTCATTTTAACTTATACCTATGGCTACGCAAATAAAGTTATTTCATTTCATTTAAGAAGGAAATAATATTGATCTCATCGGGTTTTTCTTTCAACTGAACCTAATCACAATTTTCTAAGAGTAAGATCTACTTTTATATAGCGAGTCATACTCGTAGTTCCTTGTTTTTTGAGGTATTCGATTCCTTAACCACCTAATTTTTTTTACTTGAATTTTCCTTTGGTTACGAAGATCAAAATAATTTATTTCATACCTGACTCTCAACGAACGTATTTTTTTGAAATTGAGGAAAAATCTCGACTTCTTAACTTTAAAGTCATAAAAAATTCAGTGTTACATTAGCTGGCACCTCCAGAAGATTATTAAAAGCGAGGTTATCAGAGCGGGACTGAGTAACTTCCTCTCAAGTATGAATCGTGATTATCCTTATAGAAAAAAGTTTTAAACAAAATGTCGCCAGATAAAGTCCATGGATTTAATTCTGTCCGGTCATTTTTTACCCTGCACGCAATAACTTCGGGGTAATATATGTATGTAAGTTTGGTTTATACGCATTAGGGCTAATTCTCATTTGGGCTAGTTCTCAAAGATTGGGAATGCGCCTAAAAATTAGAATTAGCTTTAACTTTAAGTTTGTCGTATGTGTGTGTACGTATGTGTTTTGACGCACATAGTATGTGTCTGTGGCTTCATAGCTCTAAGACGGATGAACCGATTTTCATTAATTTATTTTATTTGTTAGGTTGAGTTGCGTTTGTGAAAATTGATATAACGACCAACGTCAAATACCTACATTATCACAAAAAAATCTAAGATGGAGTTACTACGCAAACGTTTTCTAGCGAACTATAATTTTTAAGTTTTAATACCAATTTTTATTAAATTTATACTTGTATTCATGGTTTGCTATAGTGAACTTTAGATAATAATTAAACATGTGTAAGTTTAATTTGTTTTAACGTGTGCGTTAGGAATACCTTATAAATAATAAACCATATTTTTTTATTAATCTTTAAATTCATATTTGAATCAAGCTTTTCTGTCTTTGAACCTAGTTCTAGGTATACTTAATTAACCGTTTTTTCTTTTTATGAAATCTGTAAATTAATATTTGAACAATGCTTTTCTCTATAAACTTTTATGTCTCAAAAGCCACTTGATACCGATTTCAGATCAAATCGAGCCAATCCAATCTAAGTCCCGACTATTCCGGTCATCCAAACGTACAGTTATTGCCTCTAGGCTGACCGCTGACTCGGGGCTGGGTTCCGATAGCTGATAGCATCCAGCTGTCCATCCTGATAATGTTATCAGAGCCCCCGGCGATGTATTGCAATCCCGTTATCTATATTGCCGGGAATTGCCTTCCGAATTTGATTAACGCTGTATTTCCGGAAGGGTTGGGCTCCCTTTGGCCCGTTTCGGATTGAAAGCTTGGTTTTTGGGGTTCCGTATCCTGATGTACCAACGTGACCCGGAGACTCCACTGTCTGTCTGTCACCAGGCTATATCTCATAAGCCGAAATAGCTAGAACATTAAAATTATCACAGGTATTTTTTTTTGCCACTGTACAACGAATACTAAAAACCGAATAAAATAAATATTTAGCCCCTGAACAACAGACTATTTTTTCGCCATTTCCTTGTAAATAAAGGCACGGGACCCTTCATGCGCGAACCAGACTCGCACTTAACCAATTATTTGATATAGTGGTAGAACATTTAATAGTGCTCGCCTGATTAGTACCCACCCGAAAATCTGTCGAAAAAAGCACAGCTTTGTATTCTGGCAGTCTATTTGAGAGCTAGTAATTCCAAACCAGGTATCCTCCAGCCAGAATGCCACTGGCTTAGTAAAGTAAAAGTAAAAAAGCCATTTATTCAATTACAATCATTATGAAGTTCTGTTTCAAATTCACAATCATAATGTCACTATTTATCAAAATTTAAATTTAAATATAATTATCAAAAAAATCTTTTATTTAATTTTTAGTTTTTAGATATTTGAATCTTTTTCTTCTAAATTATATGCCGCTGGCTTAGACTACTGGTCAAATGCATAACAGTATAAGGGATACAGGTAATCTGGTTGTTTACTGTGAAAAAGCGGCCTGTGGAGCTTTAAGAAGGCGCGCGGTGGAAAATCGAATTTTCCGCTTTTATGGTCCCGCATACATCCTTTGTACCTTTGTCGGGGATTCAGAGCGTGGCCTGTTCCCTAACTTTGGACATTTTCCTGAATGACGCGCTGTAACTACAGTTTATTCTGTGGTTTAAATAGCTTGTTTTTGCTGGTTTTTTTCTTATATCGGTTATAAGCAAGACTGCTTTTGTATGGAAAACATATTCACCATACAAATACATAGATACATATTTATTTCATTGAGTTTTTAAACAAAATTTAAAAAATCTTCCTGGTTTGCTCATCGTATAATCCACTCGTATAATCCCGTAAAGTAGTGTCATAGGCCGCGCCCCCTGGTGGCCTGACTTCTATCCACCGGCCGAACTATTTTTATGTGTTTTATTACCGCTACTCGATACTAGATGGCGGGCTATTGTGGTTCAATCTTCTACGTATGTGCTAAGTGACCAGGCATTAGTATCGAGAGTATTCAAGGCGCCCGAAAGCCTCTGTGTTGTCACGTCTGCTTGTACTAAGACTAACCGCCGGAACCTACAATGTAACGTGTCATCAGACCCACGGTATCGCCCAGATGTAAATGTAAACTCCGACTTATGAAACGACAGTCACCCAGACATAGACTGTGGCTTATCGGGAAGTGTTTAACCTCAGTGATCGCGTCAGATCACCTTAGTTCGCCGTGCTACATGCATTAAACTATAGAGTCATTAACACCAGATAAGACTGCTGGAGCCATTATTCCTACTTCGACAGCCATTTGTCACAATTAACTGATGCTCCATGCTCTGTACTGCTGGCGCGACAGTATGCCCTGGATTGGTCATTGGCCAGTGGGCTGGACTAAGGAAAGAGGGTATTTCGCAACAACTTTTGTGTACATTGATGGTAAACCTTTCACTTTTTCCAAATATTGCATTAAATTAATCTATAAAGAATCGACTAATTTTAATCGTTACCAAAAGACATCACGTTGATTTTGTTATACTAATTCAGCATGAGTGTGAATTTTTTTATAATAATATAAAACAAATCTATTTGTACTGTCTATATAGATTTGAAGTTTATAATCTTACTAGCTGACCGGGCAAACGCAGTTTTGCCTTAATAAAAAAAAAAACTAAATATGCAGTAGCTGATTCTCAGACCTACTGAATACGCATATAAAATTTGGAAAAAATCGGTCAAGCCGTTTCGGAGGAGTACGGTAACAAACACTGTGACACGGAAATTTTATATATAAGATGTTCTAATCTAAGTGTCTGTTTGTTTAATTTATAAATATCATATCTTTCAACTATCAACTAAAAACAATTTTTTTTTTACTTAGTGAGAGTGAGTTAAGAGTGCTTCTATGGTATAATTTCATGCCCCCGAAATGAGTTCACCTGAGTCTGATTTTTTTTCGTCAATAGTCCTGTTTGAGTGTCTCTATATATTATCAAGGGGAAAAATCCCAAATTCACCGCCCCCTAAAAGTTGTGATTCAGCCGACTCAGGCTGTCACTAAATCCACCTCTGCCCTGTGCCCCCCTGCCCCCGGGGCAGTGCGTCTGGCCGCAGTAAATCAGCAGGACAGCATATGCTACTCTTTTCAATACTTTCAGCATTCACTATGTAATAAAATATCTACATATGTGTTTTGTACACAGGTTTCTAATCCTCGATGACCTATTTGGCGTAATGGTTACCATGCCGGACTGCCAACCAGAGGGTCCTGGCTTCGATTCCCGACACAGCCAATATCTTTGTGATGAAATAAATTTGTTAGCTGTCAGTCTGGGTGTCAAACATGTATCGATATAATCGTGTTTATGATATAAGGTGATCTGACTCGATCATCGAAGCTAAGCAATGGTTGATGTTGACGACGTTACCGTGGGTCGAATGACATGTTAAATAGTAGGTCTCGGTTGTTAATCTTAGTACAAGCAGTTGTTAAGCCAAGTCAGAGGCCTTCGGACAGCTTGAACACTCTCGACACCAGAGCTTGGTCACTAAGAAGAAGAAGACTGCACTGTCCAGTAGTGGACTAACATAGGCTGATTGTAATGATGATGAAAGTTTTGTATAATACCCTGAAGAGCTGAAATCCTGAGTTCGGAGATGAGTCAGCCACTAACTATTAGTTATTCTGTGGCCACGTGTTGCAGCGTGCCTTGAAAACCTAATAAGCTATGACTGGGTTTGGGATTTCCTCACAATTGTAAGATAAAAGCTATTATATAGATGACGTCATCTAGGACAAACCGGTTCAAAGTTTTTGTTTCAAAACTAGAAACTTATTGTAATCTTCGGGTTTTAAGCAAAGCATTTTCAGGGAGGTGATTATGAGACGCAAAATAAATGAGATCAGAAGTTTGATTATTTTTAATGTAAAAGATTTATATTTAACTTGATTTATATGATATTCTTATTCGTATTCGTTTTGTTATATTATTGTATTGTCACATTGCTGTACCAAATTAGAAAGCAATGCAACGGAAAGAGGATTTTATCATATCAAATCAAATCAAATCATCATTTATTTCAGACAAGGTCCATACATAAAATAATAAAAACATAAAATTTTGGTCATCCGATACAAATATTAAATGTCATAAAATAAAATAATAGTAATAATAATTATAGCAAATATTGATGATAATTAAATACTACTCTAAATTTAATAGACATGACAAACAAGTGCTAATGTGTGTAGTAAGAATATTTATTTAATAAAATTTGTAAGTTTATTTAATTTAATCTAACTATATTATAATGTTTTTAAGTATTAAGTAATTATTGTAGTATGACTTGCCTTTAACGTATGTTATTTAGGGCTAATAAAGTTCTGTATAAGTTAAATAGATGAAATTATTTATTTAGCTTTCAAGATTTGACCAGTACAAACATACATACGGCGCAAAATAATAAAAAGCATATAAAATGCCTAATTTGTAACATTGCACTGTATACCATTTAATCAGTCTAGATAGTTTTGTATTAGTGATTATTATTTTATTAATACTTTATACCAATTTAAAAAAAAAACTTTTTTATATCCAACCCATCACAAAATGTTTCGTCGAAAAAATACACATTTAAGGAGTACATTTACACAGTATAGTATACATGCAATATCCATTCTTTTCGTAATAGGTTATTGGCTTGGTGACCTTACGTAGAAGAAAAGCGATATCATTTAAAACCAGTGTGTTCTGCCTTTCTTCTTTTGTTTAGTTTTGCTATTTTTATATAGCTTCTAACTTTCTTCTTATCTTATTCCCTCTGGTATCGATGACGTCACTTTTCCCCGGAGCAGAATATTCTTTCATCAGCTCACAACATGGCTTAGTGTGATTATTCACACGATACACCAGTGGAGCTCAAACTGTACACAATGATTTTAATGATTTAATTTTTATTCGTCATAGGAACATAAAACTTTATTGGCCGTAAATAAATACATTTATGGCAAGTCACACTAAACAATAATAACTTAAATACATAAAAATACTAGTTTAATTAATGATTAATGAAACTTATAAATTTAATTAAATAAATATTCTACACCATTAAATATTACACACAATAGCAATTGTTTTTACATCTATTACGAGTGAATTTTAAATACCTTTTTACTTATAAATATAACGATTGTGCATGCTCCATATTCAAGTATTTGCGTAAATTTTAAAAGGGATTACTGTCACAAAAACTCTTTATTTTTTGTTTAAACATAAAGGTTAGTTATTTTCTCTGGCGACTTATTGTATACACACATATATATGACAACAATATTTAGTAATTGGAGTGATAACAATTATTTCCAAATATAACAGAAGATACCTTTTTTTTTTTTTTTTTTTGTTGACGAGGGGGAAATCTTCGACAAGATACCTGGCTACGATGGGGCGCAGCCAGGTTATGTGGGATTTGTACCCACTAAAACCCCCCCGGTGACCTGCCTCTGTGCTTAACGGAGGTCTCCGGGATCTTCCGGGAAACACTCCGGAGACCTCCTTGCACTGCGCTGTGGCCCTTCCCGCGACGGTGACGGTCACGCGACGCCGTCGTCGTTCACCCCGGACTCGATGGAGCGGGTGTCGGAACCCCATCTCCGAACACCTTCGAGTCTGATGCCCCTTTTAGTCGGCTCTTACGACAGGCAGGGGCAATACCGCAGCCTTATTCTTTCACCCAGGCTGCAGGGTTAAACAGAAGATACCTATAACATTTTCTTACGAGGGCTTTTTTCGCCCCGCAATGTAGAAGAAAGCTTACATTTTTTTTTTTCACAAACATTTGGTTAACCCCTTAATTAACCATTTCTAGTTCGCATTATGGTTGCCAACACAACTGATATACTACGAATACATACATACATATTTTATATAGATACATATTTTCCGTGACAAATTTCATTGAAATAGGTGTGTTGCTCGTAGTTTAAACGTAATGGAGTAAAAATCACACCTTAATATAATAAATTGAAAAGTAAGGATTAAATCTATAAACGAAAAACTTCAATTCTCAATGAAGAACAATATGACAGTGTAACTATTGAACTGGAATAAAAGGTTCCCAAGTATTGGCAGCGCTACTCGAGCGGCGTCTGGCGGGCGAGGGGATTACTAAAGTTTGAGAATCAGTTCAATGAAAAGGTAATAAACGATCCCCTTCTTACAAGGGTAATCCGGGAGCTAGATGGCAATGTGGCGAAATTTTTGTATACAGGATGCTGTTTTAAATTTTTTTTTATATTTTTTTGTGGTAGCTTTGGTAATTGGCTCTTTTGGCTTCGTTTCCTATAGAGTTATATTAGATTGTATTAGATAAAGTTTAACGGATAAAATTGCTACAATGTATCAGAAGCTATTTACGTAAAAAGCATAAAATTAAGGAAAATGAATGTAACAACTTGCTGTAACAATTTGCTAAATAGTTTTTATAGGTAACTTTTCCTTTTTTTACTTTTAATGGACTTGAGCTTGACCACAATTTACCTGATGGTAAGCGATATTGAGATCTATTTCTGACTATATCTTTTTTTTTATAAATTTTGTGTATGTTACGATTTTTTGTTATCATTATTATTATATTATTTATGTTATCATTATATAATTACTAGTGTTGTTTAATTATTTTGTAGGTATATAAAATGACCAATCCAAGTACATGTTATTTGCCTATAGCGTAATAAATTTTCTGTTCTTTTCATTCAATAATTATTTTAAGTTGGGCAAAGATATTTATTAAACACGTTTCAAACGTCTTGTATACCAAATGTACCACATATTTAGCATCTCCCTGTATGTATTGTTGCACCGGTGCACTGCACGGAGGGTGCAAGCTGCAAGATCGCCGCCTTAATCAAACCGAGGCAATTTATGATCGCCACACGCCACCACCGCGCCTCGCTCGCCCGACCACTGTACGTGGACCTTCATCTTGGAAAGTGCATCACTAGGTGATTGCAAGGGCGGCCAATAATGATAATATCCTATTTGACAGCGCATAGTTTTACTCCTCTTCCGAAACAAGTAAGTGATTCGTCACCATAATAATATGTATGTATGTACAGTTTGACAATTAATGTATCTGAATCTATATCACTATCTCTTTTCGTGCCAATGCGCTACGCCTTTATTTTATGATATGGGACTAAATCCTGAAATATATGAATTCGAATTTTGAATATAATTTTGAATTGACGACCTCGTTGGCGTAAAGGTTACCATGCCGGACTGCTAATCAAAAGGTTCCGGGTTTGGTTCCCGGCCCGGTCAACATCTTTGTGCTTAACTAAATTGGTTGGCTGTGGGTCTGGGTGTTATAATATTTATCTATATGAAAAATATGTATGTATGTATATGTAGTATATCAGTTGTGTTAGCTGCCATAATACGAACTAGAAATGGTTCAGTATGAGGTTAACCAGCCGTGTATGTAAAAAATAAATTTAATTTAATTCATCTGACAGTTTGAATTTCTTTCTATAGGTAAGCTTAGTTTTTCAGGAATCCGCAATTGTTTACTTAATCTAAAACGAAAATACTGATACCCCGAGCTATTTAGTCTGTCCTTTGCCGCCTGTTCATAATATTATAGCTCTGTCCTTGTCTAGCACCCCGTCCCGCGAGCGCAGAGGTGAACAGTGCTAATAATATGAGACATTGCTTACATCGGGTATCAAGTCGGATATTATCATTGGCAGACACCCTATGAAAGGCCGACTGACATCTTTTATTTTTCCGGCTTTGGTATTGGGTGAGTATCGATTATTTTGTATTATGTAGTTGGAATTTTTGTTCAAAGATTAGTTTGAGTAATGAATAAAGACAAAAAAAATTAATAAATCACTAATTATAATTTTTAGCATGAAACATAATTACACCAAATGCATTCACAATGTGCATGGTGTAGGGCTTAGTGAGAGCCAGTTACTCCAGACTAGACATGCTCAACCTTAGACCGGAGTGTTTTTTGAATTCGTACCTAAGCGCCTTGCCTGTCAAGAAGCCTAGCAATAAAAAGTAAAAATAAATATCCTCAACAAATTGGAGCAATCAATATAGACCGATTTCATATTTTTTCTTTCATTATCTACACACTTAGTACACTTCTTCTAATTCTTCTTTATCCTTCCAAGTGTCTGTTTCTAAGTCTTCACATAAATTTGTTACTTTTTATTTAGGAATCATTAGCTTAGAGCAAAATATTATGTAAAAAAACTGTAAAAATAATATTAATTTTATAAATAAATTATAAATGAAAAAAAAACAAATTATGTTCTTACTCATTTTTTTAATATTAATTTAAAAAAAATATATAAAATAAAAAAAAAAATAACAATTATGTTCTTTCGCAATTCCTTAAAGATAACGATACGGAACACTTCAGGCACGATTTTAACTCGCACTTGTCCAATTATTTAACTATACGTTATCATATTATACTACAACATTTAGCAACCTTACAAGTTGACAAACAACCTCTAAACCTGTCCTGCAGTACACGCGGTACACGCGGTACACGCGGTACACGCGGTACACGCGGTACACGCGGTAGGCGTCGCTCGGAAGTTTTTATAAAAGAACAAACCCATTAAAATGTGCATTCAAAGTGCAAGTCACCGGCTTGAGGGGAGTTGCACTTCGCGTCCCATACACACAGTAACAACACTGCGCTAGTTTAAAGTTGTGAGGAGAGTTAAGATTTTTTGACGTGACAACGTCTTAAATTAGGTTGCGGCTGGGAGTCACTTATGAAAAAGTGTAACGCCCGGTAACGTTACGATGAGTCACCGAACGAGAGAGAGGCCCGCCGAATGCCTTGCGTCTCTCTCCCACTCAACTATGATCGTCTGCCGCGTGCTGCGCGCGCGGCAGACGTTGTCACGTAAAATCTTCGCCCGTAAAACCGACTTTACAGGCAACCATTTTTTTAATTCCATTTTACTTTCACAATTTTAGTTTTCGTTTGAGATACTATTTATGTACTCATAAGTTTTCTCAGAAAATTACAAAGAAATCAAATATACAAATAAAAAAATACTATTTCTGTTTTATATTACATCTAGATGTGCCCAGCGATGTTATTTAAAAAAATAGCGTAGGTGTTAAACCTGAAAATAACCTATCTCCGTAACTTTTATGCAGATCAGTTCAGCTATTTGAGCGTGAAAGAAGCAAGAAACATATACACACATACACATACACATAGGTACACATACACATAAACATCGCCAAAAATATTAGACAAAAAAAAAAGTGGTTCAAAAAACTTAATTATATATTTTATTAAACAGTTTTATTTCTAACATATAAATCTGATTAGTACCAAAATAAGTTTATATATTCTTAGAGTAGTATTTAGACGCCCTAGAAGCTATTTTTCAATGTATTTTTTCGTTGACTATTAATAGATAGAAAACTGTAAAATAAATATTTAGCCATATCGCCGTCTTAATAATAATTTGACGTATTGTATCTATACTATAAGACTCTTTGTCCTGACTCATTCATTCATCTATAGACAACGCAGAGCCCAAACGGCTGGTCCTAGGGTTGTGAAATTTGGAGGGTGTATTTGTTGTAGTATGTAGACGCGTACTAAATTCCACCCCTAAAGGGGTGAAAAGGGGTAAAACAGTTTGTATGAAACTTCTTTGTTTTTAAACTTATAGCAATGAAATTTGGAATATGTATAGTTTAAGTAAAATTAAAAATAATGGTATCAAGTTTTTTTGCCAGGGGTGAACTAAGGGTTTGTAATGGGGGGTGAAAGTTTGCATGGAAAAATCTTTATTTATCAAGTTAAAGTCTTGAAAGTTGTTATGATTGTAGTTTATATGATGGTTAAAATAAATTTGTAAAAATATTTGCCAGGAGTGCATTAAGGTATGCCATTGGGGTTTAAAATTCAAAGGGTTTTGTGTATTTGAAATGAAATTCTTCTGAAATGAAATTTAAGTATGTGGTTCACTTAGTAGTATGGTTTGCGTATTATAATTATTTATATTTAAATAATGGGTTGGAGAAAACGATCTAATCTGTCGCATCATCACCAAAGTAGCTAAAAACTGATGTTAACTAGATCTCAGGAATCGAATGCGGAAAGACAGATGCGACTCATTTTGATATCGTATCAATGTAATGTTTATATAAAATTGGCACGGGAATAGGATACAATAGAATTTGTCCACAGGTTACGCGACAAGCGACCTAACGCGGGCGGAGCCGCGGGCAACCTCTAGTTATTAATAAAATGTTTATCTGTTTAATTACAAAGATAGACATCTATCGCGTAATTGTTCGAACTTGCTTTACTGTTATAACTGTTTCATATCTAATTTAGCAAGCTGCCGATGCGTAAAAATGGATGAGCTTTGCCGCAACTCCTACAATTAGGGGAGGGTTGTGTAACGCGCCACATTCTTTGACGACCTCGTTGGTGTAGTGGTTACCATGCTGGACAGCCAACCAGAGGGTACCGTGTTCGATTCCCATCGTTGGCACGGCCACCATCTTTTGACGATTCCAATTTGAAGTTTAGTATTATAAGTGAAATGTAATATCTTTGTGACTTATTGGAAAATAAATAACATTCATTCATTCATTCATTCATTCATTCATCTTGTGATGAACTAGATTTGTTGGCTGTCGGTCTAGGTATGAAATATGTATCGATATAAAGTACATAAGTATTCGGGGATCGTACCCTACCTATGTGACGTATAGGAGACCGCACGCCTGATTGAACTGTATTTACCTCTTCTTCTTTTACTCCTGATTATGAGCTAACTGGCCAAGCTCTGATGTCGAGAATTTTCAAATTGCCCAAAGGCCTCTGACTTGCCTCAACATATACATAATCTATATCAAAGTAATCAATAAAAGCTGGTCTCTTGTCCGTGTAGAGTTTGCGAGACTATTCTAGCTGAACAGAAACGCAAAGCTTTCCAAGTTTATCCCCCAGTTATCCATGTTTTCGATATAAGATCAAAAATCCCTTTCTAAACGTCAGTTTGAGTTAAAGGCGAGCTACGTGACCCGACCCGGCTTCGCTCGCTGTAGTCATTTTATACGTCGCTCGGACTTGTTGGTTTATTTGAACCAGAGTCGGGGCTTTGTTAGATAAATGGATTTACAGGACGAGTGATTGCAAATGGCAGCCTTGTTATTTCAGAACTCCAGGGCGTTGGAGGTTCCTTTTGAGTTTCTTCTTCGTTTCAATTATTTCTTATTTAGAAATTATACCTGAAATTACAGCAGTGATGAATAAAGCTGGTTAAGCTTGCGAACTAAGCAAAAACAATCGAATAGTATGCTTTATTTGGAAATCACCTGAAGAAGTATGTGTCTATTGGTCTTGATACCTTAGTTAAAGTGTAAAGGTAAGTTTATTTGCTGATGAAGATTTAAAACCAAACTAATAAGTACATATTTTAATATATTATATAAATCTCGTGTCACAATGTTTGTCCTCAATGGACTCCTAAACCACTTAACCGATTATAATAAAATTCGTACACCATGTGCAGTTCAATCCAACTTGAGAGATAGGATAGTTTAAATCTCAAATTAAAGTCGCAATTTTAATTTATTGCTAATTATTGTCTGTTATTATTTGACAGTCACAATTATCTGTTAAATCCAAATGATTCTAACAGATGTCGATACATTTCGACTGGGTTGAGTAAGCAATCAATAGATAGCGCTGCTATGGTAAATCTACGAACGTGTCATATAAGCTACACTATCTATTTTTCATATCCCTAAGTGAGGCAAAACAACGTTTGCCGGGTTAGCTAGTATGAATATAAAATTGTAGTGGCAATGTTACAAAAAGTGGGCCTCTAACTTCTATCTCGCCATTGACATCAGAGCCAATAAAATCTAAAAAAAAAATATGCTAGCTGACAAGTAAGCAAAGCACCTTGTGTCATGGTAGATTGTAGGAACCGGAAGTACCGGCGGTGCTGAATGAGGCTTTAGCGCGGTGCAATCTTCCTGCGGAGACCATCTACAAGGTACTAGGATGATATAAGTATATACTTGTATACACTCAAGTATAATGCGAGATATACTGTAGAAAGTTCTTTCTGTATTCTGAGTGTAGAAACTATTAGAGTTCAGTTTCTACAGTATTTCTCGTTCGTTAATCCTGTTATTTTGACTAGCAAGCAGAATGAAGACTAGAAAACGGAGTGTGACTTGAGTAAAATATTAAAAACTAGATATTCTATAGGTTATAATAAGTTTGGTAAATAAATATTTTTCATTTTCATTTTCATTTTTTTTTCATAGCAGCTAAAACAGTGTGTATGAACACACTGTTTTACCCCCTTTCACCTCTTAGGGGTGGAATTTCCAAAAATCCGTTCTTAGTACACGTTTAAGTACTAAAATATATACACACTCCAAATTTTACACCTCTAAGTTCAAAAACACAAAACTTTCATTTTTAACTTTCAACCCCAATGGCATCCCCCTTAATGCACCCCTGGCAAAAAAAATAATAATTTTAATTTAACCATTTAATAATCTACTACCATAACAACTTTCAAGACTTTAACTTGATAAATAAAGATTTTTCCATACAAACTTTCACCCCCCATAACAAACCCTTAGTTCACCCCTGGTAAAAAAACTTGATACCATTATTGTTAATTTTACATAAACTATACATATTCCAAATTTCATTGCTATAAGTTCAAAAACAAAGAAGTTTCATACAAACTGTTTTACCCCCTTTCACCCCCTTAGGGGTGGAATTTCCAAAAATCCGTTCTTAGTACGCGTCTACATACCAAAACAAATACACCCTCCAAATTTCACAACCCTAGGACCAGCCGTTTGGGCTCTGCGTTGTCTATAGATGAATGAATGAATGAATGAATGAATAAGTCAGGACAAAGAGTCTTATAGTATAGATTAACGAATGATGACACAGATTATCAAATATTAGGTTTTGTTGAGTTTCGAGTATATAAACATGCATGCTATATGTAGATGAAATCAAATTAGGCCAGTTTATGTAGACTTCGCTCGCAAGGTCAATTAACGCACTGCAATTGCTTCAAAAATAGTTAATTAGCATCACCTATTGTATCGTAATTTACAATCGTAATTTACAATTGTAATTTACAAATCGTAATTTACAAATAATATTTTGCCTCGGAATTTAATAAATAATCTTTCCTATTAAGATTATCTCCGGTAATTTGAACCCTTTTGAGAATGTATGAATGTATTTTTCCTATTTTGATATCATTGCAGTATTTAACTAAGTAATAATGCAGCAAATTCCTCCAGGAAGCGTGTCGAGATAAAACTTGTGAACTCTCGTTAATTTACTGAAGACGAGCGAAACCAGATAACGGAGAAGAAACTGGAAACCTTTTTACAGAATAAAACAAAAACATTCTGCTAAACACCGGCCGAGAGGAGATATTTGAAATAAGGTTAGGTGGAGTATTCACTGGGGATGATCTATACATTAATAAATGATAGTAAAAAAATGAATTAATATCTAAATAGAGTTAGATATTAGAATGGAAAATAGGTCGTAAGTTCAAAATGCGCCTAAAAATATTTGCAAAATTATTAATTCGTTTGTGTTTTAGGTATATTTTTATTCCGCAGGATTCACAGAATTGTATCAGTAATTAAATCGTCCCCTATTAGTTTCTTGGAAAAACATGTAATGTACAGCCACTCGATTTTTACTGTCTTTTTTAATTCGAGAATAATGTAGCTTCGCAACGGTGAAAGAATTCAAAAAAAATCGAATCAGTCCCGTAGCTTCGGAAACTATTTCTGTCAAACAAACGAACTAACCTTTCCTTTTTATAATATTGGTATGGTAATAAGCTGGGGCCGGTTTTGTGGCATGTAAATGTTTTCTTTTATTTTTCTTGTGTATTGTTTTTCTTTGTTGTGCGTGTCACAAAATAAATGTTACTTTTTTGAGGCATCCTAATCCGCCGTTCGTCTCTTTAGCTTCGATTCGCACGTTCTAATGTACGTTTACCTTAAAAGTGTAAGTTAAACTGCAAATGCGCATCCGTAGAGCGGCGGGGCGGGCGGAGGCTGCACGGTGCTCAGGGCGGCAGTGAGGCTCGTACCGCCCGCCCAGCACCACGCCGCCCGCCGCGTCGGGGGCTGTATTACCCCCTTACGTATGATCGAGTACGTGCCACGCACGACAAGTGACAATTGGAAACGTGGATACCGTGTGTAAACAACTTTATTCCATTGTAGATTTTTATATGACAACTTTTTACCGTGACAGTTTTATCATTACAGAAGAAGAAGAGTTTTGTTATTACATAAATTAGTGATAAAGTCTTACGCTAAGTGTTTCAGTAACCTTTTTTTTTTTTAAAGTACGTGTATATAGTTATTATTAGTGTTCAAGGTGTTAACAAAAATGCAGTGAAACAAAACGAGTCAATGATAACGGAGCGCGAGTGCTGCAGTGCTATAAATTGAATTTAAAAAGGTTTCCTGAAACAACGTCTGAAGGCAGTTATTTTTGTGTCATATTTTTCTTTACGGAGTTTCCCTTTTACGGTCGCAACGGGGTGAAGGGATGTTGTAGGATTGCAGTTTCGGTTTTTACGAAATTGGATACTTCTGTTTTTTTTATACTTACGAGTATTTGCGTATGTACTGATAGATATGTATAAGTTCGTTTACAAAGGGCGGCTTTATGATGAATGAACTGCGGGTTAGTTGTGAGTCATAGACTCATAGTTTGTCCTTGTAGTTTTACTGAGCTCAATTATACTAAGATAAAAAACTTATTACGTGATTTTAAGTCACATGCAAGCTTATCAAATGTAATATTTTTGTTTACATGCGTATTACTTTTAGTTCAATACTAGTTTTATTGCTCTACAACAGCGCTTATGATATGTTAAATAATAAATCACAAACTATTTTCATAAACGTATCTCAAACACACACTCATACCTACACTTACGTGACACTTTTAATTATAATAAATTAATGCTCCTGTTATCTTTAAAGATGCTTATAATTTAAATTAATTCTAAATAAGCATTCATGACATATAAATATATAAAATTACATAAAATGTGTGATAATATGGATAAACAAATCACGTCCCTGTTTCCAATAAAATCATCAGCTTGTATGTATCCGTCTATTCATACATTATGTTGAATATGGAAATCCCTTGTAGTGCTCAGTCGGGGTTGCATCAGGCGGCGAGTAGTTATTGTGCTGGAATGGACACGTGAACAGAATAATGCTCTGCTCGTTATGTTATCATATCTTGTACAAGCCGCAACCTAATAACGTAAATAGATCACCGCCACGCCGACTGTGTGAATGAGGTTTAAAATTGAAATTAATATACAAATCTAATCAAATAAAAAACTTTCTTTATTCAGATTTCAATGAGGTCCATCATGGGTTAATAAAGTGTAAACTCCATGTAACGTAACATAAACTCTCGTCGATATCATTTGGCTTTAGTTGGTTTAGCTTGTATTCCATACAATTATACATTCTCTCCATTTAACGACACTCTCTATAACGCCATAAAATGAACAGTCTCTTCAGTGTCGTTATATAGTTTACACTTACAACTTATTAGCAAGTGTTAGTGGCAATTTATGGTGAAAGAGAAGAATAGGAATGAGAAAAAAATCTAATAAAGACGACCTCTTTGGTGTAATGGTTACCATGCCAGACTGCCAACCAGAGGGAGATCAAATCGATTCCCGGCACGGTCAACACCTTAACTATGAACTAAATTTGTTGGGTGTGGGTTTGGGTGTTATATATGTATCGATATAAAGTATTATGTATACCAATTATGTGAGGAACCATAATACAAACTTGAAATGGTTTACTCGTATGAGGCTATGAGGCTAACCAGCCGTATGTGAAATAT
This sequence comes from Mellilla xanthometata, assembly GCA_035578125.1. Lineage (NCBI taxonomy): Eukaryota > Metazoa > Arthropoda > Insecta > Lepidoptera > Geometridae > Mellilla > Mellilla xanthometata. The sequence goes on along the minus strand of JAPUBQ010000051.1, from coordinate 246,227 downwards.
GTAAAAAAATACAAGTAACTGCATTCTTGAATTTAATCATACTTAAAGTCTAAAACCACTATTTGTATAGATAGCACTTTACTGATAAGCCTATAATATAACTATATTGAACAAAGCCGAAATTCCGTTACCTTCAATTCCATTGCATAAAATAAAAGTTAAGTTAAACCCAATCTACGCGATAGCGAATAAAAGTGAATTAACGACGTTAAATTTCAGTGGCACCGGGAGAGTTAGCGGAAATAGGTTAAGCTTCGAGAAGGCTACAGTAGATAGAAATGAAAGAAAAAAAAACTTGATCGAAAAAATATAAAAAAGAGAAAAGAAAAATAAAGGTAGTTTAAAAAAACTAAAAAACACGCTTATCTGGCCGTTTTAAGTGGGTCAAAATCGCGGCCAAAGAAGTCGGTTACCAAACAAACGTACAAACAAAAATACAAAAAAATTAATAATTTTATCAAATTAGTGTATTGTCATCGGTCCTCAATAAATCTACAAAGTTTCAACGAAATCTGGCCGTTTAAAGTGGGTCAAAATCGCGTCCAAATAAGTCGGTTACAAACAAACAAACATACAGGTGAAGCTAATATAAAGCGTGTAAAAAAGCTAACTAAGGTTAAGTTATGTTCTATTTTGTATTAACTTGTTTTGTTGCAGCTGGGTTCACAATGCCCATAGCGTGGTGGGTGTTGTCATTTATTCATAGCAATGATGTGTTAAATCGTGAGAGAATACACTGTGTTTAGCTGAACAAAGTCTCCGACGACCTAAGTCAGAGGGTTGAAAGCAAAACATACACAAAAAAAAGATATGAAAGAAAGAAAGTAAGAAAATATGCTTATTGTGCACAAAACGTATGAATAAATATAAACAGATTATTACTTAGTTCAGATACCTAGCAAATAATGAAGATATGAGTAGATAGATAGGATTTTATTCCGTCACCAAGCATTAACTTAATGATTCAGCAGCCTCTGATTGATATCAAAATAAGAATAAATATTCTTAAACTTGTAATTAATATTATTTAGTTGTTCTGTAAGCTATTTTTTTAATATTAATATTATTAGCTATTTTTTTAATATTAAAAAAATAGCTTACAAAAACTTTTTTATCATTTATAACTAAATAACGGTATATTCAAGACTCTGCCTTATCAACGTAACACCCTGTCGATTTATCGTCGGGTGTTTAGTAAAAAATTGATAATTTTTTTATTTAGTTTTTATAGTTTGCTTTTTTATTTCAGTCTATTTTTACTTTTTTCTATTCTTACCTATATATTTGTTAGGTACCTAGATTAGCAGTAGGTTACCTGTGTACCTGGGTAGCTGTGTGGCATGTATAGTATGCACACATAGGAATGTTTGTATGTAAAGATGCTAGCACGAGCCGGCGGGTCTGCCCGGGACGTTCCTAACGTTTGTTTTTATTGCCAACCCCTGTAACTGCCGCTTCCTATCTTTCACTACACGTTTTACGTTAACAGAAACTATTGCAGTCGTTTCAATTGAGGTTATAGCACCATTTCTGTAATATTTTCAATATTTTTCTATGTTTTTAGTGAAATTTGAAAATGGCTGATAATGTTGCATTGTCAGATAAAATAATTAGCGACAGATATTTAGTCTGAAATCAACTTATTTAACGAATCTACAAAAAATATTCAGGTTTCTAATTATCACGGTTTTTTAGATACCACCTGGTGACAGACAGACAGAAAGAAAGTTAAGTCTTAGTAATAGGGTCCCGTTGGTACCCGTTGAGAACGGAATCCTAAACTTACACAGCCTTAGGCTTAGTTTACACACAACTATACTAGATACGGTTTCTTTAGTTTCGTATCATTTTAAGATTTCGATAATAATAATCAGTTGAAAATTGATGACCTCGTTGGCGTAATGGTTACCATGCTGGACTGCCAACCAGAGGGACTCGGGTTCGATTCCCGTCAAGGCCAACATCTTCGTCATTAACTAAATTTGTTAGCTGTTGCTCTGGGTATTAAATATGTATCGATATGATGTATGTATATTAGTTGTGTTAGCAACCATAATACAAACTAGAAATGGTTTGTTATGGGTCTAACCAGCCGTGTATGAAATGAGTCCAAAAACAAAACTTATGCAGATAAACCAAGGAAAGATTTATTTATTGAATTTAATTAAAACGGTACATAGGCCAGTTACATAAATTAAATATTAATAGCATACATCTAATAATAATAGTTTCATACTTGATAAAAAGATAACACTCTTTTACAATAAGGGTACCTCTTGGAGACAATTTCCCGGCTGTCATCACAAGAACTACCGTCAAACTATCTGGCTGGGTTTCCTATCCCATCGTTTATCATACACGGGCATGTATTATGGGCACGGGAGGGCGCGATCAATTCCCACCAAAATATTTTGCTAGAAACCTCCCCCCGGATAACGTGTGAAATAGCTAAGTGTGTTTTCTTTAGTCACGTCAACAGCTTTCTGTTTGAGGGGGGAGTTGGTTCTGTATTATTTTGGCATATTGATTTTGATGATATACATAAGAAGATTTGCACGGTGGTACAGCATTTTATAGTGCTCGCCTGGTTAGCAACCACTCTCCAAGTTGAAAGTTGGTTGCTATGCTTCTAACGGTGTTTTTCGGAAGGCTGTATGTGAACTAGTTATTCCAAGTTAGGCGTACTCCACCTGAGAACAGACTTTGACGTATGGTTACGAGACTTTAAAATTCCGGGCTTTCTGTACAAAATAACGATTATTTCTGCTTTTCAACTTTTTTTTTACTCTGAATAGGCCAGCGCTTGACCACAATTCACCTGATGGTAAGTGATATTTAGGTCTACGGTGGATCGCGCTTACCTAGAAGGAAAGGAAGGAAAGGAATTCCAGTTTGGCGGTTCGACTCCAGGAAAGCAGAAATTATTGAAATTTGAAGCGTTTATAGAAAAATATAAATAGTACAATATCTACAAAAATATAAATTTGGACCCTTTAGTATAAATATGGAACGGAAATTATTACAGTTAAAAATAATTCACCTCTAATGTACTATGAAAATAAAAATAAAACTAGTAAAAAAAAATATTTAGTAATAATGTTGATAAAATTCTTTATTTTGCATTAGTGTAATTATAATCCTAGTGGTAACAAATTGTTTAAATAAGACTGTTTTTGCACCAAAAACAAACAAGTTAATTTACTAAATAACTTAATCTACATAACCTGATCTACTAACGTATCAAACATTCGTACTACTTACCAAAGTGTCACATAAACCTGGTGCAAACAAAAAGTCAGCCCGCTAAGTGCAGTCTTCCCCGGGGGGCAATAAACTGTTCGGCCAATTTGTTTAATCAAAAACAAGCGTAGGCCTCTCCTCCCCATCCCCCTTCAGCACAGAGCAACGTGATACTCTTTGTTTGTGTTTCTCCCGACCGAATGAGATTTATCCCGTTGCCAGTTAGCCATAAAAAAGTTGGTTGACGTTTCATTAAGATACGGATCATTGGCAGGAAAAACAATATGGCGTCGTAAGGAAAATAATTGAAGGTTACTTTAATGGAGTGTAAACCATCCCGTTTGTTTTGTTCTAAATAAAATACAGGCTGTACAAAAAGTTAAATAAGACAAATAAATAAATATTAGGACACATCACACATGGCTGGTTAACCCCATACTGAACTATTTCTAGTTCGTATTATGGTTGCTAAAACAACTGGTATACTACATATTATACATACATACATTATATAGATACATATTCTCCGATTAGTTATAAAAAATCGTAAATTAACATAATAATATATTATTCAAGCTGCGCCCCGCGTTAATCGGAGATAAAAGAAGTTAATCCAGGATAAAAATTCAAGGACTAACCTATCTTCATAGTGAATCTCATCAAAATCTATCCTGCCGTTGGAGCGTGAAAAAGTAACATAGAGATTTCGAATTTATTTGCCTATCCTTCGGGAACAACAATTGTTTTCGGGATCAAAAGTAGCCTATGTCTTAATCCAAGACTCACTTATATGTACACCAAATTTCATCAAAATCGATTCAGTCGTTTGAGCGAGACTAAGTAACAAACATACACACTTAAAAACTTACACAAAAACACTTTCGCATTTATAATATTAGTAGGATACAATAATGCTTTAAGAAAACCTGGTAAAAAAAATTTGGTAATGTACTATAAGTACTGCCCAAAAATAATAAAAATATTGTCAGTTTTGTAAGCTTTAACTCGGTATGAAATTTGAGTATTTAATAATTATTTTACCACTGGATTCGTGACTGCCGCCAGTCAGTCTGTATTAAATACTACTTTTTCTTTGCATAAATTAAATTTGAGCAACTATACTTTGTAGGTTTTCTCAAGAGTTTTGAATGCAGACGGTAGGGTCAAAACACACCACGATATACTGAATTACGAATTCTTTAAATTTATACTATTTTAATTGTGTATTAGAACTCTATCTTCATCTTTCTAGAAGTCTCTATTTATTGATGAACTTATCTTTATAGCACTTAATAAGTCTGTTGCTTGTCTCTTGGTGCATATTTATATTATTTTTGAAAGGATGTTTATTTAAATAAAAATATGCATACATTATTATAATACTAATAATTATTATCAATGCTAAAATTCATGAGTAAGTGTGTATGTTTGTTACTTCTTCACGCTCAAACGGCCGAACCGATTTTGATGAACTTTGGTGTGAATATACTCGTAGGTTAGACCTTGCTAATACATATGCTACATTTTATCCCAAAAAACAATTGTGGTTCCCTTGGATTACGCAAATATCTACAAAATCTTTGTTACACCTCCACGCTCCAACGGCTGTACCAATTTGGATGAGATTCACTATTAAGATAGGCTAGACCTTGGATTAACACAAAGGCTACATTTTGTCCCGGATTAACGTGAGTAACAACTCAGGGCTCAGCTAGTGTAAAATATTTCCTTAACCATTAAGTTGGAATATGACACTAAGATTTAAAATGTTTCTTTCAATTTCATAAACAAACTAGCAGATCGTCCCGGCTTCGCACTGGCTATAAAATAATCTCAGTTGCAAAGAGAAACAAATTATAGTCTATGTTACTCAGGGATAATGTAGCTACCCAACAGTGAAAAATTTTTTTCAATCGGTCGAGTAATTTTGGAGCCTACTTGCGTCAAACAAACAAACAAAAAATCAAACTTTTCCTTTTTATAATATTGTTATAGACGAAGCCATTAAATTTAATTTTATCGTCAATAAACAACATATAGTCTGGCACACGAAACATGAGACTCGAATTATTTGCAAACTTTTTATATGGCAATGCTATAATAATGTCGACGGCAATATCCAAAACAAGATGGCGTGTTGTTATGATTTAGTTAAACACTAATTACTCAGCGAAAAATGAAAAAAAAACATCAAAAGTGGAGTACGGGAGTTGTTGTTCCGCATGATCTCAAAGTATCATAAAAAACAACAAGAAAAAGAATTGAAATTTGGCGTAATTTCAACGAAAACAAGATTGTTTACATGTGGTGTTTGATTTCTTAGGTTAGTATGACACTACTAAGTTGATACTTTGTTTTAATTCGTTTTTACTATATATCTTTTTGCATAAAGTAATTATCTATTTCGATTCACATTCTTGTATCATTAGTCAAAACCTTCCCACCTTCCTAATAATGCATTTTGGTTATTTATCATACCATAAAATGTTACATTGTAATATTAACACATTTTTTTCTTTAACAGGTTTTTCTTAATCTAGATTCTGCCATTGAGCTGATATGAAGTTTGGGTAAACGCAATGTCTTGCGGTGTTGAATCAGAAAAAAATATTAAAGAGATATTTGGAACCATAACTCCAGAGAAGTGGAAGAATAATATGACTGATAATGTCATATACATTGAAAATTAATATGAAAATAAGATCGGGACAGGATCACCGAAAATAATTTGGAAAGTTTCATTATAGTAGGAAACTAATAAATATAATAAATATAAATAAATAAAACTGTGATTCTAGTGACACCGGTGAATCTTCGAATTTAAGTCTTAGATTCACATTTTAATTATGACAGTAAATAAAACATTATAGAATACTGCTTTTTTTATTCAGATTGATTGTATAATTTCTTAAGTACTTAAAGCATTTTCATTCAGACGAAATAAAATAAATAATTTCAAAGTATCAAATTAGTTTATTCCAGGTATTTCATGTTAATTTTGGGGTTGCTATACTCAGATTTTTTAAATTTGCCGCTCTTCTCCAGGGTCATGTTTCGTTAGCCAGACTATATTTTCTTCCGATAAAATAAATCGCGACGTAGAACGTAAAGTCGGCACATGATGTACGAGGCAAGTTAGTGTCAAGTCGAAGTCGCGTGAGGAGGCGGCGTTAGTGTGGAACCCTTGCAGTTATTTATCGAGCCGCGCACTTACTTGTAGCCGCGGTTTGCAGCGTCCTGACTTACGCAACACGTCACGTTCTAGGGCTATTAGCACGACACTTTTAAAAGAGGTCGAAAAAGGTTTGGAAATTGCGGATCAATTCAAACTCTTTAGAGTTTGAATTTGAATCAACACAAATTAAAAAACTTAATTCTCAGTTAGTTATATATGTAACTGGTTATTCAAATCATTTATTTCAAGTAACAAGGACTCATACATACATGTTAAAAAAAATACCTACATAATGTCAAAAACTATACAATTATAAAATGTCAAAAAATACAATAAAATAAATTAAAAATGAGAATTATAAATTTCTATTTACAAATTAATAAACATAAATATTACATTTAATTTACAAAAACAATATTAGTAATCAATAGTTCTTTTACCACAGAGTATTATTGTCATGTCTAAATATAGCATATTATATGTACATGTTGCGCCCAGCGGTGTCACTCGCGTTAATCCGGGATAAGAAGTAGAGTATTTATTAATGCAGTGTCTTACCTATCTCCACACCAAAGTTCATCCGAATAGGTACAGTGGTTTGAGCGTGATGAAGTAATCAAGTAATAAAAATACACACACACACACACACATTTACACATAAAAACATAGTATACAATTTTAGTAATATTATAAATGCGAAAGGCATTTATTGTGAGGACTGCGAAGCTTTGGAACTCACTACCTGAGTCACTGTTTCCTGAGAGGTATCATCATCCGGGGGCCTTCAAAAGTAGAGTTAATACGAGTAGGTATCTTCTAGGTAAGCGTGCCACACCGTAGACTGCAGCGCAGCTTAACATCAGGCTAGCTGTAGTCAAACGCTAACCTATCATGGATAAAAAAAATAGCGAAAGGCATTTATAATATTGGTAAAATTTTATAGCCAAAAATATTTAGCACTGAAAGTCAAATTTAAACATCGACGTTCACGACTGATTCAATTCGTAGAAACTGCGTAGCTGCTACGCGATTTGCTACGAAACGTGAAAATAAGTATCATTCTACTATTCCAATTTCTCAGTTCTTATTATTTTATTTTAATACTTAAAGTGGCGCTTTATATTTCAGTTTATATTTTGATAGAAATTCAAAAATAGACTAAACAGATAAAATAAATAAAAAAGCTTTTATATATCCTGCATTAGCTTAATATTATAACTTCAAATTATGAATCTACATGATTGTTGTAACTATTAATAAATAAAGATTTGATTGTATTTTTTTTATTCATTTATTCTTTGAACTATGCACCGGCAGAGAGTAGAAACAAAATGTGAACCCAGCGTAAAATAATATTAAAAGACGTGACAAGAATTCGGTCCGAAGTTTTTACGTGGCAAAGTTAGCGCGTACTGTCCCAAATTAAAACTTAACTCATCAACATTATGGCGGCGACTCTCCACCTGCTGAATATTAAACTGGCTTCCTTAATCTACTTATACTTACTCTGAGGAAACCGCTTCATTCGCTAACTCGCTATTCAATGAGATTAAATAAGGCAATCCACTTCCTACTGATATTATAAATGAGAAAGTTTGTTTGTAACTCCTTCGACATAATTTGACTTTGACGACTAATTTGACTTTGACTTTGACATAGATTGATTCATATATTCCTACACTGACAGGTGGAAATAATGGTGGAAAAACTATAAGTCTTCGTCCAGTGCTCGCCCCGCTGAGGTCGAGATTTTGATATGGGCTTTTAAGTATGATGAACTTCAAAGGTCTTTGAACTCGAAAATATTTTGTCTCTTTGACACAAATATACAAAAGGGAATCAACAAAGAAGGAAAACTGTAATATAAATATAATGGCAGGGAATTAGGGAGGCCGGATGTATTGTCGTTAAAAATTAACGAAACAGTTACTGATGGGAAATCAATATTTTCGGCTTTCCTTGTTTTGTTTTCTGATCTTTTAGTAAGCGTGTTTGTCAACCAGTCATATTTCATTTGAATGAATGAACGAATGAATGAATGTTATTTAATTTCCAATAAGTCACAAAGATATTACATTTCATTTATAATACTAAATTTCAAATTGGAATCGTCAAAAGATGTCATTACAATAAATACCTACAATATTTCTTAGCTGTAAAGGGGCCTTGTCATACATTTGTTCAACGTAGGAATAATAATTCCATGCGAGAAGAATAAGAAGAATATCTCGTAGAAGCAAAATAGCTAATTAAAAAAACTTGTAAAATCCAGCGTCAATAAAAGAGCTACAGTTTTTCAACTTTTTAATATATTTTATTCAGTTTTAAGAAACACGATTTTCTGAAACACGATTGCGTATAATTCGCTCGGTAATTCTATTTCTGAAGAATAGTTATCATAAAATTTAAATAGGCGCTACTGAAAGTAGTTAAAGAACTTAAAAACAACTCTTACTTTTTTTAACATAGATAGATAAAAAAATCTTTACTGAACATAAAAATACATGAATCAATTTTAAAATAAAAGACTTCAAAATAAGTGTTCCATAACTATCATTTTTTATTTATTTTAAATCATGTTTTTGACGTGACAACGTCTTAAATTAGGTTGCGGCTGGGAGTCACTTATGAAAAAGTGTAACGCCCGGTAACGTTACGATGAGTCACCGAACGAGAGAGAGGCCCGCCGAATGCCTTGCGTCTCTCTCCCACTCAACTATGATCGGTCTGCCGCGCGCGCAGCACGCGGCAGACGTTGTCACGTAAAATCTTCGCCCGTAAAACCGACTTTACAGGCAACCATTTTTTTAAACTTATTATTTTAATATTTGAAGTCATTTAAATGTATAGTTATTCTAATAACCTATCTATCTGAATTTAATAAATCTAAAGCAACAAAAAAAATATGTTGCAGCTTTTCTGTAACCATATTTTTATTGAGAATAAATAATTTTGTTATTTTGTAACTGGCGGCCTTATAGCTTTAAGTGATCTCCTCCAGTACAATTCATTTGTAATTTTGTACATATACAGTACATGTTACTACAAGTTGAATTACATTGATAACTTGAGCAGATGTTAAGCTATGGAAATAAATATGTACCTAAATATTGTTGTCAACAAACTTTCCCATCACTTTCGTATATATTAATAGGAATAGTGCGGAAACTCGGGTTAACTTATTAGTAACTTGGCCAACTATGACATAGCACAAATAAGTTATGGGTAAAGGCAATGTTAGTTATACGCTTAAGATGCGTCACTTAAACTTAATGTTAATAGGCCGTTTACACACTGTCGCTTATCAAAAATTTAATTTATAAGTTAATAGGTATCTTCTAGGTAAGCGTGCCACACCGTAGACTGCAGTGCAGCTTAACATCAGGCAAGCTGTAGTCAAACGCAAACCAATCAAGGATAAAAAACAACTGGGTTGTACTCATAACTTTTCTGTAGAAGTCGATGTAGCCAATCCTACGTCAAAGACACAATCTATGTTTTTCACGCAAAAAAGTCCTGAATTAATTTGATATGGTTTAATTTGATGACCATGATATTTCGATTTTCATTTTCGTTTTTGATGATGACTTGTTGAGTGAAAAGTTTCAAATTTAATTCATATCAATGGTGTTAGCAACCATAATACAAAATAAGTACCTACGGAGCTAACCAGCCGTGTGTGAAATGTGTCCTAATATATATTTAATAATTACACTCCGTTATTAGGTTACACCAAGGCCGGCGATAAATTACAAGTTAAAGCAGGCGCCATATTGTCTCCAGGACCGTAAATATCCGCCATAATTACTCTCCTCCTTTAATTAGTTCGATACACGCACACACGCACACCAACTATCATATTCAGATACTTTTCAATGTGTGCGTGAGGAGTTTTGCTCACATTCTCATCTCATGTATTCTTCTTCTTCGTATGAGCTAAGTGGCCAAGCTCTGGTGTCGAGAGTTTTCAAGCAACCCAAAGGGACTTGGCTTAGCGACTGCATGTGCTAAAACCTTTCTCTGTCTACGGCTAAAACTAACAGCTGATTCTGATGAATGAATCTGATGTATTGTTGACAATAATAATATGTCACTTGATATTTAACAAGTTAACAGATGACTTAAAACGTATAGATAATATTTAAACTTTCCTGGCAAACCTAAAAACTTACTTATCATAAAATGCTACTGTATAATCTGATTGGTATCAAAATAAATGTACATATTCTTAGACTTGTTCTTTAGACGGATTTTAAGCATAAGCATAGTAGCATAAGCAGCCACAACATTCCCATAGCTGGAACTCGGGACCTTCCCTAGCGAGAATAGAAACATAGGCCATAATCCACCACGCTGGCCAAGTGCGGGTTGGCGGATGACACACGTCTTCAGATATTGTGGTCCTCAAACATGCCGGTTTCCTCGCGATGTTTTCATTCACCGTAAAACAAGTGCAAATCCACACATATCTTGAAAAACAAGTCATTGGTGTAGGGCCGGGATCGAATCAGGGGCTGTGTGAAGTATGAAGTAAGAAATAGAAAAGCAGACCACTGAGCCACACACTTTTAAGCAATTTTTCGATGTATTTTTTCGTTTACGATTTATAGCGAAAAATCTGTATATTCAAGATGTATCTCTGAGTTTAACCTCTTTGAACTGTTTACCCCGCAGAGAATTCCATTTCGGCTTTCGCCATTACTGATTCGGCATGACGCTTTCTCGATTTACAGCTGATGCTGCGACAAATTATCCACAATTGCATATTTCAAAATAGCACGTTGCTTCAACAGTGTTGTCCATAGTGTTGCCCCTAACTTGGACTGAACCGGCTTGAGACTGCATCAAGTCTATTTACATCCATAAACAATCACACAATCAGTAGAGACGGCCATTATTCCGCGCGAACTCATTAACACAGCCATAAATCTCGTCCGCTCGGCCCACCGGCATTGTACTGCCACAGATTAACTAGTACTTACTAAGCGTACGGCTACTTGGAAACTCGGCCCGAACTCAACCCGGCTCAAACGTTAATTATCGACTTAAGGCAAACGGGAAGTAAGATATTTTTTACCAAATTCAAATTGTTTATTACAGCAAAAATATTACAAATAATTACAAAATATATTAAAGAAAACAAATATTATAAAAATGAACATTAATAATTTGATATGGCGACCAGCACTTACACTGAGAACTAGTCTCGTGCCGTTTTCGATTTATAGTAAATAACTCTTATCATCGCCTAAACGGCGCTAATTTCTTTATGACATTCTAAAGCACACTTTCATTTAAAATAATTCATTTATAATTATTAATCGTTATTAATATACTTGCTCATTTTATGATTGCGAAAGTTTGTGTCCAATTGTGTAAGTAAGTTTTTTTACTTCTTCACGCTCAAACAGTTGAACCCATTTTGATGAGATTTACTATAAAGATGACCTTGGATTAACAAATATGCTACTTTTTATTCCGGACTAACGCGGGTAACACCGTGTGGCACAGCTTGTATTTATATAATTATGTACAATTAACGTATTTTATTATTTATTTTTTGACTCATTTCACACACGGCTGGTTAACACCATACTGAATCATTTCTAGTTCGTGTTATGGTAGCTAACACAACTGATATACTACATATACATACATACTATATATTTGATATAGATACATATTTAATACCCAGACCCACAACCAACAAATTTAGTTAAGCACAAAGATGTCGGCCGGGCCGGGAATCGAACCCGGAATCTTCTGGTTAGCAGACCGGCATGGTAACCGTTGCGCCAACGAGGTCGTCAATTGTATATTATTATTTCAATTAGGACACATTTTACTCACGGCTGCTTAGCCCCATTCTATACCATTTCTAGTTCATATTATAGTTACTACCACTACTGATATACTACATTATACTCGTATATACGAGGGTGAATCAAAAAATTCTTGGAATCGATATTAAAAAATGCAAAGATTTAAATAATAATATTTTATTTTTCTACATAATCTCCCTCCAATGCAATGCATTTAGAATAACGCGTTTCTAACTTCCTTATTCCTTGTAAAAAAATATATTTTCATGACTCTCGAAAAAGTCCTCTTCGGCAGCTATAACCGCGTCATTATCGTGAAATTTTGTTCCACGAATTTCCTCTTTTAATTTTGGAAATAAGTGAAAATCACTTGGAGTTAAGTCCGGAAAATATGGTGGGTGGTCAAGGAGATTGAAGCCAGCACAGCGGATTGCGTTGAGCGCAACTTCCGATCGATGAGCAGGAGCGTTATCTTGAAGGAACAACACGCCCAACGACAGTTTTCCACGACGTTTTTCTTGAATCGCTTCACGCACTTTCGGGATTAAATTTGCATAATAGGGTCCAATAATCGTCTGGCCTTTTGGCATGTAATCAATAAAAAGGATTCCTTCACTATTCCAGAACACAGAGGCCACAACTTTGCCAGCGGTAGGAGCAACTCGAAATTTCTTAATGGATGGAGAGGATGGTCGTTTCCAAGACATGCTTTGTCTTTTAGTTTCAGGATCAAAATGGTGGACTCACGTTTCATCCATGGCGACAAGACGACGGCAAAAATTATCCGAATCACGCTGGAACTTTTCGAGATTACGCTTGGAAATTTCCAAACGTCGCTTTTTGTTTTCGTCGGTTAACATTCGTGGCACCCATCTTGCAGACACTTTTTGAACCCCATTGAATCAATTAAAATGGATTGAACGCTACCAAAAGATATATTTAGGATCCCAGCTATATGTTTTATAGTCATTCTTCTGTCTTCCAAAACCAGATTCTCAACCTTTTTGACATTTTCCTCTGTAACGGAGGTTGAAGGCCGCCCAGAACGCGGGTCATCTTTACAGCTTGATCTACCTCTTTTAAATTCAGCCATCCAGTACGCAACCGTAGAATAGGGTACAGCATCACCCCTTAATGTCTGCTGAATGTCCAAAAAAATTTCCTTCGTAGAAATTTTTTTCAAACTGAGATATTTTATCACCGCACGTAACTCACTTTTATCCATAATTTTAACTTTTTAGCAACTCGTTGCACAAAAAAAAAAATTACATGCGAACGAACTGACAAAAACAAGTGACAGTCTGCATAAATATAGTGTGATAGACACTCTTTTATTTCAATATCGAACTTGGTCCAAAAAGGTTTCTTATATATGCACTTCTAAGAACTTTTTGATTCACCCTCGTACATAAATACTTTATATCTATACATATTGAACACCCAGATCGACAGCCAACAAATTTAGTTCATGACAAAGATGTTGGCCGTGTCAAGAAACAAACCCGGTACCCTCTGGTTGTCAATACAGAAATACAGAACTTTATAAGCCCTAAATAACATACGTTAAAGGCAAGTCATATTACAATAATTACTTAATACTTAAAAACATTGATTAGATAAAATTAAATAAACTTATAAATTAAATAAAATAAATATTCTATCCCATTAGATACTACACACATTAGCACTTGTTTTTCATGTCTATTAATTTAAAGTACTACTATTTACACATGAATAACGATTCTGCAAGCTCCATATTCATATATTCGCTTAAATTATAAAAAAGAATTGCTTTCACAAAAACTCTTTATTTTCTGTTTAAACATACTACTATTAAGATTTGTTAGTTCCACTGGCAACTTGTTGTACATTAATATTTTTGTATAACATCCCTGTTTCTGTACCTTAGCTAGTCTATTTGCTGGTAGAACTTTACCTATATTCCTACGTAAACAATAAGGAATAGCATCTTTTTTATTCTGGTACATTTTATTTTCCTGAATTTCTAGCAGGCCATGAATTTCAGTCCTGCACGGTAACCATTAAGCCAAGCTAGCCGTCGTTATTGGGCCGACTGGCATTCGGGACGAGAACGTATTGTCATCATCAGGGTAGCCTTGTCCGGTGAGCTGTGCTCTCAGTAATACCTGTTGAGTTAGTGTCGGATTACTGGGCTGTCCGGCCCTGACGGTCTGGGGGAGTCGGCCCTTCATAATGTATACTAAATACATTAAAATTCGCTCGACTAGAATTATTATTATTATGAGCCTGTTTTGTCCCATTGAAGAGCAAAGGCCTCTCTACCCTCTTTCCATTTATCACGATCTATTGCTATTTCTTGCCAGTTTTTGCAGTGTTTATCCAGTTCGTCCCGCCATCTCCGTCTGGGCCTGCCGCGACGTCGGAAGCTCTGTGGTACCTACTGGGTGGTGCGTTTAGCCCACAGATCCTCCGACATCCGGCTGATGTGCCCAGCCCAATTCCACTTCAGTTCGGCTGCCTTTTGGCCAACGTATATGATGCGTGTTTTGGAGCGCAGTGCGGTGTTTCTTATGCGGTCTTTCTTCTTCGACTAGAATAATAACTATTATTTGTTACCTCTTTACCAAAATAGTCTCCACAAATTTAGAACAAAAAATATTATTATTAATGTTTTTTTTTTAATATAAATATTTACCATAAAGTTAAGATTTTATCTTAAGATAATATATAGAAAATGCTATATTCTTGTTATATATTCACTGATTTCATTGTTACCAAAAGTATAAATAATTAGCAACACCCAAATGTTACTTACTTACAGGGTACATGTTACTGTACATGATAAATAAATTTATCGAATGAGAAATACAACTGGTACGAAAAAGCAGATTTTTTATAACTTTCTTTTCTATATTGTTAATCGGATTAAGTTTATCTGAAATCGACTTACTTTATAAAAAGCTTTTATGGTTTTTATGCCATAATTGGGAAACAAACGGGTGGTACTTAAAAAATTCCTTATAATTTTCTTAGCACCCGATGTAGCCAACAAACAATACGTCAAATTTACAATCTATGTTCGCTCTTAAGTTGAAATTTGAAAAACAAAATACAATTATTTTGGACCAAGAAGTACTTTGACTTTGACTTTGGAAGAGATCTCTTTCAACGATAAGGTTGCCAGTTAAGGCACAAGCTTTTAAGTTAATTTGTATGTTTGTTTTACTTTTGTCTTTGTGAGTGTTTTAGCAAAATATTTGTCTATCTATCTTCTTTTGAATATCCCAGTATTGCCAAACTGCATCATTATTCATAATGTCTTTCACTGGTAGAGTTCGCAGTGTTGCATATAACTGCACAATGCAGCGTGACGAGGGTTCCATTACTCTTGCCTGTCTGCGCTGTGATCGATGCATTGCCTCTAGTGTTGCCATATTGCACGCTTTCCAATATACTTCAAAAATTCACGCCAGTAGACTGAGAAAACTTTAGACTTTATGAATTTTAAATTCTTAACAGGACCTATTCCAAGCTCTAGTTCAAAGCCTTCCTTTTTTATTTTATTTAGTTTCCAAAATACTTATGAAGACCTCGTTGGCATAATGGTTGGATGCCGGCCTGCCATTCAGAAGGTACCGGGTTCGATTAAGAAACACGCAAATTTCCGATTCGTAAAAAAAATATATTTTAACCTATTAATAATATACATACTGAATTTGTACCAAGGTTATCGAAAAACACTCTGCAAAAGTGGTAATAAAAATATTACATATATAGAAGAAAAAAATAATATTTATTATTAATATTCAAAATAATTCCGTTGATCACAGCGGATTTTTTTTTATCACCTGAGTAACACCTGAGTCGATATGTTATTTCAAGGAATTATTAACATTATTATTGGTATTTCCAGCCAGTATGGCCGTACTAACCACAACCTACCAGTAATCACCCTCAGCAATATTTTCATTATTTCCCTCAAACATTATTAGAAGGAGGGATCTCCTTCTAATATTGTTTAATTTAATCACAGCATCGCTCACTTAGCTTGTTGTTTGCTAACCGATGTTTCTTTGCACAGAAATTTAATAAACCTGGCCTTATTAAAAACACAAATCAGGACTCCTCAATAAAACTTGCGGAATACTGCAAATGTATAATAACGAATATTACTTACTTACTTCAATTTAACTAAGAAAACTGACATGAAATGCGTAGCGCCCGTAGCTTGGCTAACTAAGGTGATCACGATCATCGAAGTTAATACACGGTCGATGAAGACAATCTGGGTGGGTGAACATACCAAGACTGTCATTTAAAAAGTAGATTTTTCATTTTGGTTCTATTGTGGGTCGGATGACACGTTAAATCGAAGGTCCCGGCTGTTAGTCTTAGTACAAGCAGTCGTTAAGCCAAGTCAGTCTTTAGGTGACTTGAAAACTCTCGACACCAGAGCTAGTGACTGAACCATAAAATATTTCTTACTTTTAAATAACCAATATAAATAAATTTCAGATAATATTTTACTGAACAAACCTCGACTTAACCAAAACTAATTACTTATTAGAAATCATAGAACTTATAACATTGCGTTATACTAGGCACGTCAAATTTACATATTACATATTTTCATCAACAATTAATTAATTAATTAGTCAATCGTACAATGTCATAATAATATAATTAGTCATACAATGTCATAATATAATAAGTCGTAGATATAATGTCATAATAATAAAAAAATAACAACACATTTACACATAATTCATGTCACTTTACAGTCCGTCATACATAAATAAAGATTCTGAAAGAAGCAATATCATATATTCATTTAAAGCATAAAAAGGGTTTTCCACAAAGAAGTTTTCAATTTTCTTTTAAAGGTGTGAAAAGGTAGGTCTGTCAAACTTACTTACTTTATTACAAGCCAACATGTTAAAATAATTAAAAAATCACACCACAGAATAAATAAGAGGCGTCACTAACGATATTAATCCGCGTAATCCGCCACATTTCAATAATAAAACAGTATGTCCCCTTCTGCCATCCATTCCGATACACTGGCTAGCAACGGTTATTATGATATTAAAATTAAGGGGCAAGCGCGAGTCACTAGTGCACTTTATGCAAGGGTTCCATACATAGACACTAGGTTATTTGTATCAAGTTAAATGCAAAAATCGACGTTAGTCAATATTAACTAAGATGACACAGCTTTCTAAGTTAAAATGTCGATGCATTGAGTTTTTGTATAGTTTTTAGTGGCATTCACAAATAGTGTGACGAACATACATACTATTGTACGGTAAAATATGTGATTTGTACTTTAATATTCCGGTATATGATTCGATGTATTTATGATATGTACGAAGACTCTTTAATATTGTCACACTGATGTGAAACACCTTGTATAGGAAAGAATAGAACTATACCAAATTGCTTTATTTTCTATACTAGATTTGTCTATGAATAGTTTTACATGATTAACTCCCATTTACAGATAATCAACGCGAATTTAATGAGATAATTGAATCTAAAAGGTGATAATTTAATCTATACCAAATTTTAATGGTAATTAATTGCTAAGTCTCCTGGGTAACTTGTCTGGAGTCACTGTCACTGCCACATGCGACCTAGACTATTCTGAATCGCTAAAAAATGCCAGTCCAAGTTCCAAGGTCTTTCCGTTCCGTCCGGAGGGAATTCCCTCAGTTAATGAGACAGACCGACTTCGTTCCACAGGTCCACATCAGTTCTGTACTCAACAAAGCAATCAATCAATATTAAAGAGCTTGTCTTGTTTTACGAAGTTTTAACCACATACTTCTATCCTTGATCAAATATCTGACCTCTATGCGATATCATTTTCAGCATCTTCATTTGGTCTATTTATTAATGATTGTCTGTCTTCTTCTTCCTCTCCTTGCTTCTATCTATTTCAATGAAAACTTACACGTTTTAAGAGGCTGTCCGAAGAAAGCATGATAAGAGTGTGTGAAAGATGACATGATGAGAAAACAGTATAAAAATGATTATTAAGAAAGCAGAGAGAAAGTAGAATATTAGCTTCGCTGACCCCACCTTGAGAAGCTAGGAAGTAAAAGATTTTGGATCGATGACAGCTCAGGCAGGGGTGCTGCTGCTTTACATCCTTAAAGACGTGGGTTCGATCCCCGTCAATATGCTTGAGATTTCGCTAAAAAAAACATTGCATCGTGAGGTAACCATAGCCAGTTAGTAGGGCATTTTCTAGAGCTCGATTGGCTATCTACCACACTCAAGTTAAATAATCTAATAAAATAATCTAACCAAGCAGCTGCTTGGTGACAGTTTTACAGACAAACTTGGCTTGGTGACAGACTGGCAGGTACCAGCGTGTTTCAGCAGCCTCCTTGAGAGCTAATTATTCCAGACTAACCATGCTCTACTTTGAGCCAGAGTGTCGCTAACTTGTGTGGTTACGTGCCCTGCTATAAAAAGTAAAAGAAAAAGAATTCGCAGAATGAATTGAACAGCTTTTGAATGCTCTAAAGCAAGGACCCACAAAAAGTCTCCCCCAGTGTAGTGGTATTTACCCGGTGACATTATAACGCTTGATCCGGCGAGCGGATAACTTACGACCGCGGTCTGCATGCAGATGGCGCGAGGGAAGGGGAAATAATTCGGAAATATACTTTGTACATTTATTAGGTTAGTAGAAAAATAAATTTGCTCTTCTTCTTCGTATGAGCCATGTGACTGATCCCTGTCGAGAGTTTTGAAGCCGCCCGAAGGCCTCTGACTTGGCTCAACAACTGCTTGTATTAAGACTAAGAGACATAAGCAGCCCACTATTCCCACTGCTGGGACACGGAGCCTTCTCTAACTAGAAGAGAGTTATAGGCCATAATCCACCACGCTGAAAAAGTGCGAGTTGGCGGATAATGGCGAAGACTAACAGGAGGGACCTACAATTTACCGTGTCATCCGACCCACGGTAGCGTCCAGATGAAAATGCCACTTGTAAAAACGACAGTCTTCATACCAAATTTCGTAGAAATCGTTTTAGCAGTTTGAACGCAAAGACATAACAAACATATATGTACACATATATTATAAGTATCAACTATCAAACTATCCCTTTTATAACAAAGTAGAGGCTAAAATTGACGCTGTAACTCAAATTTTATGTGTCATCCGACCCACGGTAGCGCCCAGGTGAAAATGCCACTTGTAAAAACGACAGTCTTCATAACAAATTTCATCTAAATCATTTTAGCAGTTTAAGCGTGAAGACATAACAAACATTACAAGTATCAAGTATCAAACTATCCCTTTTATAACAAAGTAGAGGCTAAAATTGACACAGAACAGCGGTAACTCAATTGATTAGTCTGTTCTAACAAAAATGTCCGTGTAAAGGAAAATCTTTTGGTAGAACAAGCGGCACGAGGTGAAATGTGAGGCCAGCCATAAGGAAAACACATTGTATGGCGGCGGGAAGCTTCCACTGAGCCCTTTGTAATGGAACACATGCCGACAGATGAGAGTTGGCGGCACAATCACAGTTCAAGTTTAGTTTTAGTTTATACCTAATTTAAAGTTTGTAATTAATATCAATCATTTTCTGTATTAAACAGAAAATAAAGAGTTTTTGTGAAAGTAATTCCTTTTATAATTTAAGCGAATATATGAACATGGAGCTTGCAGAATCGTTATTCATGTGTGAACAGTAGTATTTGAAATTTAATAAACATGGAAAACAAGTGCTAATGTGTGTAGTATTTATTGGGGTAGAATATTTATTTAATGAAATTTGTAAGTTTATTTAATTTTATCTAACTAATGTTTTTAAGTATTAAGTAATTATTGTAGTATGACTTGCCTTTAACGTATGTTATTTAGGGCTAATAAAGTTCTGTATTTCTGTATTTCTGCGAGCACTAGAAAACACCTTTAACCCCAAATATATGTAATATTTTAACTTAGTTTCTTAGGTATATTATGATATACTGAATTAAACAAATTCTTATTCTTTTCTTTTTATTTTTGAGTTTGTACATAGTATTATAATAATATTTCTGTTATTATAATTAAATTATCACAAACTAAAATAAATATTTTAAACAAAATAAAGTCTAAAAGGTCAATTCAAATATGTAAATAGAGATAGTTCTAATCCTTTGTACACATCTCATTCAAAAACAAAATTCCAACAGAAAGGTCTGTCATTCTATTACATTACCATATCAAAAAGCCGTGCAGCTTCTAAGAAAATAAAATATGTCGCGCGTTGATTGTTTTTATGAGCAGAGCCGTCTCCCCCCCGCAGTTAAGCCATGATAAATAGTTGGCGAAAATCCAATCTAAATAGTTAATGGGAAATGCCCCTACACTCACACTCACTAGTAATAAATGTCAGTTTGTGCGTACAACTACTTTTTATGGACCTAATTGTAAATTCAAAACTATGTAAGTTTTTTTATGTGCTTTTGACTTTGCTTGCCTGATGTTAAGTAGCGCTGTGGCATACGTTGTAACACGCTTACCTAGAAGGTACATAAGTGTGTAAGGAAGGTGTCTTGAAATCAAAAGTGAATCTTGATTTCAAGACTTACCACTTTGAATGTTGAGGGAAGTTGAAGTCTGAATCTTCGTTTTCAGAATTTTAATTGTGAAACCGTTATTTTTATATACTTCATTGACAATAATACAACAATTATTGTAATGCTGTCATTAAAAGCAATTTTTATAGGTTAAGATGAAACTAATTTAAAACCTCTAGCCTACCAGAAGACTAACAGTAATTCATAATGTTTTAAAAATCTGCAATACAAATAAAATATGTGTGTTTAGGCACTGACCCAGTAAACATTATTTGCCATATTAAATAAAATGACAAGTGCGAGCCTCAGTTCCTTAACTCCAGCTAAGTTGCAGTGACTTGATTTTGTAGCATTTCTCACAAAAACGTGACATAACTATCTTTCGTCTCACTACTCTGTTTTTTAACTAATTTTTATCTCTTTACACGTAATTTTTCGTAACTCACTCAAAAAAACGACGGAGGAAAAATAGATATGAGGATAATATAAGCCGTTTCCTTTACACAGCACACCCATTATCAAATTGTTCGAATACAACGCGAAAACAAAATTAACAAGTAGTAGGTAAGCAATAGAATCATTCCGCCGTGAAACTTACGTAACACTTAGAGCAAAATGTCTAAAGGAATTATGTTATACGATATAATAATAATAACTTGTTTATTCAGGCAAAACATACATTCACATATTATAATGACATTCATAATTATGATTATTATTTTAAACATAAGAATACATATGAGGCGCGATTTGTAAATAAAACTAGAAAATGCAATATGTTAGATTAGTTCCCCAAATGCAGCGGTGAAAAGTTCATCCCCTATGTGTGAAAGTGCATGGATGCACATTACACGTGTGTGTGTGTGTGTGTGTGGCTTAAAGGACAAGTGCAGGAATGCACTGTCGAGGGGACTCGCCCCTAAATTACAAATGCAAATAATATTTCTTAGGGGTGTTACAAGCCCTAGTTCAGGGGTGTGTGTACCTACATTGTGAAAATACTGTTCTCTTGCTAAGTAGGCAGACCAAAAAAGTTTCATACACTAAAAATGTAGTATATCTATGAGACAAACTTTGTAAATATGGTTAAGATTTTTGGAATGAAACTTCATTCCAAAAATCTTATCCTTATCGCGCGTTATGAAAGGGGGCTAGACGGTAAAATCTTACGAAAAAATGTCACGACACTTTTTGCGCACGGTATGGCAACGTCGCATCACCAAAATTTGTTCGGGAGTCAAATACGGCTATCAATGAAAGTATTCACTAATTGACAACAGCGCCATTCGTTTCAGGTGGAGTTGCGATTGAGCCTACTGATTAAGTTTATATTACATTATATTTGTTAATAATAAAAAAATATACTATAACATTAAAAAAAAAACAATTCCTTCACTAATTAATCGAAAAGAACTTCGTTTCATCCGGGTGTCCCATGACACCTCTCAAGTTTTTTTTCCTAAACATGTTGCATATGCAGTCAGTTTTAATGAAAGAATTTGCTTTGAATATTGGTAGAGCATATTTTAGAGCGTACTTAGCTAGCAACCACACTCAAGTTCAAATCCTGCCGCCGAGCATGGAACATATCTAACGGTATGTTCCGACTGTATCCTAAGATGACCAGTGATTCCAGACTTGGCATGCTCCACTTTTGGATATTGTCGCTGATTCGTGCGGTTACGTGTCCTGATGGTCACGTGCATGGCTGAAAAAATACTATCAGTAAAAAAAATCTAATAATTTATTGCAAAGAAGAAATTACTGAATTCTTGATTAAATTATAAACTCAGACGTATAAATAACAAAGTTAGCTGTAGCGGCTATACATTTAATGAAATCTAGATATTTTATCAAGTTTATGAAGTAAATTACAATAATATGAAATCACGCAACCGAGAAATTCTAGTTTTGATTCATTTCAATAAATTGTTAGTAAACTTTTGTGGGTATTTTAATAAAAACATGCTTTATTTATTGTTAGCTAGTAAAATATACACATATATAAATAATACACACAGAAACACATTCAATTTAACCAATGTATCTTTCAACTAGCTCTCACAAACTCAGGGTATCCACACGTGAGAGCTAGGGAGGGACTTATACAAATATTTGATAATCAATATCAAAATTAGTATGTTTCTCAAATGATATTATTGTATTAATTGTTGTTTATTAAATGTATTTTTTGAAATATGTATATTATTATGTAAGTAAATAAACGAATTATTATTATTATTATAATACAAAGATCTGAAATCTAAATCGCGGAAATCTAACCTCATTGGCCCAAGCCTGATGTAGATACCACTCTGATGGGTCTACACAAAAAAAACTATATTATACTTTATTTTTATATGGCTAGTACCGACAATAATTCTGATCGCCGAGCAAAATCTTGAATATACTTTTTTATCGTTATAAATCATAAACGGTTACTTTTTGATAAAATAACTAAAAGTACTAAGAATATTTTATCAACTTTGGTACCAATCATATTTATTATTAAATACTATTAATTACCTGATTTATTCTTAATACATTTTATTTATGTTTCATAATGCTGATAGGTAATTTACATCAATATTCTTTTGGAATGTTCTGTAGACTATCTATAAATTACTTTTTCAATAACTTTATCCGAGTAAGATTGATGGTAATGCCATTGTTCCGAAATTCTTAAATATTTTTATTTTAAGTTTTTTATTTGTATTGTTGAATTTGATGGGTACCGTTATTACGAGTAGTATAAATTATCCCGATAAAACTTTGATAAGACTTCATCGCAGAGAGTGCTACATGTGTGTAGGTATCGTCCCCATTGTGTATTTAGCCGATGTATACAGTTTTTTTTCTTTCACACTCGGCTGGTAAGCCCCATACTGAACCATTTCTAGCTCGTATTATGGTTGCTAACACAGCTGATATACTACATATACATACAAACATATTATATATAAATACATATTTAACACCCAGACCCACAGCCAACAAATTTAGTTAAGCACAAAGATGTTGACCGGGCTGGGAATCGAACCCGGAACCTTCTGATTAGCAGACCGGCATGGTAACCTTTACGCCAACGAGGTCGTCAAATTAAATTAATTAAATAATTCTTAAGCTTATGAATTATCCCGATAAAACTTTGATAAGACTTCTTCGCATTAAAAGTGCTACATGTGTAGTAATCGTCCCCACTGTGTATTTAGCCGATGTATCTAGATAAATTACTCTCTTTTATTACTTTCAAAGGTTGAGCCGAAGTTTGTTTTACATTGGTTCTGTCAGGGGTGCTTACTTTCATTACTTATGATACTAATGTGACAAGAGAGAATAAGTTTAAATATATATTTTTAATACAGGAATTATTAATTATGAATAAAAATTACCCATAATAAAAAGCATCATAGATTTGGTTCTGTGTTTGTTATTTACTATATTACTAATTAAAATTAGACTACAATAAATTTACTTCAGTTTGTAGTTCATATTGTAATTCTAAGTTTGTAATTAAGATTTAAATTAACTTTTACGTATTTTTACGTTATTATATTAAATAAAAAGTAAAAGAAAATCTCTTCTTTACTCTTCCCACTGGCACTGATTTTTTTGTATTAGATATAATTTTAATTTAATTTATTTTAGATTAGATTTACATTAAGTAATATTGAATTTGTAGTAATTAGATATCCTGCAATAAATTCACTTTCCATTGATATATAATAAGTTTGAGTAAGTATTGCTACAATAAATAATATTCAAGTAGTATTTTTGCTAATACTTTTTTATTAGTAGATTAAATCTTATAAACCGTTTCCGTTTTGAGTTACATATTGAACAATACAACTTTAACATTTTCTGCTTAATTTTTCATAAAAATAATAGTCTTGCATCCACATCCGGTGCCCCACTGTAGCAGCCATAAGAAATAAACTTCACCTTCCTGACCCATTTAGCCGGAAGTACTTCATGTTGTAGGGGAGCCTTAAACTCACATTTCATTGCATCTTGTGTCTCGCTCACACCTCAGGGGCGAGAGAGAGAGGTGTTATAAATTCTACACAATTTCTAGTAACCTCGTTTGCACGCCCCTTTGGTTACAGTTCGCAATGGGGTACGTTCGGAAAAGCTATTACAGCTTCCCTCGCTTTTGAGATTTGATGTTTTTTTCTTGATTGTTTGAAAGAAAGAATAAACAAGAATTCTTTCTACAGAAAGACATTGGTGGTGATTGTAAAAAATACTCATCATTTTCATCATTGTCAGCCTGTAATCGCCCACGGCTGGGCATAGGCCTCTCTTCTCGTACGCAAAATTACGAATATTAATTAAATAACAGTTTTTATAACACTTTAAATACAGCGTTTGCATTACATTCCAACCAAAACTTAAATAGTTTCTTATGATAAATAACATGCACCAACTTGAAAAATATAAACCGGACATTTTATTAAAATGTCCCCATAGATATACATCATAGACAAATAGAATATATAACATTAGGTACGACTTATTAGCAGTATTAATTTCTTTCTAAGCAAATTATAATTTTAACCGACTTCAAAAAAGGAGGAGGTTATATATTCGACTGTATGTATTTTTTATTTTTATTCATAAACAAACACTCTTTGCGATGGGTTAATTCGGGGTTAAAAATGTTAATCCAATGTCTAAACTATAACCATTCCCAATTTCAACAAAATATAGTGTTAGCATTAATATCGCCGCGTTTAACGTAAAAAAATAACTAACACACTTAACAAATCTTTCGAAACCATAATATAAGTACAATAATAGGAACAGAGTAAAGCGATGCTCCCAGCTGTCTCTGTGCGGTAGTAAATCACCGGGGGAGGAATCCCCGGGGCAGGCACTGCTCTCATTCTCCACTCTACTGATAACGATAGATAAAGGAATCTCAAATTATTCCTTTATTCCTTTTTAGCCTGCGATGCAAATTTTTTTGATATCAGTTTGTTAATAATAGGTGTTATAAGTTTGATGTCCTTCCGAACAGAAGAATCTATTTATCGACGACCTCGCTGGCGTAAAGGTTACCATGAAGGGCTGCCATGCTGTAGGTTCCGGGTTCTATTCCCGGCTCGGCCAAACTCTTTGTGCTTAACTAAATTTGTTGGCTGTGTTTGTGTGTGGTTGTGGTCTGGGTGTTAGATATACATATCTATATAAATATTTATGTATGCATATAGTATATCAGTTGTGTAAGCAACTAGAAATGGTTCAGTATGGGTCTAATCAGCCGTGCGTGAATTGTTTCCTAATATTTATTATTTATTTAATTAGATTAAAGGTGCATTAGTCGGTAGTATCCTCATCAAACATGATGCAAATCGGTTCAATATGGTCGCCGTCACAAAATAGCGGATAACATTTTTTTTTACAACTTCTTCCGTAATTATGGGTATCAAATGACTATTATTATTTCTAAATTCAAATTCAAAATGTCTTTATTATCTACACAATAATATACTAAGTAACTCATTTATTATGATAAATTTCAAATTCAATTTAGCCGTCGCTACATATTTTGTTTCGGGCTTTATCTGAATGTCTACTTTATTCTTGTTCCACGGACAAGAATGTCTGGAATACCGCACAGAGATTTTGTTCAGATGTATTAAATATTCTGCGGTTCTGGCAGCGCTATCCCGATTGTCTTAATTACATTTAATTCCCGCAATTCTACGGAGAGTCAAGAAAGGAAGAACGTTAGAAAGATTTTTGATTAAACCTAAAAGCATACGTCACGTACAAATGAAGTCAAATTCAATTTCAAATAAAATGGTTTTAGAGATATTAAAGATCATAAAGATCACATTCATAAAAACTTGAATTATTATTATAACGTGAAGGTTTTTAATATGTTTGACGACCCCATTGGCGTAATGGTTACCACGCCGGAATGCCAACCAAAGGGTCCAGGTTTCGATTCCCGGCACGGCCAAAATCTTTGTGATAAGCTGATTTGTTGAGCGTTGGTCTTGGTATTAAATATATATCATTTAAAGTAAGTGAAGTATGTAGTATTGATTTTTTGATAAATTTTTACCTATTCGGTTGAACCAAAAAAATCCAAAAGTTCAAGTTTTATGCCACATTCTTATATTATCCTCTCACCTTATTGCTCGAACCTAAATTCATTGAAACAGCGTAAACTAAATGGAAAGCGTCCACTTAAGGTGGAAAGGCCTTTCCTTAAATCTAAATCACATTAACGGAAAGTAATTATACTTTTGCCTTGATACTAACATTCCATCTACCTACTCGTAGATAAAGGCTGAAAAACAAATGTGCGACTGACCTCATTACATAGCTTTCTAAAAGCATGGAGCTAAGCATCTCTCGTCACACAAAGCCTAAGCGACAGAACCTTTTTAGAATGCTGGAACAACAAACCTTCATCCTTAAAGAATAAAACCTATGCGTACAAACTAGTTTGTTTTCTCTTGTTCACATTTATTTGACTATTTATTTAAATTTTAATTGTGACCTAATTATAATATTAAACAAAAAGTGTTTTATTTTAATGATAATTATAGGACCTATACCTCAAATATTTTAAAAAGTGGTGCATGTTAATATGTATTTATATTTTGGTCATGGTGTATTTAACTATATTAGCTCGCTATAATAATTTGATATGTATGTATGTATATTAATTGTTTATTTCCACTGTAACTTAAAACAATTTATTGTGATTAGAATCACGTATAATGTACTGAGGGTGAGTGTGCGCGGAGTTAAGTTAAAGTTAAGAGCAACATGAACTTGTAACTTACTGAACACCAGCCAGCCTTGCCACTCGGTACAGACACACACACAAGTGTTCAACAAACAATCTTTTTAATAACTTTATCTACGCTAATGTTGTAACATTCTACTTAAGTCTCCAATACTTGACTTTTTATGACTACTCTTATAGCGCAGACAACAAAACATTTAATTTAAGCCATCTCACATGATGGTATAATATCCGCATCGATATCGTAAAATCTCATTATAACATCGCTCGCTCGCTCCTGATTGGCCCTGCGCGCGCAGTTGCGCTCTCATTGGTTAGATTTTAATGGCGGCAAGTTCACTGTGACAATAAACGTATGCGTGATTTTTTATTCTTGTTGTTTCATTAATTGCATTAATGAAGATAAAGTAGAGTATGGAACTGCAAATAACACGGGTATTGAAACACTCGTTACTAGCATTCGTTACTATACTCGTTATTAAAACAACGTGAGTTCATAAACTCCTCGTCTGGTTTACAACCAGTTAAAAAGTCTGGTTTACAAAAGTTGCCAAATTTGACGCCAAACACCTAACAGCAGTGTGTTCCGGCAGCCTCAGTTATTACAGACTAGGCATGCTCCACCTTAGGCTAGAGTGTCGCTAACTCGTGTGCTAACACGACCTGCTGATCAGATGACTCTTTGGAGTCGGGGTTAGTGAAATACGGCTGCGTATTTGAAGGTGTATTGTTGTAATAAAATAGGTATTCGTTTATGTAAAATTAATTAATGATCATTTATTCAATAAAAAGAAACATAATGTCAATTATTATGCCACATATTTAAAAAAAAAACTAATCAAATAACCCGCCACCGCTTGCACTTACTGCAATGGCTATGGCCAACCTCTGCACTAAGAATAATCATTATAAATTAATTTGAATAATACTCAAAAACTTAAACTAACATAATTGTCTTCCCGAAAACCATCTGTATTTTTTCTCGGTGTTTAGTTAAGAAAGAAAGAAATTAATTTATTTTTGTGACAGGAAAAACATCTAGGTACACAAATAACAAATAACATAATACATTTCCTATCACAAGTGATGGGGTAACATCAGGTAACACGCATTCCTGTCGATGATTTAAATCGGTTACAAATACAAATAATTTATTGATAACACCAAAGTTACAAGTCAAAAGGTTCTGTTGCACGCCACACTTACTATAATACTTTGTATTATTCTTCAATAAAAACAGTAACCTTTAACAAATTAATGATAATATAACAAGAAATAAAATATAACAGACAACCTTAACAGGAAAGTTTGTAGTCGTTTTTGTGTTCGATGGTACGGTACAAGGTTGCGGGGCGCGACACACGAATCGCAACAAATTAGAAAGTTTCTCCCGAACATCGCGAGCGAGGCGAGGGTCCGAGGGGAGCCTCGTAAATACACTGGGTAACTACACACGAGCCTTTACTTGCTGTACCAAAAGTCGCTCGGCTAACTAACGTGATCTTACGCGATCGCCAAAGTTAAATTCTTTTTATGATGAGCGGCTCTGCACAAGACTGTCGTTTAAAAAGTGGAATTTTTATCTGGGTGATAGTGGGTGATCGTGGGTCGGATGAAAAGTTAAATTGTAGGTCCCTGCTGTTTGGCTTAGTACAAGCAGTCGTCAAGCCAAGGCCTTCGGGTGGCTTGAAAACTGCCGACAGCTCACAGCTCACAGAACACTTAGCTCATATGAAGAAGAAGATGTAACAATATAAAACATAAGATTCTAACTACTAATGTAGGTACTACTTATGAATGTAGATTTAACTTAAAAAAAAAAACATTCCAAACATTTATTTACAAGTAACAAGGACTCATACTTGTTAGAAATATACCTATATAATGTCAAAAACTATACAATTATAAAATGTCAAAAAAAAATAGAATACAATTACATAGATTACAAATTTAAAAAATAATATTAAGCACATTAAACAACTGTCGGTTTATTTTGAGCAAGAGGGAAAGAATCATAAGTATCCTTTAGTAACGCAACTTATTGATGCATGATTACGAAAACCTTTGCATATTTAACATCTTAGACCACAGTAAAGCATAACATCAGACAAGTTGCGGTCACGTAAGCCTATCATTATAAAAAACACTATCTGTCAACTGTCGACTCTGATCTAATTGTCAACTGTCAGCTAAATATGAATGTCACGCTAAATAAAACAAATGCAATACAAATACGCAGTATTAACAGAAAGATGCAAGAATTCTAAGCGTCCTGAATAATGTATAAGTTAGAGACGGCAGTTTTAGCGCACGTACGGCTGTAGACCGTCGCGGTTCACAGCCGCTGACGTACAAACTACCTTCCGGCCTCGCAGACTGTCTCTTACATGTCGGTCTACATCTTTCTAGAATAGTACTTTACTAGCTCTTTGCTTAGCGTATTTTAGTCACATGATAACTATTCTTTATACTTCATCTTCAGCTATCGGTAGCGCCTGTAGCTCGGCCAAGTAAGGCGATCTGACGCGATCATCGAGTTTAAACGAACGGAGGACGGTCTTTAGATCATGCACATGCATAAGACTGACTTTTAAGAATTGAAATTTTCATCTGGGCGCTACCGTGGGTAACACGATAAATTGTAAATCCCGGTTTTATTAAGTCATCTAAGCTAAATGAAATTTACTTAAACTGACTATATACACCTACTCGTACATAAATGTAATATTTATTTATTTTTCTGCAAATAATTGTTAATGTAGAACTTAATATTTTCTGAACTTTTACAAATGTTATAAAACCTACCTAAATAGGTCCACTGTTATCGAGTTTTTAGCGTGCACTGGCATACATTGACAAGTATTCTAACCCCTGCTTTATAATAATAATTGCTTTTGCATTACTCTCCAAACATTAAGTCCAAACAACGAATGATTAGTCAAAAATAGATGTAGTCGTAAGTGTTAAAGCATCGTAAATTTTCCTTATCAGGTTTCATCATCCATTGTTTACAATGCAGCGTGAATTACCGCCCGACACCCCTTCCGTGTCACCTAACATATACAAATGTGGCCATTACAGGACATAACGGACACTTCCATATCTATCAGAGTCCCACGTGCAATACTACACAGTAATTAGATAACCATCGAGCGTTCGTGTCCCATTATACTTACATACCGACTGCGGCTTTTTCATAGCATTCCAATCCAACCCTGCCATCAGACGTTGTTTCTAATTACCATTATGATTTGTCCAGGCATATCAAAGACATAAGACTGCTAGAGTAACAAAATGACATTTTATAATGACAAGCCCAAGACGGACTAAAAAGAGTGGCGCCCAGAGTATAGAGCCGAGTCTCGACTGGGACTCCCCGCCCGGCGCCACCGGCACCGTGCGCCGGAGACGCTCCTGCCCTGATGATAGCAAGCAACCGCTACACTCGCAGGCCGCCATCTTCGAGGTGGAAACCCCTTCCGACTCGAGCGGCACCTCGCGCAGCATCGACGGCGATGGCCTCATAGATATAGAACAACGAATATCCTTCATCATCAACGAGAACAGGTCTTCCAATAGTAACTCCGAATCCAGCGAAGTTGATATCGTTATAGACAGCTACCTCAACAACCCGGCCAATGAAGACTTCTTCGAAGTTCCCCGACATCATGCGCTTAGAGATCGCTCCACCACGTTTATTATTGAAGAAAGCGAGACCGACGAGAAATGTAACACAGCTGGTGCTAATGACGCATCTCAGGATAAAAAGAATAAAGAGCGAAAGCTCAAAGCTCCAGCGCCGATAAAAAAGCTCAACAAATCCTTCGATATCGTTAAGAATAGCGCTAAGGTAAAGGAGACTAGGAAGATGGAAGATAAAGCCAGCGTGCTGCCGGTGTACAGGAGCGCCGTGCAAGGAACTGATATAGATCTAAGTAACAGTAAGAGGCGCGTCGGTTCCAAGCTGAGGCTGCCGTTTTCTCCGCCCCGGGCCTTGGATAAGCCGAAGATGAACTTCTTTCAGAACAAGAGCGGCTTGCCTGAGGGCAAGCTGTCCCCGCTGCTCTCGAGTCCGGTGCGGCGCACGATATCCAACGAGTACGTGCGGCTGAGGTTCGCGAACGACACGGTGGTCCGGCGCACTATAGACGGCAAGTCCGTGCCCAAGATAACGCCCAAGATCCAGTCCATCATACCGGAGAGCCCGGTCGATAGCGAGGACCCCTTCCTCAATCTCAGCCCCAACAAGAAATATACAGTGACAGTGAACAATAAAGTGCGCTGTGACAAGGATAATTACGTTATATTCGACCCGGCCACGGGGTTCGGGCCGGAGGCGGGCCGCTCGCGGATCCCGCTCAAATCCCCGACGGAAAAGTCTCGGATCCCGCTCAAATCTCCGGGCGGGGAGCATCCCGGTCCGGCTCGCAAGTCGGCTAACGTGAGCGACACCGACAGCGGGATCCTGTCGCCCAACTCGCCCGTCGACACCAGCGAGAGAGGATACTATGCGAACGCCGCGGCTTTCACTGATACCGCTAGAAAGTGTACGGCGAGTGCGGACATCACTATTGTGGATCCCGGACTGGCCAAGAAGGCGGCTGATCAGATACAGGTGAGTCAAACTTACTTAAAAACTTATTTAAGAATTCGTACAGTTTTATTATTCATTGTTTGTATTTTGCTAACTAAAGTTTCAGTAAACTTTTTACGGTAGTTATTTAACGCCATCTTGTGGCGAGTAGATGAACTAAAGTTGTATAAACTCGAACCATAGTACTATGGGTTGTAACGTGGTGATCAATGCATAAAAGTAGCTTTGCGCCATCTAGTGTCGAATAGCTGAACTAATATGGTTTACGTACGAAACATTTTACAGCTGAACATGCAACTCTGTTCTGCACAAGGTACTCGAGTAACTCCATAGATGGCGCTTTCTCACATTTATTCTGTACATACAAACGTGATTCAAATAAATAGAAGGAGCGGCAAACTGCTAAATGCGCACATTATTCTTGAGCAATAGCGCAGTTAATTTTAAATTAGGCCCATTTAGCGAAAATAATGAGTGGGGTGGAAGCGTCTGCCGCGGGCTTGTTGTTATCCGTAGGTAGAGCGTTTGATGCGTGTATTGTACTCGCACAATACAGTCTGGACCATTGATTGTGTTGGTCATTATTATGGTTATAAGTAGTACATATACAATTCAAAACTTTTTTTTAAAAGCGTTGACAACTCAGTCGTGCGAACGGCTGCCTTTCATTCTGTAGTTTGTAAATTCGATCTCTGCCAATGAGCTTCAGGTTTCGGTAAAGTAAACCACCGTTAGGATGCTATAGCGTGGTTTTAGAGCATTTTCTAGTGCTCGCATGGCTAGAACCCATCCTCAAGTTGAAAAATCTGTCGCCCATCATTCTGTGTTCCGGCAGCCTCCTTGAAAGCCAGAATTACTCCAGACTAGTTCTGTATTTCACGTCCAGAGTATCGCTGACTCGAGTCATATCTTATAATATATAGTATCCTTACCTATGTATTAGTACTTACTACGCGGGAGCGTAGTAAGGATACTAACAAGTAGGGATACTTGTTGATTAATTGCCTAGCTGTCCTGTGTAAAAAAGAAATTGGGACTTTTTCGCTACATGTGACTTAAATTGCAAATTAGATTAGTCAGTACTTCCATAATTAAATTAATTTTTATTCATTTATTTTTCTAAAATGTCATTTCACTTATAAAACTCAACTTCAGATTATTCTATATCATTTTGGCTAGAAGTTATGATAAAAATAAATTTAAGCATAACTTAAGAATAATAAACAACATGATTTAATTATTATTTATAACTTCAGATTATAAAAAAATATTAAATCACAAAAGATTACGTCCAAACGTCCTTTGCTCAGAACTGACCATCAGACTCGCAGCATTCCCCCGCTGCATGACGAGGTTGATTGGAATCGAATTGGAATGGTAATCGCGAGTGGTATCGCATGCGAAGCTGTCCTCGCGTCGCGTGAGAATCAGTTTGATTGCACTCATGCACTCGTGGTGTGAATGGTAATCGCAGACGACGCCTGTACTGCTCGCGCATTCGCTCCTCCATCCCTGTTCCTACATTGAAACATGTTAAGTACAAGTTCATGTACTCCATTTTGTACTAAATGCGAGTGAACGAGAGGGAAACAACTGTAAATTGCTTTCTTTATTGAAGCAAGTTCCTAATGTAACAATGTAGGTATGTGACTCATTAATGTCTCTTACTTGCTTGCTGCAAAAAAAAATGTTACATGGTAAATTTTTGAAACGGAAAAAATATCGAATAATAGCTTCAAGGCTGTCTAAAGAACAGCTCTAAGAATATTTATACTTATTTTGGTACCAATCAGACTTGTGATTAAGAAGAGCAACTGGTTAAAAAAATCTGAATAAAGTTTTTTGAACCTGTATTCTAAAATATTGATTTTTAGCGAAAAAACTCTGAAATCAAGATTTTGCCTTTACCAAGTCAGAGGTCTTCAGGAGGCTTGAAATACTCTACACCAGAGCTTGACCACTTAGCTAATACGATGAAGAAGAATTAGGTGTACTAATAGACCACTTATTACCTACCACTTATTTACTTGAAGTACGTAACCTCTCACCTGGTTAGAACCGTCTTGTTGAGGAGTTCTCATCTCGAGAGGCTCGAGACAAGCACTCTTCATGTGAACAGCTTGAAGTAAGGTGTCGGAAAATAAAGCTTAAAGACATATATTTCCCGCAAAGATTACATTGATAACTTACGTGAGAACATACTTAACTAATTGAAACTAAACAGATAGCCCATGTAACGCATTCATAAAAGTGAGTTAACCTTTTAATACCTTTATAAAGGTACTTGCTGAAATTATTCAGGAAGCTAGTAGAAAGGCATAAATCTGTATTTTTGTAATATATGTGTAATAAATGTGCTTTGATTTTGTTTTTATTTATTCAACTTACGGGATACGAAGTCAGACTGTGGTCAAACGTAAATGTAACACGTAAAATACGTCAGAAGGTTGTAATACTTACTACCGGAGAGGCTTTCTTATTCAACATAGGAGAAAAATTTCTTCAGATATTTTAGTAACATAGAATGTTCTTCAGATATTTTCGAAAATTATTTTGTCAATCCTTGATAATCGAACATTGGTCTAACGTGAACCTCATAAAAAATCTACTTTAAAAATGTAAGTATTTCCACAGAATAATAACTAGTACTTCGGTATTTCTCAGTAATTTTATTAACACATGTTCTATGTTTCAACTTAGTGCAAAAGTTAGTTCTTTTTGTAAAATTTGCCTTTTTTCTATTTGTTTTTGTAGTTTTAGTTCAGTTTTAATATTTGCATATGACCTTTTATCTAAAGAAAATATAGACGATGTTACGTTAATTTAAGTTTTAAACAAAATACCTAAATTAAATAATATAATTTACAAGACTGTTCGGGAAAATGCTAATTTTCGGGTTTCAAATAAGCTGACGTAAAATCTTGATAGTTCACACATTTGTACAATAAAATATTAATAGGAAATCCCTCTTGCCTAAGCTGTCTAGGTCGAGGATGAAATATGAGGACAAAAAACTGTAAGTACTTCCGTATTATGAAAGAAATATGAGAGCTAGCGGAGTCCCCTTGAACGGTAACATCTACGTACATGTAGGTTTGTATGTATGTATGTATGTACCGGAAGTGCGGGTTCATATATCAGTTTTGGAGGTCGTAAATATTCCACTCGCGGTGTCAGATCGCGGTAGCTTGAGGGATTTGTCTATTTGAACAATGGCTAGGTTCCTGTATGTATAGGGAATACATTTTGAGGATTCCAGTTGTAGCGTAGTTCTGATGTTTTCTTACTTCTTACTTCTTCTGTGGTCTTCAAATCAGCTTCGCTCCTTTGCTTATTCATGTGAGACGGTATGAACTTTATTTTTTTTAATTAGCTCCTGTTAAAGAACACATGGCTTAGCATCAGGCAAGCCTTAGTCAAGCGCCAACTAAAACAAGTTAATATCCAGAAAATTATATTATATTTGTACAATAATCATTTAGCACTAAAACTTTGACTTAAAGACTAAAGTCTTTAGAGGCCGCTAATAATAAGTATTATTTACTCAACAAATTGTATTTTTTAGACAGCTGGTTCATTTGTATAACATGAAAAGTATAATACTAAGATTACCAAAACATTTAACTGACCTACATTTATGCACATTCTATTTTTATTAATGCACAAATACATAGGTGTTTTCTTTAAAAAAAAAAACATTTCATGCCATTTCAGATGTTGTCCTAAACTCCACTTGTCCATGAACAGCCCTTTGACAGGTCTGACAGTAAATCTCCTCAAAGGCCAATAAAATAAAATAGGTATGAGATGATATAGTCCCCTCTGCACAAACACACCACCGACTGCATTATTTAATACCATATAGACAGGCGGGATCGCCAAGGAACCGAGAATATATCTTCTTAATATATAATATATATAAATCTCGTGTCACAATGTTTGTCCTCAAGGGACTCCTAAACCACTTAACCGATTATAAGAAAATTCGCACACCATGTGCAGTTCGATCCAACTTGACAGATAGGATAGTTTAAATCTCAAATTATAGTCGCAATTTTAATTTATTGTTAATTATTGTCTGTTATTATTTGACAGTCACAATTATCTGTTAACTCCAAATGATTCTAACAGATGTCGATACCTTTCGACTGGGTTGAGTAAGTAATCAATATATGGCGCTGCTATGGTAAATCTACGAACGTGTCATATAAGCTACACTATCTATTTTTCATACCCCTAAGTGAGGCAAAACAACGTTTGCCGGGTCAGCTAGTGTACTATAAAGATATACTGAAAACTAGACTCCTGTTTTGCTTCTTACGGCGTATTGCCAATAGATAGATAAACACTTAATTGAAACACTCACAATAATTAAATAACACTAACTGTCACTGGCAATGCTACCCGCTGAAACCGGTCTCTAATCAGGAAACCAGATCTAAAAATGTACACGAACAAAACAGAACTTACAGATAAGAAGGATATGCTTTTTTTGTGTTTAGTCTTTATCATTATTTTCATCATCACCACCAGTTATCTCGATCTGCTAAGAATACACTCTCTGGAAAATCTTAGGTAAATGAATAAAAACAAATATGTACGTTAAATATGGATCTAAAAAGCGAGTGTGGCTCAGTGGTAATAACGTCTGCTTTTCAATCAGACGGCCCCTGGTTCGATCCCGGCCCTACACCAATGACTTGTTCTTCAAGTTATGTGTGGATTTGCACTCCTTTACGGAAAACATCGTGAGGAAACCGACATGTTTGAGGACCACAATATCCGATGACGTGTGTCATCAGCCAACCCGCACTTGGCCAGCGTGTTGGATTATGGCCTATATCTCTCTCTTCATGAGAGAAGGCCCCGAGTCCTAGAACGTATAGTGCTATATCGGTTGTGTTAGCCATTACCACAGGACCAACTAGAAATGGTTCAGTATGGGGTTAACCAGCCGTGTGTGAAATGTGTCCTAATATTTAATCAAATCCTTTTATTGAAGTCAATTTTTCCGTAATTCAACTGATTTGTTTTTAAAGTCGGGTAAACATAGTGTGAAAATAAAACGCAGTAATCAATCTAGTTTTTGTTATTCTATCCTGTAATTTAACTACCCCTTCCTGCTTGTCTTACTTTCACTTTTATTCGTGTTTAAAAACTTAACAGCTCACCGTATCCTGTATGTATTTTTATTCTGTTGGCCCTACCATGATCTCCTAGCTCTGTTTACAAGGTAATCTTAAAAAACTTAGTAAGAAAAAATAAAAAAAAAGTATTGAACACTGAGACAAGGTTACCAGTCTTTCGCTGTTCTATCGGATACATTTCGGAGAGTGTGCATTGCAATTGCGCAACTTTCTACCCCCATCTCCTTTGCACTATAGAACGAACAGAGGAACCAAAAAGAGACAGCGCTACACAGTGGAAATCCCGAAGATTCGCACAAAGAGCTTCACCTCAACATTTCTAGTGATAATAAATAATTTATTTGCACTAATAGGAATATTTGTTTATCCTATTTTACGTTAGTGTATTATAGTGAGGACTGCTAAGCTTTGGAATTCTCTACCTACGACTCTGTTTCCTGTGAATGGTAAAAATATTTAAGGGTGTCTATAGTACGTCTATTTGAAACCAACTTTTATTTTTCAAGACATTAAAAAATGCACGAAAAATAAAGTTTCTTCATATATTTTGTCACGGATTATTTTATTTCCTTATCTATTTCGCGAAAATTAGACTATTAAAAATAATAATGTTAGGACACATTTCACACAACTCTTTAACCCTTAAATGGACAATGTTGTTTTTAACAACATACTAAAAACCACACATAAAATTGACCTTCAATGAATTTTTTTTTTATTTTGCGCAATGTAGTTTATAAACAACACTCACATTATTGCAAAAATGTATACTAAATTAATGTCTTGATTTTTTACTATTTTTTCCTAGACAGTAAAACATGCACATACTATTACACAGATATATTTTTTTAAAACGGGAAACAAAAATCGTCTATTTAAGGGTTAACCCCATACTGAACCATTTCTAGTTTGTGTTATGGTTGCTAGCACAACTGTTATACTACATATACATACATATTTTATTTAGATACATATTCAATACCCAGACCCACAGCCAACAAATTTAATTATGCACAAAGATGTCGTAATCGATTCCTGGAACCTTCGGATTGGCAGTCCAGCATGGTAACCATAACACCAACGAGGTCGTCATAGAGAGGTAGAGGTAGGGCCCTTGAAGGATTAGGCGCCATAAATTATATTTTCCCTAGCGTGAGTAACGTCTCGTCTCGGTGACGTACCGGCGTGTCACGCGACTAATGGGCTCGCATTATTATTTTACTCCTTACCTATAGTAGGGCTTGGTACCGCAGCTCGAGGGTTCGATCCCCGCCAAATAAGTTCGAGGTTTCGTTGGAGAAAAATGTTGTGAGGCAACCATAGTATGGAGCCAAAGTATCATCAAGTATCTTCTCGTGCTTGCTCGAGTTGAAAAATCTTTCGCCAAGCACCTAACGGTGTGATCCAGCAGCCTCCTTGTGTGCCAATTATTGTATCAAATACTAGTGACGTCACTGACCAAGTCGCATAGCATTTGAACAAAATCGCACAGTTCGTAAAAAAATCAAAATCAAATAGTTTTTTTAGTACAAATATAGAGGTGAAACGTACTATGAGTAATTAAATACTAAATTATAGCTAAGTCTTAGTGTACGTTTTGCCATATCCACTGCGCCCCGCGCTAATTATCATATGATCCTGCGGGGCAACAGTATTTTGGTATCAAAGACTTGTGACGTCACTGCCCAAGTCGCATAGCATTTGAACAGAATCGCACAGTTCGTAATGAGTTGATGTCTTAATTAAACAAGGTAATATCCATTTCAATGAAAATGTATTTAAAGATAATGATATAAATCATCGTATACCTATACTTGTATGTGAAACTTTAATACCTACAAAGTACAGAAAACTAGTACTTCTTATATAACTTTTACAAATAACATTTTCTTTTTAGATCAATAAATCGTTAAATATAATCTACAGCCAATGTCTAAATTTATGATCAAAAGAGTAAAGAAAGGATAAATCCATTACCGCAGTTCAAAGTAGTTATTGATGTTCATAAACATAACTCGTTATTGAATATCGAACACTTTTTGAACAAAAAATAGCTGTTTGTTTGAAATTCTAGCACATTACACTTTTAGAGAGACGTTAGACTACAAATACATAGTTTATTTGTTGTGTTGTGTTTATTTGTTCATATAAACCACAAACGCATAGTTTATTTTCAATTTTATCCAAATCGGTAAAATACAATACATTTACGTACTCTTATTGTTTACTTTGAAACAGATGTTATTGCTAACTAGCTACGTGGCGTTACCCGCGTTTCCGGGATAAAAAGTAGCTATGTGTTTATTGAAGGTAAAAGCCGCACGGTTCGGCCTTTTGTGCGTAAATAAGTAACAAGCAAACACACAAACTTATTCATTTATAGTATGTAATAAAAAATAAAGCTGATCTAGATATAAGTCATGTGTGACTCAATGTAGTATGTATATAGCTGTTTTGGTGGTAAACCAAGATTAGATAAGTAAATACTGCAATTTTTTTGTAATAATTTCAGTTTACATCCGTCTGCTTTGCCGCGTTATTCGCTAAAATTAGTACTAAATTAACCACACATCAAAGTTCAACCAATAATGTATTTAATTATGTTTTCAATTTTATATTGTTTTTTCACAAGACCAAAATATGATTGAAACTTTTTAATAATATGCCATAAATGATTATAATTCTTTTTTTCATTTCATATAATGTCATACACTCACACCTAAAATAACTGTAATGTCTCGAGTAGAGGTTTGCCCAAAAATTTGTCAGCGTCATCACCCCGCGCGAGCCGGGACGGGGGCGGTAATTAGTGTGCTCCGGATATTCCGAGCCCTTATCTTGTACAGGGCTACCGCGCACCGACTACTGCCTAGATACACTTCTCAATAATGCATTCAATAAACAGATAAAACAGACAGAAATTGTATACATAATTTGTCAAATTATAAGCAAGTTAAATTAAAACATTATAATACAATATTAATTAAAATCCATATACAATGTCAAATATATTAATAAATAATTAAATCATAATTTAACATTAATATTCTTACATCGTCACATAGTAAAAAAAAAAAAATCTTATTCATAATTTCTAATAACATTTCGCAATGTAATTGCAACCTTTATACTATAACATAAACGTCTATAATGAAACATCTGAGTTCTTTTGGAAAGAAAAAATATATTATAAATTATCATACGAAACAATAGAAATAAAGTATGTCAAATCAATCTTTAGGTACATTACTAAATTTCGAGAAGGATAGCGCCATCAAAATTTGTGAAGGAGAGCAAACTGAATAAACGTCACTAAATTTCAGTACTAAGGTTAATAAAATTATGATTACTACATTTTATCGTAAAAATGTTGATATAATTATTTATTTGACCGCATATACGAGTATGTATCGAGATATGAATAAATGACATTCTCTGAAGTAAACTAACAAAAATTAATATAAAACTAACTATTTACTAAGTTTTGAACTATCAGCGAAGCGAGTGTACCGGACTCCGCTGCTCAACTCGCAACACCAACTTTCGTACAAGTGCGTCCTCTGGAGATAACCGGACCGAGCGAAGCGAGTGAAATGAAAAAGTTTCCCAAGGTGTCAAAGAGTGAGCGGAGTCCGTTTCGCTTGCAGTAGAAGGCGGCGGGCATTATTACACATCCAAATCACCCTGATTTTTTAGATCGCCAAACTCACCCCACACAAGACTCGCTTGTATCACCAGTAGCCCTGTATAACGGAGTGACGTCTAAAAATGTCTCAATCAGCCCTGCGGCTGGCACATGTCTACTCGGAAATCATTATTTTAAGGGAGACTA
This sequence comes from Mellilla xanthometata, assembly GCA_035578125.1. NCBI lineage: Eukaryota > Metazoa > Arthropoda > Insecta > Lepidoptera > Geometridae > Mellilla > Mellilla xanthometata. The sequence continues at coordinate 205,084 of JAPUBQ010000051.1, read as the reverse complement.
GTTTACTAGTCAGGGGAACTCAATTCTTCTTCTTCTTCTTCTTCGTTTGAGCTAAGTGGCCAAGCTCTGGTGTCGAGAGTTTTCAAGCCGCCCGAAGGCCTCTCAAACCACGATAGCGTCCAGATGGAAATATCACTATTTAAATGACAGTCTTATGCATGGTCACCCATCCAAAGATTGTCCGCATCGACCGTTGCTATGATTGCTTCAGATCATTTTGATGAACCGATGTTGGGCTTGCGACTTAGCTTATACGAAGAAGAAGAAAATAATAATGAAATATAGAAATAGGCGTTAATAAAAGCTATTGTTGCTTCGTAGAAAAACTTAACGACATCATTATAACGTGTATTAATAAAGAAATTGACACAAATATGATTCTTTCCTCTTATCAAGTACGTAAACATCATACATAATCTTTCTCTTTCATATTATACGAAAATAAGTCTCAGTAAGAAGATTTCAAAGTATCGGACGAAAATACAAACTCAAACAATCCTTTGAGAGCTTATACTCTCTACTAATATACTTCCTCATTGTAATACGTACCTTAATGCCTTGGAAATATGGTTTCAATATGGTGGTATAAATAAGCTTTGAACTTTGAAGCTTCCGTGTAAAAGATATGAGAGCTATAGAATAGTGTATTTGCATGAGAGTTGAAATTATTTTGTTACTAAGAAACGTTCCAACCTATTATTTGATATTGATAAGACAGTTTTTGAACACTCTTATATGTAAACATCTCACATAGGGCTGGTTAGTCCCATACTACACATATGAATAAATACTGTGTACCGATACATAATTTGACGACTTCGTTGGCGGAATGGTTACCATGCCGGACTGCCAATCAAAAGGATCCAGGTTCGATTTCCGGCACGGCCAACATCTTTGTGCTTTACTAAATTTGTTGGCTGTGGGTCTAAATATGTATGATTGTATATATATGTAGTATATCAGTCGTGTTAGCAACCATAATACGAGCTAGAAATGGTTCTGTATTAGGTTAACCAGCCGTGTGTGAAATGTGAAAAAAAATCCCTAGTAAATATAGAGGTATGTCGTATCTTCTCTAGATGTACTCACGTATGCAAAAAGCCTCCGACGCCGGCAATTTGTCCTGCGAGTAGTTGGCGAGCCTACTGGAACCTTTTGTTACGTTACCTTTCATTTGTGTCTATATGTAATTTTAATCTATTTTTCTGTCAAAGCACCTAACAATATCTGTGCAGCTTCCTTGAAAGCCAGTTATTTCAGATTAGGCATGCTCTACCTTAGGACAGAGAGACACTAGCTCGTGTAGTTACTTGTATGTCCAACTGGTCAAATGCTGAAAAAATTTAAAAGAAGCTTGACCAATTAAAAAAAAATTTGGTATAGGGATAAACTTGACCCTGGATTAACATAGGCTACTTTTAATTCCGGATTAAAGCAGGTAACAACGCAGGGTGCAGAGCGTAGATGTTTTATATTGATGTATTATATTGAGGCAAGAGGTTTATTCGAGAGGAAGTGAAATACATATCTTAATATACATAAATCTCGCGTCACAATGTTTGTCCTCAATGGACTCCTAAACCACTTAACCGATTATAATAAAATTCGCACACCATGTGCAGTTCAATATAACTTGAGAGATGGGATAGTTTAAATCTCAAATTATAGTCGCAATTTTAATTTGACAGTCACAATTATCTGTTAATTCCAAATGATTCTAACAGATGTCGATACCTTTCGACTGGGTTGAGTAAGTAATCAATAGATGGCGCTGCTATGGTAAATCTACGTACGTGTCATATAAGCTACACTATCTATTTTTCATACGCCTAATTGAGGCAAAACAACGTTTGCCGGGTCAGCTAGTGACTTGTGATAATATACGAGTAAATTAGTAAGTAACACATAAGAGACTCTCGGTCTAGTTTGAATAACTCAATCTGTAGTAGAAAGGGCCGGCGGTCGGCGCTAGCGGCTCCCTCACAGAGGAGAGCCTCTATCAGTTATTCAATTTGTAGCCCTCCGCTATCACGTGAGGGCTGGGAAGGCAGGATGCTTTGAAAAATAGCCACCATATCTTACAGATAAAGTAGCAGTTGCCAAAGTGGTCCAGGTAGACCCCCAGGGGTCCACGGGAAACTCGGCAGGGGAATACGTTGGCGTAGAAAAATGGTGATGTTGACTAACAGAACTTTGAAAGTAGCCTCAAATCAGTGAGATATGAGTATGTTTGGAAACTTAGACTTGAGATAAAGAATGTCTTGTATAAAAGCAAATTTTTAACATATGCTACTTTTATTCGTTATTGATGGACTTTTCTATCTTAATAAATGCGTTAGATTTTACATAAAAACTACGATGGAAAAGGATTTTGGATAACTTTAGTACACTAAAAATAATCTAAATGCTCTAGTCTTTACATAAATATTTGCTAGTGATAAAGTTACACCTGCAGTGTAAGAACACCTTTATTTATTCATCTTTACATTACAAATTTTTGGAGTCTTAACTTTTTTATCAAATAAGTATGTTCAAAACACTTCAAAACTTTACCACTTAATATATTTATTTCATAAAGAATCCCTATATCCCTTGGTCACGCCATCACGCGTTAACGGACCGATTTCATTTTTTTTATGTTGTGTTTATTAATTAAAATTAAATAATCATAGTTAAGATCAGCTAGCTCAATGAAAAAATGGGACAGTCTAAAACGACTTTGGCACTGTAGTGTTTCCTCGCGTTTCCTCTCCCAAGCAGAGGAGAGCGAGGCTGTGCCGCGAGCACCCTCGCATCCCGCGGGAGAGGCTCGGGCGGGCGGATCGATGCCTCCGCCCAGCGTCAGTGCTCAGCCCCGCGTCGGCGACTCCGCACGCCCGCCCTCAGACACGCCGTACGCTTTACGCGGGAACAATATACTTAAACTAATTTTATACCAACTTAAGTGAGAAAAGTGATACGTTTTTATACAGTGTTATCTTTTGTAAGGCAGGGACGGGGTAGTGTAAAGTGTAGTAAAAGTGAGTCGTTTGTAAGTGTATGCTCTCTGTATGTTTTGATCGAATGCCGGTCGAGGTAAACAATTGTCGATGCGATAACGAGTTTGAATTGTAGGTGGACCTTACCTTATGTCAGTAGCGTTTATGATACATACAAAGTATAACTTAATTTATAATTCGTGAATTTAGTTGAGCGTTTTAAGTAAAGTGTGACTTAAATGCGAAGACCGTTTAAAAGCTCCGTAAAAAGTAATTGTCGAAGTTAATATTTTTAAATTTATTTATTTATTGAAGAAACTAATTTATAATTTATTATTATAATTTAATACGAAACATTATATTACAATTTAATCATACAACAACAACAAAACAAAACTAGTAGTAATGATAAAAATAAATTTAAACATAACTTAAGAATACTATTTATTTACTTTATTTTTTGCATGTTATTTATAGTATTGTATGTTCAAATAGAACAAAACTGTCGATACCAATGAACCTATGTAAGTACTTGTTACACCATAATCTGTACAGTTTACAGTAAATGAACTAGGATCTGAATCTGAAAAGTGGTCAGTTAAAAATTCAGGTATAATTACTGTCTGGTTTGTATTTTAAATTGTGAATACTGTTGCGATGTTTAATGCCCATTTCGGCATTAAACAGATACTTTCAAACTCACATTTATCACGTCTATTGGTAAAGTTTTGCGGGGGCAATACTAATAAATAAAAACTTTTTATTTATTGTAATAAACGTATTTGATACTTTCGAAGAAACACAGAGTGAAATTTGGTTTCCTATTTATAGTACATAAAAGATCAAGTGCATTTGCAGAATGTTTTAGCGCATTCCTCCGTAGAGCTTCCGTAGCATTGACGTAGGCGCGTAGCGGATGGTGAATTTAGCATAAATTTGCCATTTTAAAAATAAAAATAACCAAGAGGAAGTGTAGCTTAATTTTGTCCTTAAAATTTTTGTTATATATTTTTTTTTAGTTTACAAAATTTTCGTTTTAACTATGCTGCGTAAATATTTTTTTAAACTATGTTTAAATTTATTTTTATCACCGTTTGTAAAATATTAAATATAGATAGTATTGTAAGATATCAAATTAGCCCCTATCTAACGTGGCAATGCTTCTAGTATTTTGGGCTCCTTTTCCTCTACCCCTGGTCTTATTTAGGTTAAGTTATAATTAGTAATGTTTTGTATATGTATTTTAATGTTTTTAATAAAATTAGTACCCTACAAGAGTTCTTTAGGAAAAATCGTCATTACCTTATCGCCAGGTGATACATATTTTTTTATACATGATAGGTTAGCGTTTGACTACAGCTAGCCTGATGAAGACACATTAATTATTGTCGGATTTGTATAGGTCTTGTATATTAAGTTATAAATAGTTCAATAAACTAGGCAGGACTATACAAGCTAAGTGAGTAGTATTGTATAGTTATAGCGAGTGGTGTGTGTGTGAGGGTCACGGCTAGGAGTCGTGACGGCGGTGCCTCATACATGTTGTATGGCAGGTGACACGCAGCATATATTACTATTCACGAGAACCCCGATATATGGGCAAGCGTGAACTAGACTTGCGCGGTAAAGGTTCCGTATGTTTTGAAATTTTTAAAATTGACAGACAAAAAAAAGGAGGTTCGAAATCCAAATAAAGACAAGTGAAGGAAAAATTAACTAAGATTAATTAAGATTAACGTTACCTATCACAATTCGGAAATTCTTAACTCTACACGTGTTTCGCCTAACCACAGGGCATCATCAGGAGATGCTGACTCTTCGAACGACAAGTCGAGAGTACCCTCGACTTACTCTCGACTTGTCGTTCGAAGAGTCAGCATTTCGAATAAGTTATTAGAAAAAAAATATGTTTTTACAATTTGGAAATGGTGTTGATATAAAAACTAAAGAGTTCTTAACTAGGAATAGAATACCTTGGCAATCGACAATATTATTCAGCATAGTTGACAATACAACGACAATCAAACTACCACTATTACTTTGTTTAAAGATTTAGTACAAGTATTAATCATTATCATCATCCACAGCCTGTTCTATCTCACTGCTGGGTATAGGCCTCTCTCCTGTCTTGCCATCTGTAGTACAACTATTATAATATCTAAAAATTCAATATAAAAACAAAAAACCTACTCTAATAATATCTTCGATTATTATACTTGTTCAGAATACATCCATGTTAAAAAAATCTGTATGCAAAAACAAGCTACTTAAAAAAAAAATCTATACTGAAGTAATTCTACAACAATTTCTCTACTAGATGAATCTTTCCACGATGATTTTTAAGTACAATAATAATCAATTGGATACGGAACGTCGTTATCGCAGACCTAATTTGTATATACATTTGCGTTATATCGGTGTATAATGTAGTGTTTAATCCAAGTATGGCGGAATGGCTTCATTCACGGATGTTGTAAAAATATTCCGCACCTAGCTATGACGTCAGTAACGTTATGAATGAAATATATCTCTACATCTTAATGCTTTTTTATGTGTATTTAGCCTAATATGGGGCAAACTACGTTTAGTATGGGACAAAATGAACAATACAAGCTATGTATATAAGTGAGTACTTGATAATAGTGTCGAAAATATCTATACATGTCAAAATTATATAAAATGGTACAGCACTAGACGACCTAAAGCGTATGGATAATATTAAAACTTTCCTGACAAACTTAAAAAAATTACTCATAATTAATAGTTATTATAAAGTAGAAGACTATTTAAATGATGGAACATTAAAAAAATCAAATCAATTAACAGGGTTGCTCATCTCCAGTAAATAATTGCAATGCCATATGGGTGATTATATAACTGTAAAGTGACATAAAATTTGCAATAAATTCTTTGACTTTGGTATATATGTTTTTTATCTATAGCATTAAAGGTCCTTCGATTATAATTATTTGACGACTTCGTTGGCGTAATGGGCACAATACCGGACTGCCAAGCAGTGGGTCCCGGGTGCGATTCCCGCCACGGCTAACCTCTTTGTGATACTAAGTTTGTTAGCTGTCGGCCTGAGTGTTATATATGTCAAACTAGCTGACCCGGCAAACGTTGTTTTGCCTTAAAAATATATAGTAGAAGATTCTCAGACCTACTGAATACGCATATGAAATTTGGTAAAAATCGGTCAAGCCGTTTTGGAGGAGTACGGTAACTAACATTGTGTCATGGAAATTTTATAATTCTTTATTGGACACATAAATAAAAAAGGCACAGTAAAAGACAATTAACTTAAAATTAGGGTACCACAATTGGCGGCCTTATCGCTTAAAGCGATCTCTTCCAGGCAACCTTTGGATGGAAAGGAATTTATAAACGACTAAAGAAGGACGTAGTGTACAATAAAGAATAATAAAAAACATACATATAATATTAATAATCTTATCTTAATTTATATAATCTCGTGTCACAATGTTTGTCCTCAATGGACTCCTAAACCACTTAACCGATTATAATAAAATTCGCACACCATGTGCAGTTCGATCCAACTTGAGAGATAGGATAGTTTAAATCTCAAATTATAGTCGCAATTTTAATTTATTGCTAATATAATTTGTTATAATTAACTGTAAGTAACCTATCTATATAGTAATTGAATTATCAATGAAGTAATTTGTAAAAATGAAGTATCTTTTTGTACGTGTTACTCCTAACCAAAAAGAAACCTGGCAATAACTAACCTTAGGCCTATATTACTTAAAGTAGGCGACCATACGTTTTTATCAAATCGCTAGTGCCTTGAAAATTCGCAAAACGGACACAACCATCAACGCCGTCTGCCCTCACGCGTCTGCCCGCGTTCGGGTCGCGCACTCAGCTATTAGCCGCTTCTTCCCCACCGCACGCCACGTTCGCCTGGCGCCGCTGCATTTTAAATCTGTGATATCTTCGAAAATATTTATTTAATTTACATGCTGCAAAAAGCCATATTGATCTTTATTAAATGCACAATGTATTTAAGATACTTAATTGGATAAGGATTTATACTGTATTGCTTAAAATCGCTTCGTAAATAAGCCATTATTTCTCGTACAAAGTAAAGGATAAAAAATGGTTATTGTGGGTTATTCCTAAGAGATAAACATATACCATTACGGACTTTTTTGTAGACCTTTTTAAGCTGTACAATACTGTAGTAAATTGTTTTGATCTATCTTGTAGGATACAGTCAGCGTTTGCAATGTAAGCGCAAAAAATGTGTTTTTTTACGACCTCACATTAAAAACCTCAAAAATTTTAGCCTATGTGTTATTCTGACGTATAAGCTATAGCCTATGTGTTATTCTGATGTATAAGCTATATTGTGGTAAAGTTTCATTCAAATCCATTCGGTAGTTTTTACGTGAAAGAGTAACAAACATACATCCATACATACAAACTTTCGCCTTTATAATATTAGTAGGATTTCATGTTCTCTATGAATTATATATTTCAGAAATCTGCACCAAAAATTTAAACGAATTCAAATATACTTTCAGAATTCGGAAAAACAATCGTTCATTATTTATCTTTAAAGCAAAAAAAGACGAACTCCATACATCCCGCAGCTATTCCACTATTTCCGTCGACCTAACGAGATTAAAACTGTAGTTTTTCTTAGAAACATACGGACAGACAGGAAGTGCTATAGTTACCGTGGTACTACTAGCGTGACACAGAATACCTCGCAGTTTCTTCAGCTCCTGAAACCCCGCGCCTCATTACCCTGACATATCTATCTGTAGATATATCTACGGTCTTTTCAGAGGGGCGGAGTAATTTATCGTAGCGACGCTTCTCAAACTGGAAAGTAATTCTAATAATAGGAAGAGAATCAGTTAGTGAGATAAAAATATCATTTAGACGGTATTGGTTGCTTTTTTTTAGATAATATAAATTTATTTAAAACATTAGAATACATAAAACATTACTTACTAAAACTTAACCTAAAAAAACCAGGAGTAGAGGAAAAGGTAATATATTTCTAAAATATTTACAAAGTGCCGCGTCGGTAAACTTAAAATTAGTAGCACAGAATAATAAAATTAGTACTTCGTACTAGTAGTCTTCAAAGCAGTAGAGTTTTGAAACAAAAAATCTTGGAACATCCTTCTAACTGAAAATGTATGACCTTATGTTCCAACAATGACTTGACCAATTCACTGTGTTAATCATAAAAATATTATAAAATATATACAACCGCCATAGTCACTGATGTCATTTTTTAAATAGTTCCTAAACTTCATAGAAACCAAATGTTATCAAGATCGCCTCTAACGGGGATCATCACAGTTGATGTAGAGACGCTTCACTCGTCCGGCCTATTAGATCAGTGATTGACTTTTCTGCTACATAAGTATATTCATAACCTCTTTTTTATCCCATACTTAACTCTTCTTACCAACAATAAATAGGTCATAAAAATGTTGTATGTCTCATAACACGGCACCCTTATTGGGATTTTTCAATACCAATATTATAAAGAGAAAAAGTTAGATTTTTTTTGTTTGTTCTTTCACCGTTGAGAAGCTACATTATACCCGAGTAGCATAGGCTTTATTTTGTTTCACTTTGCAACTTGGATTATTTTATAGCCCGCCCGAAGCCGGGACGAGTTGCTAGTATATACATAAATATAAATATATCAATAGGAAATGTAAAAACAATGCTAGTTGCTGTTATTAAACTGTAGTGTTATAGTCAGGAGTACCGTTCGTCCCGGCCAGTAATCTTGATAGATAGTTACCGTTTGATAAGCCGACACCGGCCGGCGCGGTGCCACACTCAAATAACTCAATGTAAATACTTTGTATAGGAAATAACGATTAACTCTTGCTCAAAATATATATCTAGCCATTCTTCTTATAAGCTAAGTATACATAATATATGAAGAAGTACTCATATATGGGATTTATTGTGGAAAAAAATATTTAATTAATAAATACGAGGACACATTTCACACATGGGCTGGTTAGACCCATACTAAACCTTTTCTAGTTTGTATTATGGTTGCTAACACAACTGATATACTTCATTTGTTAAAGTATTTATGTATATACATACACATACACAAATACTTTATATCGATACACATTTAACTCCCAGACCGACAACCAACAAACTTAGTTTATCACGAATATGTTGGCCGTGCCAGGAATCGAACCTCTGGTTGGTTCGAAATGCTATTACGCTAACGAGGTCGCCGATAAAGTAAGAAACCATGCTCTAGTATCCCAGTCACCAGAATGTCTCAGACTTGGCTTAGTAGTTTTGAAGATAATCAATTGTATGTAAAAATAATAACTAGCCAAATCAGCAAGAAGGTCCCTTGTCAAAGTCAAATAATTTAATGCGGTTTCAGAGTGTTCATGTTGTACAATTAATTTAAATGTCCTAACTGAAACCTACCACTAGGGCGTGCAAAATATATATGATGTCTGGTTTCTTAAAAACATTACATACTCGTACGTTATACATTGTGATACATTAGATTAATTAAAAAAAGTTAATTACATCAAATAAACAATAACATGTCAGGTAAATTTAAAGGTATAAAATTCTCTTAATGTATAAAAACAATTTTCAGTCAATAATATTGATAATTTACTCTTAAATACTTTTATGCTTTCTTGTTTAATTAAATTGTGTAGATGATTATATATTTTTATGGGATTATACGAGCAATTATTAACATAATATGCCGTTCTAACTTTCTTTTTGCAAATAATTCTCCCCGTTCGGACTGGCATTAAATTTGTACCAAATAAATTGAATGTGAACTACGTTTGCATATATCATATGTCAGCTTCAAAAAATAGACCTCAATTTATCTTCCGCGGAAGTCTGCGGATAAAGTCACTCTTCCTACGTGTCAATAACATAATTATCCGGTCTGGACTATAAAGGGCATTAGCATGGGAAACACGGGTCCGCTTTGTATGGAAGCCGTGTTCCATCATACATTGATATTCAGCTGGATAGCGCCTGCATGGTGAGACAACCTTGAACATATCGATATCATTTGGCTAGTCGGCTAGCGAAATAGTTTGATCTTGTAATAATAGACAACAATTGTATAATTCCTTTGAGGTGCTAGATGTCTTATTTCTTGTTTCTTATGTATTGTTTTTATTTGAAGTTTGTGTCACAAAATAAATGTTTCTTTCTTCTTCCTTTCTATTATGAGTTGTGTTCCGACTTCTGAAAAGCGTTTTAGTAAAAAATATTTTGTTTTTATTATATATTAATTTTTATACTAGCTGCGCCCCGCGGTCTTACCCGTTGTATGTTTTAAATCCAGAGTCTAAGCTACTTTCACACCAAATTTCATTAAATTCGGTTAAACAAATTAGTGAGAATAAGCGTGAAGAAGTAATAAAAACACACTCATATACAAATTTTTCGTTCAATCGGTTTTATTATATTAGTAGAATTTTCATAAAAATCAAATAATTATATACTAATCTAATAACGTAACATAGAATCTGTGTAAAAAGTGTTTCTATTATAATGAACTTTGCAAAAAGTTTTTGTTGAATATCTATAAGATTAAATATAACTCGAGTTAATTTAAAATATTTTTTTTACTTTGAATGGGTTTGCTTGATCGCTATTCACCTAATGCTAAGCGATATTGTGATCAAAGGTAAGATAATTAACTAATTTAATAATCATCATCTAATGATTTGAATGTTCATTCTTGCATCAGCGAGCCAAGAAGCGGTTTTTTTTACTGTTATTATTGAACTTATTTCAGAAACTGGGGTAAAAAGTTGCAGCGAATTATTCCTAGTCATTGTTTTGAAACATATTAAAAACCTAATATAATCTCTCAAAGATAATTAGAAACCACACAATACTCGCCATTTGACGTAATAACCTAATAACTAATTAACTCGCCCACATATTTCACTTCCTCGAAGCGGAACAGACCCCGGGCCCTCATAAATCAAAGCTATCCTAGTTACCCACTGAGCCAGAACAATAACTCAAAGCGAGTCGCGGTCTGCTCCTCCCAACTTATGACACTTAAGTTATGACTATATAAGTGATAGTCAGTACTTCAAGTCGGAACAAACTTATATTTTCTAAGTATCTGTTTTAATAGCTTTTTCAATACGATGATAGCACGACTGCGTGCCGTTTTACATCCTAAAGAACGTGGGTTCGATCCCTAGCTTCTCCCTAGAGTTTCCAGTGGGAAAACTTTAGCATGGTGGTACAGTATTTTCTAGTGCTTGGTTGGCCAAGCACTTACACAAATACTGAAAAATCTGGCGAATCTCCTAACAATCTGTCCGACAATTATTTCAGACTAATCATGCTCCACCTTAGGTCAAAATGTTGATAAAACCTGTGACGTTAAGCGCCCTGCTGGTCAAATGTTGCAATGTGTAAAAAAACGAATATAAAAATTTAATCAACTGAGATTAAAGATTTTGCTAATTAAATATTGAATAGCTCGATTAATAATCACTTACTTATATAATCACTTATCTAATATTGATTAACAGTAAAAGTCTAAAAGCTATTAGCATTAAACTGCATAATTACAAAACAGAGTAAGTTGAGGTACTGTCTGTCAGTCAATGTACGTAGCATGATCGAGCAGGGAAGTTATCCTGCAAGTCCCGCGGGTAGTGTAAGTTAATTCGCTTTCACTTGAACAGAACGCTTAATTAAGCTGCGGTGTGCTTAACTTAACTTAGTGCGAACTTTCGCGAGCTTGCGACTTTGTTCGCGCACTGTACAAGGATTTCATTAAGCTTAGGCCATACCAACGCCTGAAACTGGATCCGCGGTGGCGGTTCATTGTGATAACGTGTTGGTACGAGTATTTATGCGGCCTCAGTGCTAAGTGAGAAGCTTCTCAAACAAATTATACCGACAACTCGAGGGCACCGTAATGCGTATAGCGTTTGTAACTGGGCTACAAAGTCTTGAACATAAGCGCAAGGTTGCCAGTCTGTCTGTATTTTATCGAATACATTTTGGAGAGTAGATTGAGAGTAGAGAGTAAATTGTGCAGCTCCATTGCACGGAGCTGCACAATTTAATTCCCGCTTCTCCATTCCACTACAGAACGAGCAGAAGCTCAGCGAAGAGACACCGATTCACTGTCGAAGTTCCGATGATTCACACAAAGCATTTTGCATCGACCTTCATTGTGAGAACTGCGAAGCTTTGGAACTTTCTTCCTGAGTCTCTTTTTCCCGAGAAGTATAATTTGGGGGTCTTCAAATCTAAAAGAGTGAATAGGTTCCTTCTAGGCATGCGTGATACATCTTAGACCACAGTAAAGCTGCAAGCTGCGGTCAAACGTAAGGCTATTTATCATTTTAAAAAAATCCTTGAAATATTTGACGCGATTGGCTGGCGAAGTCACGTGGGTCCTTACTGCAGCTAATCATCGCGTTACGACGCCGTTGAGTGTATCGATAACTCAGCGGTTGATATAACAAATTTCGTACTCGACATTCTGATTGGTCGATCACCGTGGACGCCACCGGACGTGAGGTAACGTGTTGGTCTGACCGAGACTTAACTTGAAATTTGGTGAACTTGCGATTTCGTTCACGCTGAAGTGTGGAGAGGTTTCATTACAAAGTTTTGAAGAAAGCACAAAAGAAAACATAAGGGTAGAGGGAAATACTTTGGTTCAAAAATGTCGGGAAGTAAAAATTGTACGCAATGGATTTTTGTAGGGACTGCATGTGGAAGAATGAAGGTTATATTAATCAAGTCTTTAAAGTTTGGGTACTTTTTATCGATGAGATTAAATAATATATTTATACAGGATATGATAAAAATGTACGCAATGTAAGGACGGCTTAAGTGCGAGATTTTTTGTTCTACGACTTTTGAAAGTTTATAAAAAAATATTCGTTTCTACATACATTTTGACAAAAAAAAACAATTGTTCCATACAAAAAGGTCGCAGGCTCGTCTGCGTATCTGTGTTTGGTTAGACATACTAAATTGCGTAAGTTACCAGTTACTATTTTTTATTTATTTCGTCCCGATTCATTTTCGTGTAGTTAACTCTATAAATAGTACTTTTTTCAAGTAAGTAGAGAATTCTTCACACGACAAAGCCCCATTATTTCCAAAAACTGTTAACAAGATAATAACTCAGCCGAAGAAACCTCGAGACGTCGCGTTTCAGAAGTTACCATCAATCGAGACTCACATTTCAAACCCCACGTCGCGTGAAACACCTTCAAAGCGAGACTACCGGTACTATCTCTATTTCCGTACACAATAAGATAAATGACCGAGCGAGCGAAAAGAGCGCAGCGTCTCTCTGCCAACGAGCCAAACTAGCTTTCGTAACTTGTCACACAAGTTTTACTATTTAATTCTTGTTTATTTCGCCAGCGTTGATTGCATCGTTTTGTAGCTTTTGTCCAATTACCGATTAAAAACCATATTTTTAGAATATTTTGTAAATAAATATAAATTAAATTAAATAGGTCAGATTAATTAAAAGAAAGAAAACAGTTTATTAAAAACACAAATAAAGGTACATAAATCAATAGATATTCGGTTTATAATTATATAGAGTTGGTCAAGTGATTGTTGAGAATTGTGATAATGATTGGAACGTAGTTCTTAGTACAACTTTATTAAGTTGACTACATAATAATGGTTACCGTACCAGGCTGCTTGTCAAACCCAAAGGGTTCCGGTTTTAATTCTCGGCATGTCCAACATCTTTGTGATCTAATTTGCTAGCTGTCGGTTTAGGTGTTCAATATGTGTCGATATAAAGTATTTATATATGCAATATATACTCGTATGCTGTGTTAGCAGACATGATACAAACTAGACAAACTAGAAATGGTTTTAGTAAAAAAAAGTCATCTACGCTTCTGGCTTTGCTTTACTTACTCCACAAATACCCTCACGAGCATATATGTATTTATGTATATATTGCTATTTTTTAATTAAAGTATTTTTCGCAATAACTGTTGTGAGTGAAAAGTGTTTGTTGGACAATGCCTCCGACGTAGGCCTGACGAAAATACAAAAAAAAAACTAGAAATGGTTTAGTATGGGGCTAAGCAGTCGGTGTGAAATGTGTCCTGATACTTATCTTAACATAAATCTCGTGTCACAATGTTTGTCCTCAATGGACTCCTAAACCGCTTAACCGATTATAATAAAATTCGCACACCATGTGCAGTTCGATCCAACTTGAGAGATAGGATAGTCTAAATCTCAAATTATAGTCGCTATTTTAATTTATTGCTAATTATTGTCTGTTATTATTTGACAGTCACAATTATCTGTTAACTCCAAATGATTCTAACTGATGTCGATACCTTTCGACTGGGTTGAGAAAGTAATCAATAGATGACGCTGTACCCCTAAGTGAGGCAAAACAACGTTTGCCGGGTCAGTTAGTAAACTATAAAAAAAGCAAGTATCTTGTCCCAAGACTTTCTGTTTGCGAGGAGTACTGTTCGAAGGACTAGTGATAAAAATATAGTAGGAGTAGAGTCAAGTTCGCGCTAAGCCGAGGGTACACGTTACTATTCCTATTCCGTGCTGAGGACATCTCCCGCGGTCACTCACCCCGCTCGCCGGGACTCTGCCCAACTTATTGTAAACACGATGCACTTTCAACATCTTGCTCCGACACTTCTGGGTACAGGACAGAATAACTGGGTATTTAGGATTAGTTTTAATTAGTAGGTAATTTCAAACCCGTCTTTTGATCCAGTAGGTACATTGTGGAGTAAAAATGTATTTGTCAACACAAATATACTGTGACTACTGTCACTGTGTCTACTCTGTGACGTACTCTTGGCTGTTCCAATGGACAGCCAAGAGTTTGTCGTTATCTACCCTCACTTTTTAAGAAAGGTAGCGCTTGAAGTTGTGTCTGTAGATCGGCTAACTAAGGCGATTATCGAGGTTAATCAACGGTCGATTCGGACAGTTTTTGGATGGGTGACCATCCACAAGACTGTCGTTTAAAAAGTGCATTGTCATCTAGACGCTACCGTGGGTCGGATGACGCGTTAAATTTTAAGTCCCTGCTGTTAGTCTTAGTATATTTGGTGCGGAAGCGTAGAAACCAAGATCGAGCTTTTTTATAGCTTGATTTTTATGTTCTCCTAGTGCAGAAACCACAAGAAATCTTTATACCATAAAATACAGATACAGTAATGTAGTGTACTATTTTTTATGATGTAATAAATTTCCCAAAAAATATATTTGTTATCTTACATGTTTAAAGAACTTTGCAGATTTGACTTTACTATAAAATGGTTTTGTGACAAATTCTTCACAAGACCGCTACACTTAAACGATTTCTAGGTGGTTTCTATGGTAAAAATACCATTTACATTTGAATAACTATTTAAAAAAACAAGTTTTATACAACCATAAAAATATGTACTTATGACAAATTCTACAGACACTTTTCGTACTTGATCGATTTGTAGCCTTCTTATAATGGTACTTTTTGTACTGAATAGTGAACCCGGTTGATTCTATCCTGTCATCGGAACGTAATAACTCCCCCCGGGGGGAGCCAGCTAGCTATTCAGCAAGAAACCCACGGAATGTGGGGAGAGAGGACGCTTCTTGACCAACTACTCAAATATAAAGCTATATATGGATCATGTCATGTCAAAATAACCTATCAAGTGAGAGTCTGGTCCCACAAGAATGATACGGGGCCCTATCATTTTCGAAATGAAAAGAAAAAAATCACTTGTTTTAGAGGTTCAGGAACCCCGCTTTATTTACTAATAATATTTCTTTCCTGTTTTTAGCCGGGATCCTTTCACTAAGATTGCGTTATTTATTCATCCGTCAGTAGTTTTATGCGTCTGTCACTCAAGACGTGTTGTGTCTCATGAACCATAACAGCTAGAAGATAATTTTCACAAATGATCTATTTCTATTGTCCCTTTTTCCCCTATAGTAAAAATAAATAAATAAAATTTTTGAATGGAGGATTTGCGATGTGATCACCGATCTAGAATCGTTATTTGATTTAGGTAAGAAATCCGAAATAAATTCGCTATTCAATAGAAAAAAGTTCTACAGCCCGCGATACATGTAGAAAACAAGAACAATAAAACAATTTAGACATTTATTTATGTGTTTAATTTATAAAAGTCGTAGAAATTCACATAAACGCTTTTCTTTATAGCTTTTTTTAAACTTTTATTTCGATTAGTTTTGCAATTTCCGTTTCATTTCCGAGTGTTAATAGTTTTCGCCTACTAGAAAGTTGTGCGTGTTACCAGACGGGGGGTGTCCCTAATTCATGTTATTATTGTTTCATTTCTATTTGGGAAACTAAGGATTTGGAATGGAAACAAGTTTAGCTTAAATATCTTTTAACATATACATACAAAGATAATATGCTTATTTTTTATGATAATAGTTGTACCACAACTTTACAGAATTGTGCAAATACTAGTGTGATCTGGTTTGAATTCTTGAAGAATTTACTAGAAAAAAGATTTGAAACTTAAAATCTCAGGATGCACACTTCGGTAATGTGCAGAGTTTTGTAATCCAAAGCTTAGATAGAGCTTGCAATTGACATCGGACCAGATTAGCGACAGGTCATTTTTTTTACTTTTACAAAAAAAAAATACTACTAGTAACAACACATAATGATGTATTTTTTTGGTACAAAAATAGATTGAATTGTCTTGTAAAATACTTGCCTTTAAAAACAGAAATAGTTAACAAAAATAGCATTTTCTTATTTCACCTATTTTCGCTTCATCCAGAAAGCAAGAACACAACCCTGTAAATCCGTGACAAATACGTGCACTTTCCGAGACGCTCAAGTGCAATCAAATATGAGCTTTATTTGATGGGTGAAATAAGATCGATTTTAGCATATCTTGTTGCGCGTAGAAGGCAGTTAGGGCGCTATGTTTGCCCACAAGCGATCGATAGGGCTGAAGCCTCCGACCAAATTGCAATTCCACGATAATTTGCAAACGTTACTGGATATGGCAACACAACTACACTATCTCAGTTGTCGCTTTTTTTGTTATGAATTTTTGCATTGTAAATAAGTAAAATTAAGTATTTTGATTTAAAAAAACCTATTTTAGGTATTTAAGTAAAAAAAAAAACAATAAGCAGTCTCGTTGCAAGTATGTCTAATACTTTTCAGTTAGTCAGTGTGTACATCATAACTAAGCTTCCTACAGTATTAAGATATTATATACCCGTGTTAAAATACCCTACATTATCTTTACCACATCTCTTGCAAATTGATTTATTCGTTGATTTTAGAAGTAGCAAATATACAAACTTTCTTCTATAGTGTGATTCTGAAGTTCTTTTTGTTTCATCATCATTAACTAATATTCAGTCATCACTAGCCATGGTCTCTCCTAAGACTACCTTATTCACATCGCTCCACCTGGTTGCATGGCCTCTTACATTACGTTTATTCTAATGGCAGTCTCTCAAGAATTCGTCTACCATAGCAGTTATGTGTTATTTTTGTTTCAATTGTCTTTAATAGAACAAACATTATTATATTTAATATTTAATGCTATTGTGTGACTTGTAACTATTGTAATCAATAAATTACATTTATTTTGATTTTGACATGACCAGTACAATACTTGCCACATCCAGTGAGCAATAATTCCCAAGCCAGGTAACCTCCGTATAGTTGGTGTACCCGCGTCTGTCGAAGGGGAATCCAAATTATTCAGCTCCGTTTATTTTGCTTCTTTCCGCGTTCATTTCTTATGGATCTTGAGAAAATCGCGCGTAAATTCTCTATTGATTTCTGTTAGCTATTTTATTGCAAACGCAACTTCAAATGGAGCTCTTTGATTTCAAATACGACTTGCATTATAGGAAATATATTGTTTACAAAACGCTACTGACATAAGGTAAGAAAACTAAAAATAAACAAAACAAAGGTCACGATAATGAGCAAATAATCATAAAGCAGCTAATTAAGTGGTTAGTTAGAATATAAATTACTAAGAAATCACACAACATCAGACTGAAAAAGTGCCGAAAAAAACAAAAAGTATGAAATCATTTTGCGTCAGTTTCAAATTTAGATAGACATCCAAACCACGTCTCAAAAAAAAAGTTGTAATGATATGGCAAGGAAATACATGGAGCGTCGGTTCTCAGCGCATCGCACCACCATCCCCACTACTTTCAAAGTCCCAGAGCCGTGCGAGTTCTACAACAAAGCTACCCCCTTCGTGCAACGCACCCTGCTATTCGTGGCTGACGAGACCACCGGGCCTAAGCCCCTCGAAAACACGCGACTTGACAATGGGAATGCTAAAGAGCCCCTATTGGTTGAAGAAACACATGTCCCAGAAGAAACAGTCGCATCAACGTCTGAGAGTAGACCCGTGGAAGAACGAGAGAAGTCGCCCAAGAAGAGTTTCTTCTTCTCCCCGTCGAAGACTTGCAAGCACGGGCGGAGTTTCTTCCGGACTAGTCCGAAGAAGACAAAGGAAGAAATTCCGGAGGGAAAAGCCCCGGCGGGGGGCCCGGGGCTGATAAGCTACGCTCCGGGGTGGTCGCTCAAAGGTGAACATCTCATGAAGTGGCAGGAGAACGGGAAGACTACACTTGAGGTAAGATCTTTATCATCTAGTACCTCACCAGCAGACTCATATTTTGGTAACTTTCCGTAACTAGCTGATCCAATGAACTGTCTTCTTAAAATATTGCATATAATCACCATACCGAATATCATTAGAATCTCATATGAAAGGCTCCTGCAACAAATTTCTCACCTTTTTACTCAAACCACCCAATTAAGGTTTCCTTTTTAATGAATTTTCCAAATAAAAAATCACCGAACACAAAATATCTACTGAGCTAAGGACCAGTATGCCAAGATTCGATAATTCTAAACTATTCGAGAATGAACATCGTAACTTACAAACAGACGAATGGAAATTTTGTCAGCTTAAAGAAGTACTTCGCTCGTTTTACTATCCCAGTCAACAGTTTAGAATATGCTTAATAGAATACCATGAAATAAAAAACTATGTATATACATTTGAGATTAGGCTGAAAGTTTTAAATTTTTTAGTGGTAATATTGGAAACAGTGAAATAATCATTAGAAAAAGAAATGAAATAACGTGAATTTATTTTGGTACTTACTAAGATTTCCATTTGATTTTTCCCTTAAAATGTTAAATCCAATGCCATGAATCGTGCTACTCAGTGTAGGGGGTGTCGGGGTAAAGGGAGGTTGTTTGTTTGGCGAGAAAATGAAAATGTTCAATGTAAACGCGCCCCCAGGTGGAGCCGCGTGGCGAGGGCGATGCCGCGGTAAACGTTCTGCTAACATATTATAACATCTTGCCACTTACAGTACCACGTCAAAGTTATAAAGTAGATAGATAGATTTACTCTTTATTTCACACACTTATTACTTGTGTGAAGGAGGATATGAATGAGAAGGGAATGAATGTGGAGATGGCGGCTGATAGAGTGGCGTGGAAGCGAAAAACAGGCTGTGCCGACCACACCTAGTGGGAAATGGTAAAGGAGAAGAAGACATTAAATTATTTACATAAGGAACTTAAAACTAGTGCCGAAAATGGCGGCCTTATTGCTAAAAGCGATCTATTCCAAAGTACGAGACTTAATATTTTCATTCCCTGTAGTTACTGTAGCTTACCGAGTGAGTGAAGCCTCTTTAACTGGATAATTTAGCTTTCGTCTATCTGTCGATATGCATTTGTCTGTTTGCATGTTTGTTCTCATGTAGAGGGCGTAATTTTGTATCAACCACGTCGTCAGTCATCAGCGACTATAGATTTGAATGAGATTGATTGAGATAAAAATGGCAAAATTTTACAAAACAATTTTAGTGCGCCAACATACATTCTATACAAACATTAAAAATACGTTAACTAATTATACTTAATTTTAAAAGCTATTTTATATGCATGTTAGTTATTTAAAATTATTAGTAAGTCAAAACTAATATTGTCAAACTACTTACTTTAAATGTGTACAGAGTATTATAAATAATTTTGTATTTTTTTATTAATTGTATTTTTCGCCCTAACGTCTGTATTTCATGTTCCTTTTCTTTCTCTTGAAATATATGAGACCATTCTTCCAAACATTGAAAGCCACCTGTAATTTGTCACGTCTTGTGTTTCCACCAGATTTCCCGCCACTTTGGCTGCTATAATAATATCGGCGCGTTCCCCGCACTCCCCTCCCCCCTCTCTGGGTAACATGCCCACTTCCCTCCAGCCAGCCGGAAAAGTGGGGGCTAGCGATAGCCTCTTATACTCGTACAGAGTTACTGATAGTCAAATGCAAAACCTTTAAAAAAGATAGCAGGGAAAAATTATTTATTACGTACAAAAAATATAAATAAAATTTATTAGACAATTTTTAAATTTCAAATTATTAGATTCTTGAAAATAAATGCTAAAATTAACTGCTTAAATTTGAAAAGAAAGAAAACGATTTCCGGGAGTTGCTCCTTTGTCCTGGCTTATGAGCCTATTTTATGCCGTTTTGAGATATTTAAATTTAGATATACGTTACTTTATACTACACTGCTGCCTAGAGTAACAGCTGGTGCCTATCTTCTATATAAAATTTCCATGACACAATGTTAGTTACCGTACTCCTGCGAAACGGCTTAACCGATTTTTACCAAATTTTATACGCGTATTCAGTAGGTCTGAGAATCGGCTACTATCTATTTTTCATACTCCTAAGTGAGGCAAAACAACGTTTGTCGGGTCAGCTAGTAATTTCATATTATATCCGACCCACGGCACTTCCCAGACGTAAACATAAACATAAAAATATGATAAAAAGGTATTTAATCGGCTGCATATATTAAGATAGTTTGTTACTTATTTTAATGATAAAATATGAATACTGAAATATTACACACAATTAAATTTGAGGTCACAGAGCCTGGACGTAAATACTAATTATTAAGTAACAATTTTTTGCACGGTCATCCATCCAAACACTGGCTTCTATGACCACGTCAGATCCTAAGTCATCCGAGCTACTAGCGTTACACATATACCGATACTAATTCTCAATAGCCCTGTATAGTATCTGTGTAATGGCGGGATAATATTTCCTTTTACTTCGCGCCGAGAGAAATAGCAAAGACATTAGAGCAAATACTCCAACAAAACAACAGAGGCATTGGCAGGGAATCCGTGGAGTTAGTTGCTCACGTATATAGTAATATAGTAGGAATTCTTGGTAGTATAATAGCTTTTTTTTAATAGCGCAATTCATGTTTTATTTGTTCTATAAGATCTTTTACTTAAATTATTAATCGTGCTACGTGTACGGCGTACACGAAGTGTGTAAGTAAAAGGAAGGGAAGGCCTACGCACAGCTGTGGCCGATAAATTTATAGACAGACTGAAAAGGATGTTGACTTATACTCGCGCTTATCCTTGATACGTGATATAGGCTTGGCTAAGATAGGGATAGGCCTTTACAGGCTACATTTAACACTTTTTTAAAGACTTACAAAAAAGGTTTACTGTAAAATAGATAGAGATACGTATTATAATTCTTATTCCAAAATCTAACTAACATGTAAATCAAAACGATTCTTTTACAAAAGGATTATATCTATCTCGCAAATCTCTATTAATCAGAAGTCCTTAATCCGTTCTAAATTCGCAGTCAATGTATATGACTGAAACCTTGTGTGATTGTTTGTACATACAGCGAAGTAATGTAAACTTGAGACTCAACACGCGATCCCTTTTAATTATATCAATAAAGCCTCGATGGAACAACCTGCTCGGGTCTCGGTAGAGAATGAACGTGTGCTTTTGACAATGCGGATCTAACGTATTCTAATTGTTTATTTATTAACAGTAGTGTAGGCTTACGCCGTTTGTATTTGACTTCTGTGTAAGAACTCGTATATTCTGTTTAAATGCTTTAATTATTACTAAAATACCTACTATCAGTTAACTAAGTGAATCCTTTTATTCTAAACTTTAGATATATTCTAAATTTTTGTTTTTTTTTCAGGGAGTTATCAAAATTTATTTTATGAAATACTAGCATCCCGTCCCGGCTTCGCACGGGCTCTAAAATAATCTGAGCAAAGAGAAACTAAATAATATAGTCTATGTTGCTTGGGGATAAGTGTAGCTTCCCAACGGTGAAAGAATTTTTCAAATCGGTCCAGCAATTTCGGAGCCTATTCGCGTCAAACAAACAATAAAACTTTTCCTCTTTACGATATTGGTATAGAAAAAAGGTAATTTATTTTAAAATTGCATTTAAATTAACTGGCAAATAATATGATAGATAGGTTACTGATTGAGCGGTAGAGGTTCATTAGAGCGGCCCGGAGCCCCGCGACCTGCTCCATACATATGTATGACTTAGGAGACACGTGACTCCAACTACCCGATGAGGGTTCATATCATTACATAGGATTAACAACTCTATTTTAACTGCAATAATGGCTATATTAGCTTGGAGTGTCGGCGGGAACACGTGGAAGAATGTGGCGGGACATTCAAAATGCAAAGATTTGATGAAGTGATTAATGAGGGGGAATTTCGGTGTTAAAAATGGTGAGGGAGGAATTTGTAACACGAATATGTGAGGTTTATTTATAGGGTTAATATTATTTTTTACTAACTCTGAAATAGTTTTTGAAAATTCTAATAGCGTATGCCAATTTATATGTACAAAATATCGTATTCCAAATAGTTGCGTTCGCAAACATACTCCTAGCCATATTCTTGGAACATCGTTTGAACACTCTCAACAAGCTCTGGACCTATATCATTTATTTTCCCAAAATCATTTTACAATATTAGTAAGCAAAATATAATAATATCAGTAGTAAACATAATAATAATGTACTAGTTACTAAAATCGTCCGGTTAATTTTTCTACAGGTTAATTGTGCTACGGATCCGTATCCGAGGAATATTGGCCAACGAAAAAAAATATCCAGTAAACTTGTATACCAAATCTCTTGAAGATGGTTAAGAATGATACCGTAACATAGGACTAGACGAAATCATGCCCAATTGATGCAGGCGCTTCGCTCGTTCTGTCAATTCGCAATATATCAATGTAACAGCAATTCTTTTTCTCATTTGTAAAATTACTCTCTACTATTGGATAGATATCTGCACAGAGAGACTCGAACCTGGGGGCAGCCCCGGATCTAGGGAGGCAGGGGCAAGTCGGGGCCCGTGCCCCGGGCGACAATTTCGAAGGCAGTGAAGTACACAGAATTCCCCCTCTTTTTACCTCTGTGGTAAAAAATTACAGTCGTAGTTGGGTAAAATGGAAGTTTAAATTATTTTGAGAAAGCAGGAAGCTGAGATTATAAATATGATTCTGATAAAAACAAGTATAGGTACAATAAGACGTTGGCGACAATTTTTAATTTTCTGATTTTGCCCCACCTCAAAAAAATGAAGTTCTGTGACTGCCAGACAGTAGAGAGAGCGGGGGTGCAAGAAACACAATATACCAGAAACTATTATTTATTCCGCTGTGTCTCATATTTTCTTTACAAAGTGCATTAGGCATGCACCCTCTCACCAAATGAGGGTCATTTTCTTGTTTTATAAGTGCTGAGAAGTGATGGATGGTGTATCGGCGGAATTGAATGCGAATTGAGATTTATTGGTCTCGATTATCTGCTCTGTAAATATTTATAATGCCAGTCAGAGGGGCTTTAAGAGATTTGTAGATGATCGACATATTTGTTATCTATTATTAACAGAATGTAAAGGGAAATTCGTTACAATACATAAAGAACCACCACCTGGGGGTCTTCAAATCTAAAGTTACTAGGTATTTTCTAGGTAAGCGTGTAACATCGTAGACCATAGTATTGTTTAACACCAGGCAAACTGTGGTCAATCGCAAACCTATAAGTTAGAAAAAAAAGATAATTTTATTCTGTATAACCAAGAAAGTGTACATACATAAGTTCTTACCTCTACATGATACCATAAGATTAACTGGTACGCTGTAAGGAGCACTACGCCCTGTGCTATAGGACTGCCAGGAGCCTGTATCGCATATTTATAAAAAGACGTTCGTTACAGTTTATTTGTTTTAATAAAATAAGTTAATTGTATGCCTAGGAAGTATTTTCTTTAACTACATCTTCATGCCAGCTGATCTGATTTGCTTCTAATATTGTTTACAAAAAAGTGTAAGTTTTAATTTTAAAATATGTAACTATTTATCCGGTATGAATGTGGTTAGCTCTACGTAGCGCGGCTATATAATTATTTATTTAACACCATATAAAATAATAGTGCATTATATTGGTTTATGTGCCAGCAATATGAGGAAAACTCAATAAATCAACATAAAAATGAAAAGCCGCCGTGCGATGTGAAGCGCAGTAATCTATCGTCAATCTGTAACCACACCCTGTCAAATGTCACCCCGTGTCACATGCTAAAACGTACAGATTTCATGGCGATAGGGCTGCCAGTTCCAATGGGGTAATTTTACCCAACTATGGGGAAAATGAAACAAAAATCACACCAAAATTATACCTTTAATTGCGTCTTGCTGAATTACACGCTCTAATTTAAATTTATTATGTTTTTATATTTACTTAATAAACGAGTATAAATAGATAAGTTAAAAACTTTATATATGAATGGAATTAAAATTACCCTTGTTAATCCTCGCTATCCCCATTCCAAATTGTATCGGAACCGGTTCAACCTACTCTGGATGAGTCTTGCGAAAGGCATTCCCGGTATCGTATGCTTACGAGTATAAACAATTATAACGATGTTCACGTAAACAATTCTTGAAATACCATGAAAACTATTATTTCATCTTACAAATAATATAGAATATTTCGCAATCAGGCTTGGTGTAGATTTTTTTTTTTAATTGATGAATAGGCTTACGTTTGACCGCAGCTTGCCTGATGTTAAGCTTGACTGTGGTCTAAGATGTAACACGCTTGCCTAGAAGGAACCTATTTACTCTAGATTTGAAGACCCCCAAATTAAATTGTTATCTATTGTAAGCAAAAATACTATTGTATAATAATGATAAACCGGTGTCAGTGTATACAAATGCGGATATTAGCCAAACTCGTTATAAAATGAAGCGCTGTGATGGCATCCATTTGTCCGCAAAATCCGGATCATTCCGGATTAAACCAATTTCCACGCGCGCTGCGTCCGATTTGCACTTCATAATGATGGCACGGATTGCTCGCATCGATCTGTGAGGGCTATTTTCTGGATAAACGAACTAAAACGATTTGAAAGGATAACACTATTAAATGCGTAAATCAGATTGTACATATAAAAGCAAGTAATCATGTCTATTGGTATAGAGTGCCGCTATTTCCGAACCTGAGTGATCTTTGTGACAACTTGTTTTTCATTAATATTCGAAATGTTAAAAAAATATTTATGACTTAACTTAATACCACTTTCGTTTGGTACCTATCTGTACTAGATACAATATTTTCGAGGTTTTCAAATTTCGTCATGCGGAATGTTTAACTTATATTCAATTATTTTTATAACTGAGCATGTATAAATATAATAGATGTAATTTAACTTTTAGTAACATGTTTCTGTAATCAGTTGAAGTTAGGATGTAGCTATATAATTAAAAACTTACAAACTAACTTGATTACAAGCTTATTCTATTACTAATACTAATTATATTCCAAATAATACAAGTATTTTTAGATAAAAAAAATTGTCACATTCCATAGTGACCAGGGGCCGAGTGTAACAATCAAGGCAATCACTAATCAACGATTAGGCGGACAAGCACAAATTTAATGTAATCCTGTCTCGAGAGCCGCAGCCGAACGAATCTAATCAAGCAGTAAACGGTTGATTAGGAGTGACGCGCGGAGTGTGCTGTGGAGCGGACACTTGCTTGGGGATTTGGGGCCACATCTGCTACTTTGACACTTGTTTCAAAGACCATAATTACGGAGATGAGAGTGTCCTGATTTAACTATCATTTAAACTGTAGGCATTTTATTCTATGATTTTATGAATAAAACATCAATAATACTCATATATCGAAGCCACAACTAAGTATGTTTGTATATGTGCATATATTTATGTATGTTTCACTCTCATAGGTTCTCATCTAAGATTTTTCATCCTGTATCAGGTGTAATAGACATACACATAACACATGCAAACACATATGTACACAAACAAATGATTTACCCATTTGACATTACAAATATGTTTCACCGCAACAATTAAAGCCGGGACTTCGCACTTCGCAGTTAAACGTACAAGCAACTAAACCAAAGAAGCAATTAAATCAAATAATTACAGACAATAAAAACGCTAAGTCTTAATTTTTATATGGCCATTACATATTGAATACCACATCAATTTTCCAGTAGCGGAGTAGATATATTAACTGTTCAATGGTTACCACGAGAATGATAAATAGCTCTACCTATATTATAGTAGAGTATTTGTGTCGAGCGTTACGTCACATAAATCATGGAGTGGCAAACAGACAGCGGGCGTCGATTAACAGCGTGGTTACACCGGCCCTGCTCCTATAAACGTACAAGTCGACGCTACAAGTTCGTGTTTAGACTTGTGAACGGAATATTTATTTAAAATTTAATTTCCTCATTTTCACGTATTGTAAGTATACTAAGCGTAAGTGAAAAAAACAAAAAGCTAAATAATGGTGTCAGATATGTTCATTCTTTTTCTTCTTCAGTTTTAGTTTGCCAGGAAGAGATAGCTTTTAGTGATGAGGTCGCCATTTGTAGCACTAAAGTCTTTTTCGTCCTTTATGGTATTATCCTTTTCCTGTGCTAAGTAAAGATTGTATCTATGTATCTCTTCTGTTTTATTCCACTAGGTGGCGACGGCACATCACCTTATTTTCTTTACGTACTCCTCCATCTGCCAATTTTGACTAAGTTTTTTTTTGTGTTTCGAAAAAAGTACTGTAATCAATCGGGAGAGCACTTATCTATTTTTTTTTTAATAGTAGGACACATTTTACATACGGCTGGTTAACCCCCCCCCCCCCCACGCCCTACAAGCTTATAAAATATGTTTTTTTTTTTATTGAAATATAACATAAACAAACCTTCAGCGACAGTAAAAGTCTTGTAATCTTGTAAAAACCAGACCCACTGAGATAAATCTAAATGAGTTGACTTGCGGAGGAGAGTCCTTAATGAATTGTGTGAGCTGCGCTGCTGGCCGCGTTGTAATGTTACTTGACACCTCGCTAATTACATCCATTACAGCTCAGCCATATCTCATTATTACATTGAACACTCTGTGGCTACGATATTACTTAGTAATGGCTCAGTTCTACTCGTGTGACTCGACTGTTACTTTTTAATTCGAGAAGAATAGAAGTGAAGAAGAATATGGAATTTTACAATTTGATAAACTTAGGTTAAGTAACATTGGTTATGATTTTTGTTTTTTTCTCATCTTTTATCTTCTGTTCAAATCCTTTGTATCATAAGTGTGTCAAACAGACTTGTTCATATTCTGTGGGAGAGGCCAACGGTGCTGAATCACAGTTCCATACTAGTTCAGCAGTAATGGTTCAAATTAAATATGTATCTTCTATGTTTTATGCAAATAAAGATATTATTATTAAAAAAAAATATAACCAGAGTGTACAGAGAGTATACTATTCGAATGAGGTCAGTTACATTAAAATATTTTAAGTCTTTATGTTTTAGGTCGCGAACCTTTCAATTCACCCTTGTAATATGTGAAATGATGCAACACACAAATATTTGGATTGAACACCTGGCGCAGCTTGCTACCAATAAAACCAAATAACATTTTATCAGTAATATTTAAGTAACATTATTTCATCAGTCTCACAAAAACAATTTAGCAAGGTCTACGTCTATGAGACGCGGTTTCGTTGTAATTTTTTTTACAAGTTTATGAAAATTAAATTGTTTAATCTCTCTTGTAAATTTGGTAGCATTGGCCCTTGAGGAGGTAAACTTCCGAACTACAAGGGTCTACATAAAACTTGTAGCTCGCGTTAAATGTATTAATATAGGTACTATAATCTTTATTTTTGGTTATTTTTCTATTAATTATATGAATTATTCAGATATCACTTTTATGCTTCAATGCACAGAATTAAGACTGAAAATTCAAGATGTTGTTGAGGAATTATGAATCATACCATAGATTAGGGTAAACATTTGTCATGACAAGTGTACTCGTATGTATAAGATTAGTATTCTCCGAGCGGATCATTAACGGTTCATTACAAGAGGCCGGGATAATTGGCCGGCTCATGACATGAATTATAACACATACTAATACAAAATACAAATATTCGTTAGTAACACCATTAGTTACCATGTAAATAAAAACAATAAAACAATAAATTAATACATATGTAATAATAACGTATCTCTGTGGACACATCGAACTGCATAAAATATTATTTAGTTAGGGAGAATCAGACAGCAGTCCGCGTCACCCCGGATCGAATCCCGCCCTATACCAATGACTTGTTTTTCAAGTTATGTGTGGAAATTTCACTCGCTCACGCGGCGAAACCAACATGCTTTGAGGACCATAAAACTCGAAGACGTTTGTCATCCGCCAGCTTACATTTGGCTAGCGTGGTAGGTTACGTCCTGTGTCACTCTCCTTGTGAGAGAAGGCCCCGAATCCTAGCAGTGGGAACGTACGGCCCTTACGCGACGAGCTATATCCGAAATCCAATATATCGATGTTTTCTGTAGTGCCATCACTAACATTGTGTGTGCATTCAGGATTTTAGTTTTTAGATCTTACATAGTTAGCGCTTTGGTGAAATAACTGTCCTAATTATTTTATTAAATAAATGAATTATGAATTATGTACGAGTATAGAATAGGCTGCTATGCTCGTCGCCTGTCACGCGTGTTTGCATACATTTTTACAAATTATAGATGGCATTTGATATTACATATTTCAGATAGGTTTCTTGAGCAGCAGAGCGCGTAATCACACGAGTGTAATGACACTATGATCTAGTCTGGAATTAGGTGGAGCATGCCTAATACGGAATTACTGGCTCTACTCTACTCTATGACAACTCTCTCTTTCTCTCTCTCTCATTAGTTAAAATCTCTAACATTTTCAATTCAAATGATTGTAATCCCGTCATCCAATTTACATTCATCGCTCGTCTTCAAGTAGAATGCCTGTCCTAATTCGTCAGAAAGACAACAAACATTTCTTCAATATAAATTGGAAGTAGAGCCGTGAGTGACTCTTCCAATTAATTGAATAGAATTTCGTTCATTTCGTTCCTTGTTCCTGTTCCCCGCCGCAGTACAAACCTTAATTGTTCCGAATGAGCAGAATTATTTTGATTTATCGCTTTGTGATTGGTGCAACTCGATTATGTAGGGCTCGAGGGCGTCGCTTTTTAAATTGAATCAAATGTTGAACTAATTGAAGCCACTTTAATAACGTGGTGCTGAAAGTTTGGGTGTTAATAGATGACAAAATTAAATATTTAGTGTACTTCCGCTGTGATCTAACTAACTAACTAAGATTAGTTAATTTTTCCTTTACTTGTCTTAATTTGGATTTCGGATCACAGCGGAAGTACACTAAATATTTAATTTTGTCTTCTATTTACAATGGATTTCCGCAAAGTAACGCCTGAGTCAATAAGTTATTTGGGTGTTACTTCCTGAGAGGGAAAATTCAGTTTTTAATACACATAAATAAACATAAACTAATATTAGGACACATTTCACACACGGCTAGCCCCATAATAAAAATTTCTAGTTTGTATTATGGTTGCTAACACAACTGATATACTACATGTACCTACATACCTACATAAATACTTCATATTGATACAAGACATATTTAACACCTAGAACGACAACCAACAAATTTAGTTCATCACAAAGATGTTCGCCGTTCCGGGAATCGAACTGTTGAAAATGGATACTGTACTATTGGAAATGGAGAGTAGGATAATGTTTCAGGTTTTTCCGAACATAAAGTTCTCCCAGTGAGTCAGGGAGTGTGCTCCTGTGCATTCTGGGTTATTATAATAATAAGAAGATAACACAGTGTGCATCTAAGAAGATTTATAATATTCAAATTGTGTCATACATATTATTTCTGCCACATCACTAATCTTTGTCCATTGCGCAAGAAGTACAGAAGCTATCATGTAGATGGCGCTGAAAGCAATAGCACACGTATGCATATCGAACTCTCAAACTCATCGGCCAATCTTAGGCTTATACAGACTTTACAGTTAGATGACAGTAGCCCTGTATAACAGCTAGGTATGTCGGTATGTATGGAGATGCCAATCGTGAGTAAGCAGCTCTGGGAAGCTGCATGAGGTTTACGATATCGTTCCTGACGATATATCGACATTCAAACAACTTTATGGCTCTCTTTTGGTTTGGAAATGGAAATGTCGGCTTTTTAAATAGACTGCAGAGATGAAAGAAGATTTGAAATGTTTAGTGTACTTCCGGTGTGATCTAAAACCAAATGGAGATAAACAAATGGATAATTTTGATGTGTTTTTAATATTCATTTTGCTTATCGAAAATTGGTTTCAGAGCACAGTGGAAGTGCAATAAATATTTCAGATTCTCTTCCATCTACAATGGATTTCCGCAAAGTAATGGACGCCATAGCCAGGTTGTTAGAGATTATGTCAAAGCTATCATTTGAAGAGAGTTAATAAAAATTATGACTTGTTATTATGTAGGAAATAATATTAATGAACTTCTGCGACGTATTTAGACAGATTATTTTATTTATGTCAAGTATGATTCATATAAATAGTGATCTAGTTAACATTTGGGACATCGATAATACTCGAATGCTAATTCTAATCATTTATTTTATTTATAGGCGAGCAGATTTATGCTGACATCACATTGAGTTGAAATACTTAATAATAATAATTAGTAATATGAAGTATCACAGTATACTAATAATAATTACTTATACTAAAGCATCAATTACCTGAAACAGAGTATAAAATTCAGTTTTGAAAAGGTTTTACGTGTATATAATTTCTAAGTTATATAAATTAAAATGTATATCGATGCAGCGACGCTTCGCTCACTCGGTCAATAAGGCGTTAAATTAGTCCACATGTGTGAAAACAAATAATAATAACTTCTTTTTATTTTGAACCGACATACTCATGATTGTGTAACGCTTTGTTCGAGATAATGAGGAGAGTAATGATGCAGTAAACAGTGCAGTAATTAGCTTCTTCAGTAAAGCGATTGAAGCACATGTTCCGATCTCTCTGGGAACTGTAACACTGGGTATACGCGCTTGCCAACAACTATGTTCTGATGATATTTATCAAAACCTTTAAAAAACATGAAAAATCTTTTAAATACATTCAGTGAATTTTGGAATTGGAATTTAATTTGGAATTTTGAACGTTTGGTAGATTTACTCGTATCTGACGACTAATAAAATCAACTCAACCACTCGCAATAAACGAGTGTGGCTCGGTTTCCACAACGGGACGTGTGCTCTTCAGTCTGACGGTCCCAGGTTAAATCCTTACATCAATGACTTGTATTTCAAGTTATGAGTGGATTTGCACTCGCTTTACCGTCAAGGAAAACATCATGAGGAGACCATACGAGTATGTGACGACCATATAATCCGAAGACGAGTCTTTTTTTTACTCATGATATGCTTGCGCTTGATCGCAATTCACCTGATGGTAAGCAATATTGCGATAAAATAAATTGTTAATTAAGTCTTCCACTAACCAACGCTATATATATATCTCTCTCCTCATGAGAGTCCCGAGTCCCAGCAGTGGGAAAGCGGGCCGCTTGTGCAACAGCGCTAACCTCCATCTAACCGGCCGTTACGACTAAACATTTACATTCGGCATCATTAATACAGCATGGGAAGTAATATTAGTAAACAGCCATAAACCCAGATAGATTCCCCCGCACGCGTGGAGCGGCTATAAATACTATACAAGGTGGATTCAAATAAAAAGCAGCGCGATGCACACTCCGACGCATGTATACACAGAAATAACTACTACTATTTATGTTATCTGTAGTTCGCGCGAACTCGACATGATTTGATACTTGAGAGGCGTTCACGTTGAAAAAATCTGTAGCCAAGCACCTAATTAGTAAAATGGTCAATATAAAACCACAGAATAATAACTTGTACTTCGTACAGAAGCTTCACTTCGCAATGGTTTTCAAAGAAATATGAACTCAATCTGATAAACAATATGATTTAATTTAGCTCGCGGTCCAGTCAATCACGTGATCATTTCGTTGCCTACCAATTTCTTTTCAAAGGAATATGGGCCTTAATTCACTATGCTACGGGTCATAATACGTTGTACATGGTTATACGAAGTACTAGTTATTATTCTGTGGTATTGAAAGAGCCACGGACTATGGTTGCTTACTTCGAGAAACTACTTCATATGCCATCTAGCGCGAATAGAATTCCATAGGTATCATCTATAGTATCACCGAAAATATTTTGCGTTGGGCTCTAAGTCTAAGTTCGTAAATGTACGACAAATGAAATGCAACTCGAATGAAACGACTTAAATATCTTTTTTATTGTACTTTTAGGATATTGGAATAGTACGGGGAGAAACGGTTTGTAGTTTGAATTAATTTCATAATGTAATCCAGTCAAAATAGATTTTACCCTTACCTGTCAGCGTCTTTAGGTAACAAAAGTTAAATTTCGCTCACGATCCGTATTTAAACAATTAAATACTGCACAGTATATTTTTGCTTTTTTCGTTTTGTGTCCATCTTGCAATTATATAATGAATCAATCAATAAATAATTAAGTTGAACGTGGTCGAACATATAGCGCGCACGCGTGTGTTTTCGTTCGCTTGTGGCAGCCTACCTAGATTGGCCACTCCGGAGTGGCCGCCGCCCGTAGGTATGTTTTTAACACCTACACGCGGAGTGACACAGGCCTGATAAAACTAAGCCTTCGGCAGTCACCACGCCAACCTCCTTCCAGAAACCTACTTGAGAGCGAGTTATTCCAGACTAGGCAAATTCCACTTTAGGCTAGAGTGATTATCTAATGTGGTCTAATATTGTGTAAAAAAATTGTCAACCGACCAGTTACATAATAATATGTTCAAACTGGCTGCTCTCTGTGGAGTTACTAGTTAATCTGTTTTTTTTTTTTAATTGTTTAAATGAAATCTTTTCCTTGTGTAAAAATATATAACAAAGGCAAAAGTTTTTATGTAGGATTAAAAGTATGTAAGTATGTCTGTTTATATTTACAGACATCACGCTCAAACGGCTGGATTGATTTTCAGGAAATTCGGTATGAAGCTTTGGCCCTGGATTAACACGTAGGCTTCTTTTTAACCCGGATTAGCGCGGGTCCCGCCGCAGGGTGCAGTTAGTATTCAATAAGTATCAAGACAGTTTTATCTCTATCTGATTTGGTGATCGTAGGGCGGGCGAGTAGTTGTGCGAAACTCATTGATGCGCGCCGAGCCGCGAGCGGAGGGAAGGAGGGGGGGGCGGTACGCTACTTGAAACTTGAATAAATCAAACAAAAAACATTAACCTCTTTCGCAGACTGGTAACAATAAAATGATACAAACTTAACCAGAGCAGCCGACGCGAGACATTCCGTGGTTTATAAGTTCGACAGTAAAACATTTACTATTTCTATACTTGTTAATTCGATGAGTACCTTGTACGCTCGTACACAATTGGCCAGTTAGTAAGCAATAGTGTGATCTAGAAGAGCGCTTGTGACCAGAAGACACTAGTTCATTGTTGCTTTGAAAACAGCCAGATTAGAGTTATCGGGGAACAGGGAGCTTGGCAAAGAATTCCAAAAATTCGCGGTTCGCACAATAAAGGTAGAGGCAAACCGCCTTTGGTACCTCCACAGCATAATGCTGCCTTGTTGTTTCCCTGCTCGTTTGATTAGGGAAGTAATTAGATAATTTCAGTATTTAGTTTTAAGGGACCTTTTTAATTTCTTATTATATAAAAAATCACCCCATTCACACTTAAGTTTTTTCATCCGGCATTAAACACACAGACACCCAAACTAAAGACCGACATTTAAACACACAATTCTAAAATTTGACAACAAAGTGTATATTGTGTGTTGTATTGGAACACAAGCAGTGCGACCACACACGTGATAAAGCGCTACAGATGGAACCTCAAGAAGGTAGTGTAGAATCAATAGGAGCCACAACCCTTACTTCCTGTACAGGGTTAACTAACACATAAATCAAATCAAATCAAATCAAATCAAAATCTTTATTTATTAAGCGTTACAAAAATCATGTGTAGGTACATATTTTTAAGTTATAAACATATAACTATAACCTCAAGTCTTCAAGGCGAGAGTGGATCGGTTTCTTCTAGGCAAGCGCGCTTAACCCTAGATCGCATCATCAATTAACATCAGTGAATTGCGAATAAGTGTAATTGCGAACAAGCCTATCTATCATAAAAAAAAAATGAAGCTCGTCCCCGATGATGACGCTCGTAATGCGTCGAAACCCGTTGGACGTATATCCAACGTTGTCTAAGTAAGTGTGACCGTTTGTTTCGTGTAAATAAAGAAAAATAAGCCCATTAGTACAAACAACATTAACTAATGATCAAACGAACTTACCTAACTGAAGTTCCATCAGAATTATGCAAATGGCTTCAATCTAGGGCTTCTGGTAAACCTCTATCGCTAAGAATAAAGCCAGAGCATAATAGTTATTAACAACGACAACTTTACAAGAAGTAACTTAAAAAAAAACACGAATTAATAAATTTTATCTTAAATTAGGTCAGCTAACTGAAGTGATATGTAATAAAGCGGACAGCCTTTGGATGGGTGACCATACACAGCTGTCAACCATAACTGTTATTTAAAAGGTGGCATATTCATTTGGGTGCTGCCGTAGGTCGGATAACAGTTACATTGTAGGCCCCTGCTTAGTACAAGCAGACGTCTAAACAAAGACTTTAATCAAGGGTCTATTAAAACTACAGCAATTTTTTGCATGTGGTCTATAATATAAGGTTGGGAACCTGATATAAACGTAGTAAATCCGCCCTTAAGAGGTCTACAACTAGCCCTGTATGTCGATATAGTATTATTCATGAGGAGCTCCACACAGATGGGATAAGTCACGCTTCTCTTTATTCCGGACACAATACATCTAAATACGTCCGTACACTACTCACAGTATGGACTTACACGTGAACTACGTCAAAATGAAATTTGTATTTATTTTGTTTAGAAATCCTGTAACATTCAGCAACTTATGATGTAAGTTTGTACATTATTTCAATACAAAAATAGAGAACAAAATTAATTTAATGCTCATTTAATTAGAAAAACAAAAGAAAGTTAAAACTTGTAAAACAGATAATTTCAAAAGTTCTATTATGATCATTTCGCTTAGTGCGTATTAAAAGGCGCACACGTTTTGGGTGAAGAAAGCATTTTTCTTATTTTTTCAATATAGCTTCAGTTAACACATAAAATGCATATATTTCGTAGCGTTCAGCTTTCTTTTCCCTTTTCCCCCCTTCTTTTACTCTGCAAAAGGTTTTTAATAATGGTTTTAAATATATATACATACAACTATAAATACAATCCGCTAGTACGGATATCAAGATATCTGTTGTGAACAGTAAAGCCCTTACTGTAAGTGTGGGCGCAGGTCAAGTGCGGGCTTGCCGGTCTCGTCACCCGACATAACAAAAGAGGTCGCTCCACTCGAGTTTGTTACTTTTATTTTAATTGTGTTTGTCGCGGAGACAGGTCGGGGGGTGCGGGGCGCGGGGCGGGCACGGGGACAGGTAAACACTAGTCCGTAAACATATCATAGCTTCTTATTCGGAAACGTTATGCACATAAAGGTTTGATGCGCATTGTGGTGTATTGTCTAGTTCCCTCGGCTCTCGCACGCCCGGCCAGCAACCTCCTTCAAGTTGAAAAATCTGTCGCCAACCACCTAATTTTTTTTTTTTTGTCGTTCCGTCTATACTTCCTCCGACATTTGTTGTCAGAGACATTGTTAGGCTGAACAAATTGCTTACGCAAATTACTGAGTGCTTTTTTGTTATGATCGGTAAATGATTCACCTTTTTTTTATGTTGTATTTTATTTTTATTTATTTATTTATTTTTTTGAATGGACAACACAAAACAGAGATTACTATAATATAACAGTCCAACCAACGGACCACCATAATCGTGGGCTCACTCAGTGGCCCACAGACCACCTAATAGCAGAGTGTCCTAGCAGCTCCCTTCAGAGCCTGATACTCCAGACTAGGCACGCTCCGCCAGTGTGTCACTAAGTCGTGTGGTAACGCGCCCTGCTAGTTTAAACGCCTGCATGTATTGAGTAAAACAAGAACCAAGACAAATGTCATGTAACTTGGAGCTTTCTTATATAACCACTCATTGTCTAGAAATACATGTTTTAAGTTTTAAATGAGTTCAAACATCTTGTAAAACGTTCTATCTTGTGTCTTAAATTGCTAGGTTAATATTCAAATTCATTTATTTTTGTGACAGGAAAAACATATAGGTACACAAATAACAATACACATGAAACATTTCCGATCACAAGCCGGCCTCAACTCAGCATGTGCTGGCTGCAGGCAACCAGCGCTGATCTTCCGTTGAGACCGATGTATGTAGACTAGCATAAAAATATAATATATGTTAGTCGGAAATAAAATTGTTGGAAATTGAAAGTATATTCGCGTTAATCCCGGATAAAGGGTCAGCAGGGCGCATAACCCCACGAGTTAGCAACAGTCTAGCCAAGGTGGAACTTGCCTAGTCTTTCTGACTAGGCACATTGGGAGATTGAACAACTATAACTATAACCTCAAGTCTTCAAGGCGAGAGTGGATCGGTTTCTTCTAGGCAAGCGCGCTTAACCCTAGATCGCATCATCAATTAACATCAGTGAATTGCGAATAAGTGTAATTGCGAACAAGCCTATCTATCATAAAAAAAAATGAAGCTCGTCCCCGATGATGACGCTCGTAATGCGTCGAAACCCGTTGGACGTATATCCAACGTTGCTTAAGTAAGTGTGACCGTTTGTTTCGTGTAAATAAAAAAAAATAAGCCCATTAGTACAAACAACATTAATTAATGAACAAACGAACTTACCTAACTGAAGTTCAATCAGAATTATGCAAACGGCTTCATTTGAGGGCTTCTGGTAAACCTACTCGTATATCGCTGAGAATTAAGCCAGAGCATAATAGTTATTAACAACGACGACTTTACGAGAAGTAAGTTAAAAAAAAACACGAAATAAATTAATTTCATCATACATTTTGCTCGACTAACTGAAGTGATCTGTAATAAAGCGGACAGCTTTTGGACGGGTGACCATACACAGTTATCAACCAAGACTGCCATTTTTAAGGTGGCATATTCATTTGGCTTCTGCCGTGGGTCGGATAACAGTTACATTGTTGGCCCCTGCTTAGTACGAGCAGACGTGAAACCAAATCAAGGGTCTACTAAAACTTCACCAATTTTTTGCTAGAGGTCTATAACATACATACGAGTAAGGTTGGGAACCTAATATAGACGTAGTAAATCCGCCCTTAAGAGGTCTACAACTAGCCCTGTATGTCGATATAGTGTTATTCATGAGGAGCTCCACACAGATGGGATAAGTCACGCTTCTTTATTCCGGACACAATACATCTAAATACGTCCGTACACTACACACAGTATGGACTTACACTTGAATTACGTCGAAATCAAATTTGTATTTATTTTCCTTAGAAATCCTGTAACATTCAGCAACTTATGATGTAAGTTTGTATATTATTTCAATATTTGAAAAACAAAAATAGAGAACAAAATTAATTTAATGCACATTTAATGAGAAAAACAAAAGAAAGTTAAAACTTGTAAAACAGTTATGTAATTTCGAAAGTTCTATTGTGATCATTTTGCTTAGTGCGTACAAAAAGGCGCACACTTTTCAGGTGAAGAAAACAATTTTCTTTTTTGCTACATAGGTCAGTTAACACATGAAATGCATAATTATAACTCGCAGCTTTCTTTCTCTTTTTTCCCTTTCTTTTACTCTGCAAAGGTTTTAATAATGGATTTAAAAATACATACATACAACTATACTATCCGCTAATGCGGATATCAAGATAACTGTTGTGAACAGTAAAGCCCTTACTGTAAGTGTGGGCGCAGGTCAAGTGCGGGCTTGCCGGTCTCGTCACCCGACATAACAAAAGAGGTCGCTCCACTCGAGTTTGTTACTTTTATTTTAATTGTGTTTGTCGCGGAGACAGGCCGCGGTCGAGGGTGCGGGGGGCGGGGCGGGCAGGGGACAGGTAAACACTAGTCCGTAAACATATTATCATAGCTTCTTATTCGGAAACGTTATGCACATAAAGGTTTGATGTGCATTGTGGTAGGGTATTGTCTAGTGCTCGCCCGGTCAGCAACCAGTTGAACCGAAGTTGAAAAATCTGTCACCAAGCGGTGTGTTCCGGCACATCCCTTCAGAGCCTGTGATTCCAGACAAGGCAAGCTCCGCCAGAGTGTCGCTAACTCGTGTGGTAACGCGCCCTGCTAGTTTAAACGCCTACATGTATTGAATTTTAAATAGTGATAACTATAGGGTACATATTATATAATTGTAATTGTTTTTGTATATTTGGTGCAAATAAATGATTTATTTATTTTTTATTTATTGAGTAAAACAAGAAACAAGATAAATGTAATGTAACTTGGAGCTTTCTTATATAACCACTCATTGTCTAGAAATACATGTTTTAATTTTTAATTGAGTTCAAACATCTTGTAACGTTTTACAAGATGTTTTACAAGACACAAAATAGAACGTTTTCTATCTTGTTCACATTCCCGGAGAGATTCCCGGAACACACCGTTAGGTGCTAGGAGACAGATTTCTTAACTTGATAGCTAGGGCACTAGGAACTGCTCTACCACCATGCTATGGTTTCCTCACGATGTCTTCCTTCACCGAAACCACAAGCTCATCAGGGATCGAACGCACGTGTTGCAGGACGGAAAGTAACCGCAGACCGGCTATTCTGTCATCACTTCTAAATCATTAAAATAGCATCTTTTATTTATACCGATGTTATAAGCATACAGAAGGAAAGAAATAGTGAGTGGACAGAAGTACGGCGGAATAAATATAAGAGTAATCGGTTTATAAGTAGAAAAGGAGTCGCTGAGACGCCGGCGCATTGCAAGTTTAGAGCGGCTGATGTAAGAGTTCCGTTGTTCATTAACAACGTCGATAAGGGAGCGTCACCGACAGACATCGCCGATTATATTGAGGAAAAAACAAACGTGATTGTGGCTTTAGAAAAGGTGTCCAGTAAACTACAGAAAAATTATGACGCCTATAAGATATTCGTGCCCAGGCAGAAATTAAATATTTTTATGAACAGTAAAATATGGCCTGAGGGAATAACGTTTCGCCGTTTTATTGAATTTGACAGATATAATATTAGAAAATAAGTTAATTTTATTGTTTTATATTAATTTAAATGTGAATAATAATATTCTTATTGCTAATTTAATTATTTAGTTCTAATTTATAGTACGGTCATATCTGATTTTGTTAACACTATGGACATATGTATAAGTCTAAAATAAATTTATTTGATTTGATTTGATTTGATAAAGAGAAAAAGTTCGATTGTTCGTTTGTTTCACGCGAATAGACTCCGAAACCACTGAACCGATTTGAAAAATTCTTTAAACGTTGGGAAGCTACATTATAGTAGGGGAGCCGAAGAGGGGATTTTTGTAGTATCTCGAGCGCGTCAGATTAAGATATGGGAGATACCTTGAACTCATTCAAGTACCTCCACCAAATACAAGCTTTCCCCGTTGGTGGAATTGTCTTTAATAACGACTGAAAAAAAAAGTTGTATGGCAGACATACTCCAAATTGTCAGATTAAGCTAATGTAAGTTATTGACGTCCATAAGAGTGTTTATTTAACTAATCTGACAATTTAAATGTAACACTTGGGAGTAAGAGGGTCTCATATTTTCAAACTTTAATGTTCAGTAATGGCCGAATTTGTAGATTTATTTTCAAGGAGATAATTTAAGTATCTGATGACTTATAATCTGACTATTATCCTAAACACAGTTAAAAAAAAAACATCGTTAAATATTTATAAAACTTTTTAAAGTGCATGGTGGCGCCCTCCATCGGTGGACAAGATAGGTCTCATACAGTTTTTTTCTTGTTATAATATCTACATTATAATACTCCAAACGCGCTCGAGTAAGTACACATTTAGCATCGTGGGCTCCCCTACTAAACATAGGCTATATTTTGTTTCTCTTTACAACTTGGATTATTTTATAGTCCGTGTGAAGCCGGGACTGGCTGCTAGTCTATTCATAATGATAGTAAACGTGTGACAAACCGCCGCCGTGGAGTGTCTCCGCCTGCTAGGTGGAAGGAAGCACATGTCAACACGAGCACGAGATCACGCCGGCTCCGTGTGTCCACTCCCAGAGACCTGCCGGCTTCAGGCCGTCACACACGGACAACATTTTCTAAATATTTATAAAAAAATATTATTATTTAACTAAAATATCATCTGGGAGTGTTTTCGAAAGTAGAGTAAATAGTAATATCTTCTGTAAGCGTGCCACATCATAGACATACAAAGTCGTAAATCAGGCAGTCAAAAAATCAGCTGTAGTCAAACGCAAACCTATCTATTACAACATTTGGGATTCTTGTGTGAATGAATGAATCTGTTTTTTTACAGTATTATTATGGATTCGCACCTCTGAAATATAAAATATTATTAATACGTATAGCACAAAATGGTCATATAAATATGTGTATTATTTTAATTTTAAGATCAATGAAAATAAATCATACTTTAAACGTGTGTTTAACTTCCTAGTCAATATATTTATTTATTCAATGAATTGTTAGGATTAACACCAATTACAATAATTAATCAACATAAAACATAAGCGTTTGTCACAATAAAAAAAAACTATACACTCTTAATAAATAACGACTATAATATAATAATATTCAGCATTCAACCATAATGCCAACAAGACTCATACCAATATCCATTATATTATGTTGAATTACATACTACTAAAGGCTATTTTGTTTGGCGAATGATATTTGAAACATGTTTTAGTATATCGGTCGTCTATGACGCGTCTAAAGCTCCCGGTCGGATATAGCGAGCTTTGAAAGCTGGGCTTAGTTTAGTTCGGGCGGCAAAGCGCGCGCGCATCGCACGTCTGACCGAGCGCAGTCCCGTACCGCGAGACCGAGACTCACGCGAGATACGAGACACTAACGGAAAGTGACAGTGGTACCTCA
Organism: Mellilla xanthometata; assembly: GCA_035578125.1. Lineage (NCBI taxonomy): Eukaryota > Metazoa > Arthropoda > Insecta > Lepidoptera > Geometridae > Mellilla > Mellilla xanthometata. Next base: position 163,655 of record JAPUBQ010000051.1, on the reverse strand, counting down.
GTTATAATTGAAGAATTTAAAAAGTTAAATTACGCGATTTTAAACTAAGAAAAAGGTGCATATTGTTAAAACTGTGCGTTTATCAAATTTCTGAGCGGCAGTGTTTTGTTTTGTTTACGGTTTTTGGATCTGTACGAGAGTAAGCATTAGATAGTAGTTTATTTTATATTAAAGTTAAAGTTATTGGAAAATTATATCACACTCTAGCATCCTGGCCCGGCTTCGCACGGGCTCAATATACCTAGCCAATGTTACTCGGAGATAATGTAGCTTCCCAACGGTGAATGAATTTTTCAAATCGGTCCAGTAGTTTCGGAGCCCATTCGCGTCAAACAAGCAAAAAAATTTTTTTTTTTTTTTAATTTGAAACTGACTTGTAATTAAATTCTGGGAAATAAAGGCAGTTTTTTCAGCATTCGTATGATTTAGATATGTAAGATAAGTATGTATGGGTGGTAATAGGGCTGGCGAAATAATTTGAAACACGTTGCAATATACGACTACTAGATAGTACAAACAGGTTTTCAAAATTTAAAACTACTGTTGAACTCGCTGCGAAGCGAAATAATGAGATGATTATCTGGTTCATTAATTAATCATTTTCCTACATTTTTTACGAAGAAAATTGTATCTCTAAGCCTTTTTTATAACTATCTGTAGATCACAAACTCGAGCCAATAAGAAACACGTTTAAAGAAACACATTCCCCTCATTTGCATAACTAAATGACTGTGAGCAAGCGAACTTACATAGTCATTACAGCTGAGCTTTTGACCAGCTAGGCACGTAAGAGCCCAAGGTAGCGACACTGGCCTTAGATGGAGCATGCCTAGTCTGGTATAGCTGGTCCTCGTGGAGGCATTGCGTCAACCTTTATTGTGAGGACTGCTAAGCTTTGGAACTCACTACCTGAGTCTCTGATTTCCTGAGAAGTATCATCCGGGGGTCTTCAAAAGTAAAGTTAATAGGTATCTTCGAGGTAAGCGTGCCATATCGTAGACTGCAGCGCAGCTTAACATCAGGCGTACTGTAGTCAAAAGCAAACCTATCAAGGATAAAAAAGAGGCTGCTGGACTGTCAGGACTCTTGCTATACCTACGTAAAGATTTCTATGATGTACCTATCTACCTATAGCTGTATTGAAACAAAAGCTTCTTCACATCACGATCGCTTCTCTTTATATTTGGTAGTACCGCTGCAAAGCAGTGCCGTGTTGTGTTTTATTTTCAAACTCATTACAATAACTGCAGCGAGCGGAGTGCATTCTGCGAGGATTTATACGTAACACGTGATACATTATCTGTTCGCGAATCGAATAATGGATTTCAGAGGTGGCCGTTGTATGTATAGCTGAATATTGATTTAAACTTTCGATACCTTTAAATAGACTAAGATAGTGCCTGTAGTAGATAGTGTCTCGGCTGATGGTGTTCTGACGCGATCACTAAAGTTAAGCGACGGTCGTATGCGTGCAGTTTGTGGATGGGTGAGCACGCAAACAACTGTCATTTACATTTGAGAGTTGAAATTTAAAGTAGCGCCTTTTATGATCTATGGAATCTATAATAATTTTCGATTATGACCAAAATTTGAATTTGAATTTTAGGTAATCAGACGGTATTATCAAAATTAACCGACTTGCGATGTGGTTGGATGGGAGATCATGCAAAAGACGGCATTATTATAATGAAATTAATATCTTAACGACACGATAGCCTTAGTACATGCTTACAAACAGTTGTTAAACTAAGTCAGAGGCCCTTGAGTGATCTTCTATCCCTCACATCAAATCTTAGTTACACAAAGAAGAAAAAGAAAAATAAAACAATCCAAGTCAAATCATAAATAATAGTAGTTAAAAAAACTAAAAAACACGCTTATCTGGCCGTTTTAAGTGGATCAAAATCGCGCCCAAAGAAGTCAGTTACAAACAAACATACATACCAAAATACAAAAAAAATATATATCAAATTAGTGTATTGTCATCGGTCCTCAATAAATCTACAAAGTTTCAACTGGCCGTTTAAAGTGGGTCAAAATCGCGCCCAAAGAAGTCAGTTATAAACAAACATACAGGTGAAGCTAAGTAATATAAAGCCTGTAAAAAACTATGAAATCATACCACTAGGTTTATCCAGAATGCTTCCGAAATAGAAAATCAAACGCTTCTCATGAATGAGTAATCAATAGATCATGTCTGGTCAAATTGTCGATCTAAATGAACCGGCTCATTACCCGCTGCCCGCGGGGAGATTAGACCCGTACCTTGTTAGACTAATATTCATGTGTATTTGTTTGTATTGGGAAACAAAACACGAGCGGACATTTGGAATGATAGATTTAAATGTTAGTTGAATTTAGCGTTCGGCTTTTGTTTTATTTCAAAATCACGTTTAGATATTAAATAATTAAAATTAAACAGAATTATTTGAATAATTGTTTGTGGTATTATTAAAGGAAAACTAATAAGATTAGTTAATTAATTAATATAATCTTAATATATTAATTAATTAATATATTAAGATTAATTAATATATTATAACTAAGAAGAAATAAAAACCAACAATTCGTAAATTAACGAATTAAAATGAAATAACGTGTACAAACGTCCTCAGAAGATGTTCACGAAAAAAAGAATTGCTTACTATAACAAAATAAAATATTAGTATCCCTAACGGTAATCTTTTAAATACTATAATACTTATCAATTTATATACTAATTTAAAACAAGTAGTAGATTTAATAGGATCCGCAAATGTGAATCGGTCGACTACAAAAAGGTTTAGTAAGAGAGAGGCCTTTGGTCTCTTTGAAACAAAATGCGCCAACTTGGTTTTTTTTTTTTTCACAACCGGCTGTTTAACCCCGTACTAAACCATTTCTAGTTTTGTTTCATTTCTCATTTTGTTCTAGTTTGAGTATCATTGTGTTAACAACAAAACAATGGGAAATTGTTCCAAAACCGTGGAACGCGCTTGTTGTTTTACTATCTGTAGTATTATAATTATAATGTATGGGCGAGTAGTGAACTTACTTCATTCACTAACTGCATGACCCTGACAAGTAGTGAAGCTCGGTACACCTCGTTACATCCGATAATAGTTAAACGAGTATATCAAGATGAATAGTAATGTCACTGGAACCACCGCACCTCTTTTAACTACGACTCCCGCCTTAGGACGTCTCTAATTCTGTTACGTCATCTTCAGAATGTCACGTGTAATGGTATTGAAACCAGCCAGTTACATTCAGCACAGCCAAAGAGGTTTGATTACTAAAAATACATTCAAAATACGAAAATATTTTTGCCCTCGACCTATTATTATATTTTTTATACTATAAAAGATTACTTACAATTTTTTGCATTATTATAGAATAGATATGTATGTACAAACAAACATATTATATGTATATATATCTATATAATATTGTTATATTATGTATATTACTGTCCATGAGAAAGACCCGCGTATTTGGCATATTTGGTGTACAATTTCGATGTGTAGTTAGATAATATAATTGACAATATGTTTGTCTTATTCGCCAATTTGATAAAATTGGCGACTATCGAGTGTATGTGTATCATTTGTATGCATAACTGTATTTGCATACATGTATTCGATAATAATTTAACAAATACATAAAATATTTTAAGAAATACCATCAAAATAATGTTGTTAACTTAGTGTACTCATGACCTGAAAGAGACCAGCTAAGTAAGCTTTCTACAAATTACTTATTCAAGTATTCGCGGAACTTAATCATTTTAACCCCAAAAATTGACGGGAAAATGACTAGCTGTCTTTTTTTGACAGGGGAACCAATACATATGAAAATTATGATCTTTAATTGGCACTTATAACAGACTACCAGTTCGCCCCGGCATCGCTCGGGCTGCATAAGGGCTTGTGTTACATTATTAGATCTTAAGTAAGAATCTCTTATATTTTTTTAAACAAAATAAGCCTTTGTTTTTCAGGGATAATGTACATACGTAGCTTCCCAACGTCGAACGATTTTTTCAAATCAGTCCAGTAGTTTTGGAGCCTATTCGCGTCAAACAAACAAACAAACTTTTCCTATTCATAATACGAGTACCTACTATAAATAGTAAAGATAGTATATACTAGCAACCCGCCCCGGCTTCGCATGGGCTTTATAAGGGCGTGTGTGACATTATTAAATTTTTGGTAGGTTCTCTAATATTTTTGGAATCAGTCCAATAGTTTTGGAGCCTTTTCGCGTCTAACAAACAAGCAGACTTCCTCTTAACAATATTTTTAGATAAATCAGTGCTTTGTTTACAATAAATATTTTGTTTGCCAGTGCGTGGACTCATTCAATAGGTTTACATACACTTTTAGAACAATTTTACTTGCTATTGATCAGAAAGTAAAATTGTTTCACTAATAAAATGTTTAAATTATATCTAGTTACGGTATGTTTGTTGAGACAGGGCATGCCGGCATACTCCCGTAAGCAGATGACTCATTACTAGTTCCACACAAAAAGTATTTATCGGTACACTCATCCCGAAATCTGACGGGGTCTATGACTCAGTTTCTCTGAATGTTTATATTGAAGTTTCAGTTTGTGCTAAATCATAAGCACAAACTAATGAATGAAGAACAATAAATACTATTCTATCTTCATCTAATGAATGCAGAAACCACTTTATTGTGATCTAGAGCAATTATTCCTTCTAATTAAAAAAAAAATTGAACAAATTGTATATTAAGGAAACGGTATCTAGTAATTATTTTCTTCAATACATGAGAACAAAGCATTTTTCGAAGTACAAGATTCATTACTATATAGCATTGTAAATATAAAATATGTATAAGGTACCATTAGTTAACTTTCTAAAAATAACATTTCTTTATTTCAAAATAGGTAAACATAGGCAAAATTGATAAAAACAAATTATAAAATTTGGATGAAATGTAAGTCTATTATAATGTGTAAGTCTATTATATTTTTTTATTATATAGATAAAAAAAAACTTTTATTTTTTTATGCTTAATAGGCTTGCGCTTGACCACAACTCACCTGATGTTAAGTAATATTGCAGTCTAAGATGAAACGCGTTTGCCTAGAAGAAACCGGTTCACTCTCGCCTTGAAGACAGTCAGGTTGTAGTTCAGTGGGAACAGGGATTCCGACAAGGACAACTTGTAATAAACATAGTACGCAAGTAATTTTAGAGTGAAATACATCATTTTGTCAAACTGCAAGATAGACTTCATAACGCGTTGTATCTGAGAAGGTAATTGTATATCCGAGAATAGCGATAGTAATGGCGAACGTAAATCATGTGCAATATAATTGAATTGTTTTCGCAATAGCTTAACGTTGGCAAGTTATGAAACATCGTGAATGGCAAGCTAGGGGCTACTATCATCCCTAACTATTATAGAAAAAAAACTTTAACACTCAAACTATAAAATCTTTTTTTAGTGACACAAAATTGGCCTTGACAGCTGGTCCTTTCTACCTATAATAATAGAACTAATAATTATCATGTTTCGATTAAAAGTACCTTTAAACATATAATTCCAATTCGAATTAATTTTATTGACACTAAAATAAAGTTAGTACATTACAGGTATATCAAATAAAATAACTTAGTTTTTACAACGATTTTAACAATAATTATGTTCAGGATTTAATAATACATTATTTTTAACCAACAGCAATTTTGTATTAATAAAGCAACCTTATAATGATAAGGAGGTAGCTCACTAATAATATTTCTTAGAAAATAGAGTCTGCATTATGTTATTGTATAAAAGCGGAGAGGTGTCGTGGTAGCCCCGCTGCCCCGAGCGCGTATGAATCACGGTATATTTCTAGAGGGCGATGTTTCACACCGCGCGACACCCTCGATCCTAGCTCTCTACTACTGTTCGATACAAAACGAGTGGACTGTAGCAAGTTCTGATTCTCACAAGGAAATTGCGAAACTTAGATAGGACCACGTAACTTTCATCCTCGACGCCACTCCCCGGGACAACTAGTACTTAACCTAATTTTTTTTAAACATTAATAACTCAAAATTACTTGTCTCCTGCAGATGAGGTTTGTAGTGGAGGGGTTCCCACCCTCCCCTCTACCCTTACCCACCCTCCCCTCTACCCTTACCCACCCTCCCCTCTACCCTTACCCCCTCTCCTGTCCCCCCCTTCCTTGCGGCCCCGATTCTAAATAACCGAATTTTGTTTTGATGTAAGTACTAAAATCGCCCTCAGCAGTTTTTACGTTGATTAGCAGTAACCATATATTTTCCTCTCTATCAGCCATCACCTGTCTCTTACTCATTTCTTTCTTTGTCATGTCCATCTTCTACATGCTCTGTCTATGTCTTCTTCAGTCGACATCTCTGACATCTCACCACACAAAAAAAAACTATAAATGTCATTGTCAAACGACACAAAGCATAAAGCAATTTAAAAAAAAAAACTTTTTTTTATTTAACTCCAACAACAGTTGTTTATGAATAGGAAAGTTGTCCAGATTTAAAGGATGTAAGTTATCAGTTAGTCTGTATAAGTAAGTCATAAGTAATTAATTCATAAACACAAGTTTACACATCAAAAAATATTTTTTACAGTCATAATATCATATACTTACATCACGATGGTTTACCGAGGTAGGTACATGGTTTAGGATAAAAATGAACCGAGAGCGGATCAATATAGGAACAATGGTATCTCGCAGGAAATCTTCACAATGTATGGAAAGCTTCATTAACTTGGGGACAATGAACCTGTTGTATGAACAACTGCTTTTCTCGTCATACTTTGAATTACTAGCCGCGCCCCGCGGTAAGCTCCATACTAAACCATTTCTAGTTTGTATTATGTTTGCTTATACAACTGATATACTGCACATACGTAAATACTTTATATCAACACATATTTAACACCCAAATTTAGTTCATCACAAAGATTTTGACCGTGCTGAGAATGGAATCCAGGACCCTCTGGTGGGCAGTCCAGTATGGTAACCATTACGCCAAAGAGGTCGTCGAGCTGGGAATTTAGGAGTAGTCTGCATAAGTTAAATTCAGTGTGTCGTCTATCTTCATACTAAGAATCATCGAAATCGGTATAGCCATATAAACTATCACCTTTATAATATTGGTGGTATAATGGAATAAGATGCTTCTTACAGTATACAGCTAGGCAGTTAACCAATGGGCCACTTATCTAGTCTGGAATTACTGGTTCTCAAGACACACCAATAGGAGCTTAGCGACGGATTTTCAAAATGGTTCATTCCCTTTTGAAAGCGCCATCTCATTTGATTAGGTATTAGTGTTTAAAATCACGTAGGTACCTAAATTCTGCATTTCCGCTCGCAGTGCCGTTGCAAAAGTGACCCACATACGGTACACCATAGAGCACGTATTTATGGTCTATTAATTACATCCGATCGACCATTTACAACCATATACGACTGCACTCGCCCACGACTAACAATAGGCCACAAAACGTGATCTGTCTCTACAAACTGATTACTATTCTGTGGCAAAATGTTATACTAACTGTTACACCATCTGTGTCAATCTTTGCATTAACTGATACATCAACTGTGACAGGAGAGTTTCGGGCCGAGCCAGAAACTGACGCATTATCTGTAACACTGTTGTATCACAGTTCATAGTTACTCGCATGTAATCTGTGCCATATTGCATAGTAACTCCACAGTAATCTGTGTCATATCTCAAAATAACTCTATAGTAATCTGTGTCATATCTTGTAATGACTCTATAGTAATCTGTGCCATATCTTCGTAGTACTTCTGTAGTAATCTGTTCCAAATCTCTTAGTAACTTTTTATATTCTACGCGGTGCATGTACCATCTGCGGCAACAGACTAAGGTCAGCCAGGACTAGACACGGCATTATCGCGCGGTACATCAGGTAACGGACACGAGATGGTGGATGGATTCAAATAACACCTTGTATGGAGGTGTCTATTTTAGACTAAATATGCAAGCTGTTTCTGAATGTACCGGGTTTTAGACTATACAGAGCATCAGCCCCGGATTTAATTTTTTTTAGAGTGTGGCAAAAACTGAATAATGCCGCCCCCGCCCTACATTCTAACACTTCCTTGCATTAGACTTATATATTACACGACAGCAAAAGAAGAGTTTATTTTTTAACAAGGGATTAAAAGATGGGGGTGGGATTTTGCCACCCCCTGTACTAGCCGCCCAGGGCCCATGTCTCGGCTTCTACGTCCGGAGTGGCTCAGCATGCTACATTCTATACCACAGCGTAGTTAAAACACAACAGCTTCTAGGAACCATATTATTGTATCTTAGATTCATGAGTGTAAAATTTGATTTGAGTGCAATCATAACATACACATTTAAAGCAAATTAATATAAAGCTTATAAAAAACCAGCTTTTTGAAATCGGTTTCCTGAAGAATTTAAAGCTAGAAACCATACCGCTTGCTCTATTTGAATATGAACCAAAACAAAGTCACAGAGTAAATAACAAAGTTCCAGAAGGCGGCGCGTTAGGCAACATCCAGAACCCAAATTAGCCACAGTATAATTAAAGCAGAAGGAAAGCTAAACAGAGGAAGCGGAAAGCAGGTCACAGCGCGCTTCAGGACGGACTTTGATGTTTCAAATGTCATAAACTAGTCATCGCTCGTCTTCAAACTCGCTCGGATCTATAATTGCTATAGCACTGACTTATTAACGTGATTATATGTATTTTTGACTTATTAGCATCCCGTCCCGGCTTCGCACGGGTTCTAAAATAAACTAAGTAGCAAAGAGAAACAAAATATACCCTATGTTATTGTAACATGGTTAGTAGCTTCCCAACGGTGAAAGAATTTTTCAAATCGGTTCTTCGGTAGTTTCCGGGCTTATTTGCGTCAAACAAACAAACAAAAAATCAGAGTATTCGTCTTTAGATATTGGGTATAGACTAGCATCCCGTCCCGTCTTCGCACTGGCTCTAAAATAATCTAAGTAGCAACGAGAAACAAAATTATGCTGTGTTATTCGGAGATAATGTAGCTTTCCAACGGTGAAAGAATTTTTTAAATCGGTCCAGTAGTTTTGGGGCCTATTTGCGTCAAACAAACAAACAATCAAACTTTTCCTCTTTATAATATTGGTATAGATTTAGTATTTTTTTTGTTCTAAAATAGGTATCTTTATATTCTGTGCTAAGTCACCGGGGTCTGGGGACGACAGATTTCAAAACAGTTTTCACTGATATAAAACTATAAGATATCAAATTAATCTCATTACAAAATAGAACTCTTAAATACGCTCACAATGTAACTTAAATGTGATGAACATTTAAGTTGCATTGTGACACAGTTTGTGACGCAGTGCTGATTCTGTCAAAATTTGATTATAGATTATTTTTTTTACACAAACTATTAGACCGACAGGTCAGGCGTGTAACCCACGAAGCTACAGCTAGCTTCGTGGTGTAACCACACAGCTAGCAACACTGTGGCCTATGTTGGAGCATGCCTAGTTTAGAATAAGTGTCTCTTAAGAAAACTGCCGAAATTTTTGGCGACAGATTTCTCACCTTGACCATTAGAAAACACTCCACCACCATGCTATGGTTTCCTTTACCAAAAGCTCGAGTTTATTAGTAGGAATGGAACCCACGTCCTACTGAGCTGTCAGATGACGGATCTATGCGCATGTATAACCCGGTGTCGGCGGGCTGATGAGATACAATGTCGGTTAGCATCGTATAACGGCGGGAGTTAGAGCGCAGTAAAACATTATGATGATTGTATTTCGTAACGATCTCTCCATTCATCAGTATGTATGCCGCCATCAACGTTAATACGGTGTCGGATCAAGCTGACAGATTTACATATTTTTACTAGCAGCACTGCGCCGGTGTTAACTTTTAGTTAATGTAAGATCCAAGCTACGAGTATCTTTCGACAAAATTTGATCCCAAAAAATTCATTACATTTCAGTAATTTGATTTCCACAGACACAAAACGTCTGTTCAATCTGACGGCTACTGGTTCGATCGCTACACCAAATACTTGTTTTTACAGTTTTAAGTATACAATGGACCTAAACCAAAACAAAGGTAGAGGAAACTTACATGTTTGAGGACCACAATATCCGAAAACGTTTGTCATCCGCCAACTCGTACTTGATCAACCTGGTGGATTATCTTTCTCCTCGTGAAGGAAGGCCCCGAGTCTCAGCAGTGGGAACCTGTAATCGGCAGCTTATACAAGCATTTCCACAGTAGATAGTGTAGACACTATGAACTTTGAGAATAATAAAAATAGTATGAATAAAGCGGAACCAATTGGAGAGAATGATGTAAAGTCATCAGAAGATGTAAAGTCATCAGTAGAGGTGTAAAGGTTTAGTCAGGTTACGGTTTCCGAGTGTCGGGAACATCACAGGTTCCCGGCTCGTGATGTATTTAGACGCGCGTTACGTAACATGCCGTAAAACCTATAAAAAGGTCCCACCGGCTGACCAGGGTTGACACATGTTATCATAGCCTTGCATAGATTATTTCATTTATTGGTTTAACAGGCTTGCAAGAGTTCAAGAGCATACGGCGAGCTTCCCAATTTTGTTTGAAAAAAATGAGAATTGGTCAAAAAGTAACTTGCCCACTATACATTTTTAATAAAGGTACGAGTTCATTCGTTTCAAGTGTTCTTAGGTTTTTTTCATGTAAATCCTAAACTTTGCCATCATGGGGATTTTGGCTACTACTCTACTTGTGAAAGAAGGCCCCGAGTCCCAGCAGTGGTAACGTATAATCGGATCAAGATGACCGCTGCTAGAAAATAGTGGATTACATACATACGAGTATTATTACTAACTTCTTCAATATGGGTATTAAGTATTAAATACTACATAAATAACAAATCTAAAAAAACTTATATTGTATATAAGTTTGTATATAAGTTTTTTCTTGCCGCGTCGTTCTTGGTGCAGAGGTTAGCCATAGCAATTCAGAACGGTAATGCAGCGATTATGATAGGCATCTTTGCACCAAGGGTGGGTTATCTGATTGTCTGTTTAATATTTTAACGTATTGTTTTCATGTTTATAAAAACAGTTTAATATTATTTAAGGGAAGCTCTTTTATAAATTATATTGATTGAAAGTACAAATTTACCGTCTTAACCGATGTTGTGTCAACCCTAGTGCCGTCTCCGCACCACCGTGGTACATGGTCGCGTGGTCACTCCGCCACGCACACATACACTGCTGGCCGCGTAGTTATTAATACCCACGCGGAAGGTGCGCGCGGAGCAATGAACTATGCGCATCACGTCAGTCACGCTTGTGACGTGATATGGATTAGGGAGACGCTGGGTGAAGGTGGACACACCTGGCGAGATGCGAAACTAAAAAAAAACATGACCACTAACAACCTGGTAAAAAAATAATTATAGGAGTATATTGACAACTTACGCAAAACCTTTTAAGGGCAGATTTATTGAGCGTATTACCAAAAAAAAATTTTAAAAAAAGTTGTTTATCCAGCGTTGTAATATAAAAGCCGCCCTTAAAAGTAGCTTCCAATCCCAAAAAATCGAGGATAAAAAGTAGCTTATGTTTTAATCCAAGATCTAAACTAGCTCCGTACTAAATTTCATCAAAATCGATTCAGCCGTTTGAGCGAAAGTAGCATAAATAATAATAATAATAAAATCTTTATTGTCAGACACAAAGTCCATAGAGTAAGTAAGCTTTTCCGCATTTATAATATTAGTAGGATAGTAGGATTATCACAATCTAGAATTTTCCGTCACATATTTATTTGTAAACTAACCCGAGTTAACACAACGCTAACCGTTATGTTACTCTAATGTCCTCAGGGTCTATAACCTCTATGTCAGTTAAATGAAAAAGCACAAACAAACGAACAAACAAGCCCACCCACTAGCGCCATTGTTCTTTCAAATTATCCACTAAATATTCGTAATTGATACACTGACGCCTACGACTAAAGTCTAGCTCAAACCAATGCGTTAAGCTCGCGGCTGCGGTGGCGTGACCGGTAACCAATCAATCAATCGTATAGATAGTAATTTATCTTTATCTTTATTAAAGTCTAGCAGATCGCCCCGGCTTCGCACGGACTATAAAATAATCTGAGTTGCAAAGAGAAACAAAATATACACTATGTTACTCGGGGATAATGTAGCTTCCCAACGGTGAAAGAATTTTTCAAATCGGTCCAGCCGTTTCGGAGCCTATTTGCGTCTAACAAACAAACAATCAAACTTTTCCTCTTTATAATATTGGTATAGATAAAGATAACCTACTGGGGTCAAAACAATAGACAATGCTTTTTTCTGACGTACTATATTCACTCTTTTCTGCTAAAAGTAAAACAGATTTATTTTTGTACTAAATGAGCTAATAAATTTTGTCATATCTTTATAGTAGTTATTCTTATTTATAGTAGTTATAACAATATTTATTAGCTGATATAATATCATAAACATGAATCTGTGCATCTCTTATATCTATTTTTAGTTCTCAGGCAATATCTGTCAATTATGTACTTGTTTTCTCACACGGCTAATTTGTAACAATAGATCTAGCTGATTTAATAATAAAAAAACTATTCATATTTTTATTTTAACTTTTTCTAATAGTTTTCTCCGAGTGCAAAACATAAACTGTAACATTAACGTTGGATTGGCTATATCGGTAGCATTATTTACGGAAAAGTAGTGAGGATTGCCAATGATTGAACCAATCAGAGAACGCAAAGATGTCGTCACGTGATTGATCGCCACCGCGGCCGCGAGTGAAACGCGTCGGTTTAATCACACCTTAATAACTGACAAGCCTTAAGTACCAATATCTATGTTAATATAAATTATATCTGTCTATCCCTGATACGGTATTTGACCTCAACATTCATATTTCCTAAATTTTACTCCCACACAATTATTCTAATCTTTATCGATTGTATCGATTTTTATCGACTTCTAAAAGCTCATAGAGAACTAATGTATTCGTATTTTTATTTCCAAATTAGATGAACGTCTGAACATTTTCAAGTTACCGTTACTAACTCGAGTCTAGATAAATGTAACATAATTTTTTTCATTTAAAACGCAATTAGTGAATACTTTTTACACAATAATACATATAGCTAGGCATTTCACCAGTAGGATGAAGAAGAAAGAAAAAAAAATGTTTGTAATTGTGGCAAACACAAACCTTAAACACATATAAAATATAAATTAAAAAGAAACGAACAAAGTTTGTACAGTTAGTTATTGGCTATTGCCTCTGTCCTAAGGTGGAGCATACCTGGCCTAGAATAACTAGCTCTCAAGGAAGCTGCCGAAACACACTGTTAGGTGCTTGGTGACTTTATCAAATTAAAGGTAGTAGCTAGCTAGCAAGACAAGCACTAGAAAATGCCCTAACACCATGTTATAGTTTCCTTATGATTCCTTTACCAAAAGCTTGAGCTCAAAGGCGGGGATCGAGCACACGTCCTGCGAGACGTAAGACGGCCACACGCCAAACTGAGCTGTCATCGCATCTAATCGGAAAATCTTCCTAATTGGAATGAATCCTAACTTCATTCTTAGGCTCTGCATCATGTTTACGTATTCCTTCAACATTTGATTTACAACATTCGCCCTGGATTGATTATGTAATAATTAGAATGCACACACCATAATTAGATTAATTGAGTATAGTTTACATAATATATGTATATATACGAGGTTTCTCCATTGCTAGGGTTTGATTATCTCGGCATAAGTAATGAGGCCATACATCACAAATGAGATACAACTCCACTAGACCAGGGAAGACCAGTGGAATTAATATTTAGTCCGTCTAATCATTAGCAATTGTAGATTAAAGGCAGCAAAGTAATGTTCTAAGACAAAGATTATTTTTCTATTGGAAATATTAATTAATATTGGATTGTATACTCCCTGAGAGCAACGCAACACCGGGATGACTGGAGTACTAGAAGAGATATACTTCTTGAATGGCCTCATATATATTTTATTGATATCGTTTAATCGTATTGTAATTGAAGACAGTGTTCCAATATTATTATTTTTTTTTTTTCAAAATAATAGAAAGTGATTTTTACATCACGCAATTCGTACGATAGAGTAGGTTTGTGACGTCATAACTTTAAAAACTTAATATCTTTGTTGTTATTGGTTTGTAGCACATATAACAATTAATGTTTAGTTAATCTAGTTAAGCGAGACGCCATTGATGTTGAAACAGTCTATGACTAAATCAGCACAAATGGTTTCATTTTATAGTTGTTACAAGTCAATAAAAAATATTATTATTTATAAAAAAAAACTTAAAGACGATACATAAAATTATTATTTAGACAGCTGTGTAAATTTCTCTATGACCTATATACCTAGGTCAAATATAGGTAGTGTCGGGATAATTCCCGATGTTTGGTGTTTGTGAGGAGTGGGCGGTGGCGCCGCCGCGGTAAACACGCGCCTTCGCAGAACTAAATGACGTGACGAATCATTCGAAGAATAATTACATCTCCGTATTGTGTATTTTATGGATGCTTTAATTAAATAAAATTATTCTCCAAGATAAAAAAGAAAAGTTTTCTGTGATCCTAATAATTAACCTAACAAATCTATACCATCTATACCAATATTATAATTAGGAAAAGTTTGTTTGTTTGACGCGAATAGGCTCCGAAATTACTGGACCGATTTGAAAAATTCTTTCACCATTGGGAACCCAGATTTTCTTCTAGTAACATAGGATATATTTTGTTCTTCTTTGCTACTCAGACTATTTTAAAGCTCGTGCGAAGCCGGGACGAGAAGCTAGTCATTATATAAACCAATCAATAGGCTTATGTTGATAGATGATAATTATTTTTATTCAAAAACTGATTAATTGGGAACATTTTTCACGGAATTTCGTGAAACTTTTTGGTTTAAAACCGTTGGCGTATTAATTGAACACTGTCCGCTCAGACATCTGAAAACATACCAGCTCATTAATTAACGTAGACGCACAAACATAATTAAAACAAAATATTTATACACTTTTAGAAATCAAAAAAAAAGTCACGAAAAAAATGTCGGCGTAATTAATGTTTACAAAACGTTATTTTCGAATAATTTTAGTGTTGAGTGATTTCACTATACAAAATTAACCATGACATACGAAAAGTGCAGTGATACAAACAAAGGTAATACAAAGTGCAGAATGCTGAGGACATACAAGCCGAGTGACTCCTCGCTGCAGTGAGGGCTGCTGGTGATGATGATGGTGATGATGATGGAGACGTGAAGCATGATCCCGACCTGCATCCGCGCGCCTCGCTCCATCCAGGGCTCCACGGATGACGTCACGCGCCAGACGCGCTCCATCGTCCAGGTACTGCTGATGATGATGATTAACGTCCTCTCGTGATCAGAAGTTAACAAATCTTTACTATTAACTATTCATAAGTTAAGACACTGAGGACAGTAGCTGAAGTTAAAATAGTTCTACAGACATACAAAGCCCTATGTGAATGTATTATAAGGTACTGCTTATCTATGATATCTCCTCAGGCTCTCGTAGACAAATATCTTCCGGACGCTTAGAACTTTTGCTTCTTGATAAACCTCTACAGTAGGATGTCTATACGGCCTACGTAAAAGTACTTTTAATACTGCTCGCTGAGCTCTTTCCGCTGAGATAAGATTTGTTTTGGCAGCAGAGCCCCAAGCACATATATGATACCTTGTTTGCCAGACAACAGCAGCGGATCTGAGTACAGTTCTATACCTATACCTAATATGAAACGAAGGTTTGCCCAGAAAAAATATGATGTTATTGTTCCTCTTATATATAACGAAATAGATCAAAATTTACATATTAGAGAGTATAGTAATAACAAAGTAAAGAAAGTCATTATTAATTGGTTGAATACATTTAATTATAAAGAATTAGAAAACATGTTAGATTGTTTCTTCAAACTGTAGATGATAATTATTGTATTTTGATTTACCTTTAGTATGGAATACATTATAATCACCTAAGGTCCAAACTCACACACGATAAGCACAAGCACTCCACTCACATACACTCATCATGCACATACAATATGGTGCTGTTACCCCATCATTGATGTGAGGTGGTACACATCCCTTGTTCAATGTGCGCTCACACACCTTCTTAGCATTCACTCACACATCCACACATTTATACACTACATTACACTGCACAATATACATTCATACTTAGTTTACACTTACATAATTTTACACACACATACATGCATACATATTCTTACATTATATTACCATACACTCATTCACACTACACTAACACACACACGCGTGCAGACATTGATGCAAGCCCAGCTAGCAAACTGGTGTTATGCACTGATGTCGATGAGCACGCTTCATTTTATAAAAGTATAATTTGTTGTTTTTCTTTATACTGTTTTTTTTTTATATAAACTTAGGTTAAGTAACACTAGTTAGGATTTTTGTTTTTTTTCTCATCTTTTATCTTTTGATCAAATCCTTTGTATCATAATTGTGTCAAACAGACTTGTGAATATTCTGTGGGAGAGGCCATCGGTGCTGAATCACAGTTCTATACTAGTTCAGCACTAATGGTACAAATCAAATATGTATCATCTATGTTTTATGCAAATAAAGATATTATTATTATTATTATTATAAATATTAAGGCGCTATTGTACCAAGCTCAGCCGCTTAGCATATTTGAGCGATGCGTGTGACTCAGTGGATTTATCTGTTCCAATATTATAACGAGGAAAAGTTTGTATGTTTGTTTGACGCGAATAGGCTCTGAAACTACGGGATCGATTTGAAAAATTCTTTCACCATTGGTAAGCTATGTTATCCCCGAGTAACTTAGGCTTTATTTTGTTTCTCTTTACAAATTGGATTATTTTATAGCCCGTGCGAAGCCGGGACTGGTTGCTAGTCACGAAATAAATCCATATAAAATCAACAATTAACAATATTGAAATTATAAGCTCTAACGATTCTAGATAATATCAATACCTACAAAAAAGTAAAATTTGTTGTAATATCTTCATTACTTTCAGAAGCACGTCATTTTTTAAATTTAAACCTTTTACGAAACATAAAAATATCGAGTGAAACCTACGTAATCGTGTTTTAGAGCTGAAACGCACATACTGAATCAAAGCTTACAATGTATGTATATTAGAATTGTAAAACTGTAGTACTCATTTACGCAGAATTTTTCATTACATTCCATTTTGCTAACGCTTTTAACCGGAGTTCCTAGCACTACAAACGTGAATAAAGTCTAACATCTAAGATCTTATATGTTAGACTTTTCTCTAATCAGCCTACTAAGGCTGACTCACATGTGTGTAAACCTTTCCCACTTCGTACACAGCTTCTAATGCGCTAGATTTAGCTAAAACGCTAAAAGCGTTTCATAGTTTTGTTACAGCTTGAGAGACGTATAACTCTAGATACGTTACAACTCTACACCATACTGTCAATGGTTTTTTTTATAGATATCAAGGATTTTTTTGCCTTATAACAACGCGTTTTACTATCATGCGTTATATATACGTCAAATTTAGATATTGTGTATAAATTAAGTACTCTCACATTATTTTCTAATAATAAAATCAAATATTTTCTGTCACCTTATTGTCCTTCATGATTAAATAGAGATTCAGAAAGAGCCAATCTCCAATATTCATAAATGTAGATTATGGGAAATAGAAATGTAGTTTTCACAAGAATGTAGGTACGAGTACATAGTTACGTGACACATACATCTGCTTATACATATATATATAAAATTTCTGTGTCACAATGTTAGTTACGTAACGTACTTCTCCGAAACGGCTTGACCGATTTTTACCAAATTTTATATGCGTATTTAGTAGGTCTGAGAATCGGCTTCTATCTAATTTTTATACCCCTAAGTGAGGCAAAACAAAGTTTGCCGGGACAGCTAGAATTTATATAGGACAAACTTGATATCAAATTTTCCAAAAAAAATAAATGATAGAATCATTTAAGAAGAATAAAACATTCCATTAGTTCATCAGCCCATTCCAGCCAGATCCAGTTGGTATATAGCTCAGTGTTGCCCTGTAGTACTCACAGGGATATTAAAAGCCCGCGGCCTCATTCCTCTTCCGCGCTACCCCGCACCACGCCCGCGCGCGCTGTGCCATACATGGGGAACACTCTCACAACACCATGGATCACAACACTAGAGAGGACGCTGATTCCCATACAATAAAACGATAGTAAATTACGTAACCCGAGTGAAGTCGTTTCATGAAAGTATTAATAGATGGCGTTACGTGTGTTAAATGATACACGTAGTACGATTTGCAACAGGAGTTTGAGCGTCTAATATTTTTATTAATCTATGATAATACGAGTACATATACTATCGATATTAGACAACTAAAGATTTGACCCGTTCTCTTGCATTAACGAGTTCAGCCACGTCATGTCACCTCACCACATTATGGCCGTCAGGTACAAATGCATCTCAGAAGATTTATAATATTAGGCAATTTAAATTGCGTCATACAAATTCTTCTGCCACATCACTAATCTTTGACCATTGTGCTAAAAGTACAGAAGCTATAATCAAGATGGCGCTAAAATAAATAGCATACGTATGAATGTCAAACTCTCAAACTCATAGGCATGCGCCTCAAACGCGATTGTATGTATTTTACGAAAATTATTTTTTTAAATGAATTCAAATAAAAACAACACATAACAATTTTGAAATTATAAGCTCTTACGATTCTAGATAATATCATTACACACGAAATAAAGTAAGATTTATTTTCATTTATATTTTTTTATCAAAAGTACAGCACTATTCAATTTATTACGACTATTTATCCAAAACCAAACTAACGAGTGAATTTTACGTAACCATGTTGTGAAACTTTAACGAATCTTAATAGTGAAATATAAAGCTAATAATATTGAAAATAATTGTAGCCCTATCATTTCTTCAAGGATTCATAAGATTTTTCATAATATCTTATTTTTCTCCCGCCTCAAGTCTCAATTATATAAACGAGAGCACACTTCAGAGCCAATTTAAATCAGTCGCGATGTTTTAATTCCCGTTAGCAAAAAACCACGCGAATGATTTACATCGACGGTCGCTTGAGTACTGCCAATTAATCTGAATTGGGTGCAATTGGCAGAGATTTTAGCAAGTTTAATGGATCTTCCAGTGTACAATACACGGATCATCGGAACGTATCAAATATATTTGAGAATAAAAAAAAAGTAATATATTAAATGGAAGAGCCTGAACTCCACGACACAGGTTTAACCTTCTGTGCAGTTCAGTTCACCCCTTGTTTTAAATATATGCAATATGTAGTTCATAATAGTATCCTACATTTAATTTATAGTTAATTTAAGAGTCAATAAAATAAATATTAATCTTTTGCACGAAAGAAATAAACTGAAACTGAAAATAATAGACACGATGTTTATGTAAATGTATTATTTCAAGTCCAAACGATTGAAGCTGTAAGCATAAGTCCAAATAATTGAATTTGAAGCGACAATAGTTCATTCCGACGTGTTGCCGTCAAACGTCGCCGGCCATGGGTTCGATCCCCTCCAATGAGCTTGAGCATTCTGTGAAGAAAAACATTATGAGGAAACCGTAGCAAGGTAGTAGGAAATTTTCTAGACCTTCCTTGAATACCAATTACCCCCTTAGAATTAATTATTTATGTTGTAAATCTGTCAAGCTCCTAACAGTGCGCTCCGAAAGTCTTTCTTGAGAGCCAGCTATTCCAGACTAGACATGCTACGCCAATGTCGTTACGCGCCCAGCTGGTCAAACGTCCAGCTGTACTTGTGTAGGAAAAAAGGTGACAAATCCCTCAAAATGAAAAGCTACAAGGAACATTTAATATTGAAGGCTACACATTGTAGTTGTCAAACGCTTTATTGTCTGTAAAACGCATTATACTGAGAGTAATGGTTGACGGCTGGAACTTTTTATGTCGCCATAAACGTACAACTTTATTGTTTATGGCAAGTTGATGTTTGTCAGAATTAAGAGGAAGTACGGTGGTTAGAGCTTATTTAACAATTACAATATTAAAATACACTTTATTGAAATAATTTAATACACTAGTATATAATTTCAATATTTCATAACTCTCATTGCTAGTACTCGTTCATGGCAAGAGTGAACCGGTTTCTTCTGGGCAAGCGTGCTCTACCTTAGATTGCAATATCGCTTACCATCGGATGAATTGCGGTCAAGCGTAAGCCCATTACTAGTAAAAACAAAAAGTACATACTAATGTGCTACCAATGAGGTAATGCTGCCAACATTTTGAAAGGAATTGGGTCAAAATTCCACAACTTTTTTTGTTCAATTTAATTTTTAGGTTAGATGATAAAGTTAGATTTAATCGTTGTACTTGGTATCCCTAAAATAATATTTTTTTATGTTTTGAAAAGTAAAACTGTTCTGTTGTTAAGTAATAAATTAATTCCATGAAGATCCTTGAACGTGTTGAAAAACAACAATTGTCAGTTTAATCCCACTAATTTATAAAGGCGACAGTTTGTGTCTATATTTTTAAGCATGTTTTTGTAAAATAAACATTTTTTAAATTCTATGTTTTTTACTCCTTCACTCTAACGACTGATAACTAGTCAAATAACTAATCATGTGTGAATTTTCAATGCACATAATTTGTAATGTTAATCCAGGGTCTAGATTAACACGTTTGTATCCCAGATTAACCCAATGTTTATCATTTCGGTTTCCTCGAGTTTCCAGTGTATTGTACTCGTAGAGGAATTAATTTAGCGAGCGGTGTGCGGAACACTGCCCGCGGCCACACTCTGTCGTCTGGGGAATACACACACACACACACACATACACTATATGTATAGCACGTGTAGCTCTATAGAAATCAATACAAGCCAAGCAACGGTTGATTAAGCTTTGTGGACTTTACTAAAGCATTGGTACAATAAAAATGCCATAAGACATTCTTTACCCTTAGCCCGCTGTTTTATAAGGTCTCCAGCTCAATTTTAACATTTAACCAGCACGACGCCTAGCCACTAGTGAACGACGTTCTAGCCTAAGGTCGAGCATGTCTAGTCTGGAAAAACAGGCTCTCAAAGAGGCTGCCGGAAGACACTGTAAGGTGCTTGGTAACAGGTTTTTTAACTTCTTTCTTCGAATGAGCTAAGTAGGCATGCTCTGGTGTTGAACCTTTTCAAGCCGCCCTAAGGCTCTGACTTGGCTTAACGACTACTTGAACTAAGACTAACAGACTATTTTTCTACTTGAGAGTGGTATCTAGCCTGATGAGCACTAGAAAATGCTCAAATACCATGCAAAAATACGACAGAACGATTAAATAGAATATTTTATAAAAGATTTTGTGTATATTACCAGAATAGTTTTCATCATGAAGTGATATACATATATAGCACCATATTTATAGGTATTATATGTACATACATAATATATATACATACCTAGGTACTGTTATTATTATTATATATTCTGAATGCTGTGTGAGCCACATCATGCTGCGAACGGAAGTTACGTTTGTTCAACGTAAATAAATAGTTTCTAGCGAAACTGAAAACATGAAGCCCTTGTTATGAAATCCCATCATTACCCCGTAGGAAAATAAAATAAACACGGGTTTGGGAATTTTCTCAAAGAAAATGCTCTCACAATATCTTGTTATAATAATAGTAAAATCAAGCATTTTATCGAAATGGGAAAAATGTACGTAAAACTCGCGTCAGTAAAGTAAATATTTGAAAGTTTGCTCTCTCTTATACGATCATTTGATTATGCAACAAATTAAATTATTTGTCAATAAATTAAAATTAATAAATTATTTGTCCTTGACTTTATGCAATCGAAGATAATAATATGATCTTTCATAATATGTTTTTTTATAATTGTCTCGAGCTATAATCATATGGTCTAAGAGCCGTGGAAGATCGTCCTTCACCGATCTGATAACCAGATGAGACGTATTTTTTATCAAATATTTTTTATAAACAAATATGCCTAAAATTGCTTGCCTATCGAAAAGTGCTCATGGCTATTTTTAATTAAATAAACTTTTATCGATTTTTTTTCATCACCTTCATCCTTTTGATAACCAAATGAAATTTATTTCACTGATAGTTTTTAATACACAGAATATGCCTCGGTATGCTTGCCTACTCATTTCAGTGTGTAACTACCTGGCAAGCAGGTGTAAACAGGTAAGTCAAAATAGGTGACTCCACCGATCTGATAACTTATCGAAAGTTATCTCAAATTTTAGATTATTTTATTTCAAAATCAGAAATATATACTTGCCTGCGAAAAATCGTACTTAAAGTACTATTGCCAGCCTAAAAACTTTTAGAATTTTAACCACTTGATAGGTGCGACAGAGAAAGTAGAGCGGCTGAGGTCCGTGTGATAGAACAGGACACAACATAGTAGCTGCTCGCTACCTCACCGTACGAGTGCGCATGCTCGTGCACATGTGAGTGACGGAGACAGCATTTATTTACACTTGTCAGTAATTTTGAACTCCAATTTATTATAACTAATTTCGATCACAATTTTGATATTATTTCATACTATACATACTTACAGCTATGCAATAATAAAAAATAAATAATTTATTATATTAATATGTTAATAAATTAAAAAAACAACGAAACTTTTTATCATTTTAAAGTTAAATTGTAAAATTAAAAAAATAATCTGTCTTCTTTATTTTAAATTAAATAAATGTCGTAAAGCGGGAAAGAATAAGTGTTACTTTTCAAATTTTTGAATAAAAAAAAAATTAACACATGTATGTTGTTAAAAACCATTTATTACGAAATATAAAAAATACATAAAAAAATTAAATTCAAACATTTATTGTTATTTTTATTATTCATTATCAGAATCATCAGAAGTTGAATACTGATTAACAGATTCTAATTCTTCTTTATCTCCATTATCCATAACTTGTGGGATATCATCAATTTTCAAGGGTGTTTGGTCCCCAACAAATCCAATTGGTATAAAATGATCATCTTCTAAGAGCTAACCACAGTTTTCAGGGCGCATTTTTAAACAATCTTGATCAGTGGCATGAAGCCATATAGAATTGACATAAATCGTTCGTAAAATTTTTTGGGTTAAAGAAGACCAGCATGGTGGCAAATTGTTAGAGTCATAGCTTTTTACTTTTTTCAAAAAGTGCTCATTATCTTCTTTTGCGGAATAACTTTTCATAAAAATGCGATACCTGGCGTTATTCACACTCGTGTAATTTTTTATACCATACATATGAGAGGTAAACTCCTGCACAGCCTGCATTTTTCATTTATGAAAATATCCGCTTCATCTAGTTACGACGCAAATATGATTTGGTATAATTCATTTTTGGAGAACAGTTTTAATGGCCCAACTTTTCCTTTTTGATAAAATGCCGCTGTGTAATCACAGCCAGTATACGCATGGAAAGTTGGTAGGCTTTGGCATAGTGTTGTTCCTAATTTTTTGGCCAATTCTGTGCAATTAATGCAATCGAGGTCTTTAGAATTTTTTTTTATTTGTTGAACTTGCTATCCAAACTGATAGTTCCAATTTATGTATGTTTCCAAGCAAAATAATCATAACGTCGGTATCGGAAGATTTCATTAAAACCTTTGACCCCGGTGTTACTTTGGATGCACTCGGATATATTCTACGGTGAGGTAGCGAGCAGCTGCTATGTTGTGTCCTGTTCTATCACACGGACCTCAGCCGCTCTACTTTCTCTGTCGCACCTATCAAGTGGTTAAAATTCTAAAAGTTTTTAGGCTGGCAATAGTACTTTAAGTACGATTTTTCGCAGGCAAGTATATATTTCTGATTTTGAAATAAAATAATCTAAAATTTGAGATAACTTTCGATAAGTTATCAGATCGGTGGAGTCACCTATTTTGACTTACCTGTTTACACCTGCTTGCCAGGTAGTTACACACTGAAATGAGTAGGCAAGCATACCGAGGCATATTCTGTGTATTAAAAACTATCAGTGAAATAAATTTCATTTGGTTATCAAAAGGATGAAGGTGATGAAAAAAAATCGATAAAAGTTTATTTAATTAAAAATAGCCATGAGCACTTTTCGATAGGCAAGCAATTTTAGGCATATTTGTTTATAAAAAATATTTGATAAAAAATACGTCTCATCTGGTTATCAGATCGGTGAAGGACGATCTTCCACGGCTCTTCTACTAATACTATAAAAAAATCATATACTGTTACTGATTCAATTTTATTTTTTTAATTAAAATTAGGACGTCCTCTTTCTCGCATAGTATTCCTCATTACTGAAGGTCGTCACTCCTCCGCTGAATTTATTCATTGAAGTAGTACATCGTATTGGACGCAGTTACCAAAAATATAATTATTTAAGCTTGAGTATATTATTTTTAATCTATACTATAAGACTCTTTGTCCTGACTCATTCATTCATTCATCTATAGACAACGCAGAGCCCAAACGGCTAGTCATTCGCTAAAACTATTAGTATTAATTAGTTAAGGTACCTATACTTAATGTTTGTTTTGTTTAGAATGTAAGTTGGTCCAATAAAATTATTTTGTATTTGTAATATATCCGAGAATCGGTTCTCGGATTTCAAGGAGTCTTGTTGAAGTATGATCCAAACTTTTTTTAGCAGCGATAATGTAACAGATACGCAGATCCAAATGTTTTATATAGTTAGGTCATACATTTTTTGAATACATCTTGCATGTATTTTTTTTGTCAATATGCGATTATAATTAAAGAGAATAATTTTTCCTTGGATTTGAATTGTGATCTAATATTACTATAATAATAATTTGAGTATTTAGCATAATGAAAATTTGACGAGTCACATTATTATTGTATCCTGTTATTAAAGTCTTATTACGTTATGACGAATAAAGTTATATTCTTTTCCATTTATGCATGCCAATATTAATTACAAGATATAGTACCTCTTTCCTTGTAAAGCTTTGTGATCAGCTCCACACAATAGATTCAACAAGTGTTAACAAGCGAGGTCGCTGGGAGAGTAGCGGATGTCACTTCTTCAAGTAGGCGATAAAACTGTCCCGATCAATAGATTTATTACGATCGAAGCTATTTGGGATCGTTACTACCAACTGCCGTGAGACGAGGACATCATCATCATTATCATCATTGGTCTTTTGTATCAAACGAGAGAGAGACTACAGGCCGATGCAAGAGTTACACATACTCGTAACTTGGTACTTAAATGGTTGAAGGATTCGAATAATGATAGGTTTAAAAAATATCTTAAGAATTTATTAACAAATAAGGCATATTATTCAATAAACGAGTTTTTGGAGGATAAAAGCTTCCCTAATGTCACTCAAATTACTTTACATAAATAATTATTTTTATAATTTTATTTTATTTTATTATATATGTTATAATTTTATATTATTTAATGACTTATTTTGACACTGACATTTAAATATTGTAAATTGAGATTGTACTATTAAAGATTGACATTGTATTATTGTAAATTGACATTTTAATATTGTATAGTGACATTCATAAGTGTAATTTTGTGCCTATATTGAATAAAATAAACTGAACTGAACTGAACATGTGGTCACTTTTAGATCAGGTGTTTATTTATGCACATTACAGCTAGGTTTTTGACCAACAAGGCACGTAACTACACGGGCTAGAGAACATTTTGACCCAAGGTGAAGCATGTCCAGTCTGGAAATACTAGCTCTTAAGGAGGCTGCCGTAACACACAGTTAGATACTTAGCAACCAATTTTTATACTTGGTTGCTAGCCAGACGAACATTGAAAATGCCGTGCCACCATGCTATAGTTTACCCAGGATGTTTTCCTTCGAACACACGACCTTCCGGCCGTACGGCCGACTGAACTGTCAGCACTTCAAAATAGATGCTGCTTCTCTGGCTGGGAAGTTTTTAATGAAAAACATAAAAATACATACATAAAATATTACTAACTAAAACATAACCTAAAAAGACCAGAAAACCCGGAAAAGATCCCCAAAATACTGGCACATTGCCACGTTGGATGGCAATGCTTGTTCCTGGCCGAAATAAAAGCCAGCATTCTGGACACCCGGAACCTCTACCAGCCGCTTGGTGAGTTCTCCATTCATCGTAACATTATTTCCGAGCAGCTCCAATATAAACTAGTTAGACCATTTAGCTCAAAAAGGACCACCTACATTGTATTTGCCATTCTTGATGCTCTCGGTTAATAATGAAATTCTTCCGTTGCAGACTCGGTATAGCATGGTATAGGTAGGGGGAGGTATGAGCTCATCTGTCCGCTATCTGCAAGTTAATAAGCGAGTGCGGAGAGAATAGTGAGAAGGATTAAGTCATGGCGGAGACTGTTTGTCGGGGAATGGGGGCAAGTGGTCGCCAGGCGCCGGCGCGGGGCGAGCTGGTCTGTGGAGACAGTGCTATTATCTTGTTGTAGGAAAACGAGAATGGGAATATCCGATATTTTGTATTGCAAGCCCAGTCGGTGGACTGTTGCTTGCAACAATGCCTCTGAGACACACATGCGACTACACACACCACACAAACATCTACACACTAGAGGAACATATATTACATACAAACCAAATCTTAATATTAATTTTTAATATTTTAATTATTTTTTTTTGTACACAACTTTATTCATTATGTAAACTAACTGCCAGTATCAATAATTGTACATAACCAGGGAGTAACTGTATGCTGTAACACAGGCTGGGAAGCCTAGTTCGGCAACAGCTGACCCGCAGATAAATCAGCTTTTAACAACAATCATTATTAGTATTAGTATTAGTATTAATGCTTAGTAAGAACTGCTGTAAATTAAGTTGAATAAAGATTTATTTATTTGTTATTTACTTACTGACATGAGGCACGTACATAACATTGTCGTACATTAACGGTAGCTACCTATAAGACCGCGATGTCATGGTAAATTTCAATATCCCTCTCAGACACTACTCATTTAAAAATAAACGGGTGTTCTTTTCGGGCCAGTGGCGGAATTGCTTAAAAACAATTTGACCTTCCAAGTCGATCAGCTCTATTCAGCTAAATTTATATGAAATCTATTTTTAATATTTTTATTTTCTATATTTGTAAGAGGAAAAATGAGTCAATTGAGTTTTATAGATTTTAACGGTTGGAGTCACTCCATTACAAAAAACAATAGATGATTGGCAAAGAAATTAGCGTAGACAGAGAAAGCAAGAAATTAGTCATCTACAATGACGGTGGTTAAGATTCGATAGATGCTAATCAATTCGACTTTGTCAAAAGAAGTAAATTTATTTAACAGGTACTTGCTGGGCAATACTCAGAAGATGTAACCGAATCTCCAAAAACACAATGCTCTATAAATTACTCTGATAAGTTAGCGCTGTAACGAGACCACTCGTAAATGTCAGCAATTTCAAGAAGCGCACAATGTCGGATCACTCAACATTTAAAGCCTTGGGGTTCTCTGAAGTATTTCCTCCAAATTACACCTCAGATATGTTTTTAAGACATCACTTGACTAATTTAGTATATAGGGAAATCCTGCTGAAATATAATAAATACGAAAGTGTATGTATGTGTGTTAATGTTTCTTCACGCTCAAACGGCGGCTTACCGAATTTTTATGAAAATTGGTATGCAAATAGGTTTGATAACATGGATGATAGACTTTGGATGAACACAGGGCTGCTTTTTACCCCAAAAACTCTTGTGGTTCCCGTGGGATACGTAAATAGCTCCAAAATCTATGTTACTCCTTCACGCTCCAACGGCTGGACTGATTTTGATGAGATTTACTGTGTAGATAGGTTAGACCATAGGCTATTTGTTATCCTGGATTAACTTCTTTTTGTCCCAATAACATCGCGAACCAAGTTAGTGTTTTAATAAGCTTTTAATAAAATCATTATGTAACGTTATTTTACTCCAATCAAAACACAGAAAGAATTATTCAAAGGGAAATATCACATCTGACAAATCCTACATCGACGTATGATTGTTTGTCTAGCAATTGTTATCAATCTATGTGATCCTGGATAATCCCTTAAACGTTCTTGCGTTCATGTCGCGTCCAAGTGATCAGGCAACTTGCCAAGAACAGCCAATAAAATCCACCGGCCGTCAAACCCGAGCGCCGTGTTATCTTTATGCCTTTGTTTGAACTTGTTGGCAAATTAGTGCCTCCGTGACCACTAGCAGGTGATGTACTAGGGATTCATGGAGGTTTTCATTTGTTTACTATTGATGTTGGTGTTTAAACTAGTGTAGGTAAACTGTGATACGGACCAATGTGTTCGTTAATATGAAGGTCTCGGATATTCGATTTCTCCATAAGCTTTTATACACATCTGCTTTTCTTTACTTATGTTATTTTACCATCACCATTAATAGCCAATTCTATTCCACTGCTAGATTCAATGCTAATCTAGTCTAGCATAAATCTGCATCAATTACTTAAACGTAGTCATTTATACACTTACTTTGTTGGTAGGTGTTAAATCAAATGAAATATATATTTACTGAAACTATATGTAGGTACACGTAACATTTCAAAATTGTAGCCCTGCCTTCTGTGCTAGTCTGAACTGTGTTACAGAAGCCAGTGCCTTCTCAATTTTACATATAATATAAATATAAACTAGCCAAATTATATTTTATGATTATTAGTAAAGTTTCTTATACATCTTTATGGTTCCCATCCACAGCCATTACTACCTCCTGGATACGCTATGTAGGCTTTTTTTTATCCTTGATACGAGTAAGTTTGCGTTTGACTACAGCTAGCCTGATGTAAAGCTACGCTGTAGTCTAGGCTTCTCGTTCTCTTCCTTATCTTGACATATCTCAGGTAGAAGTCTTGTCAGGCGGGCTCACAGTGTGTGTGTGTGTTGCAGATCTACACGGACTGGGCGAACCACTACCTGGAGCGCGCGCGGTCCCGGCGGCGGGTCGGCGCAGGCGGCGGCGGGCTGGCGCGGGCCTGCGCCGACGGCCTGCTGCTGGCCGACGTGCTCGAGGGCGTCACGGGCGCCAAGGTGCCGCGCAAGCACCGCAAGCCGCGCAACCCGCAACAGATGGTACGTACTCAGGGACATACGTCATCAACTGGAACTGGTTTCTACTGGAACTGGGTTACGGTCATGCCTGTTATTTCACTGATAAGACACATAGCACCGCGTAAACCAGGCCAGCTGCAGTGTACTGCACCTTATTTTATAAAGGCTAGGAAATCTTTTCCTATTCTATTATATTCTAATAGGATGACGTCAGGTTATGTGGGATTTGTACCTACCAAAACACCACCGGTGATCACTACGCTTGAAGTAAAGGAATAGTCCTATCCTACTAATATTATAAAAGCGAAAATTTGTGTGTAAGTATGTTACTTCTATACGCTCAAACAGCTAATGCGATTTCGATGAAATTTGCTTTGGAGATAGGTAAGTAGTATATAACACATAGGCTATTTTTTATCCCGGTTTAAGGCGGGTAACACCGCGGGGCGCAGCTAGTTTTTTTTTTATAATTGTGTTAACTATATAACACCAGCACTGGTTCTAGGTTATGAATAAAGCTTTAGTGTGTATCTGCGAGTAAAAGGTAAACTTAGCACATTTTAATTGAGAATGTAGGTCAGCCGCTGTTACTACATCTCGTAAACTGAGAATGTTATGATCCAGCGTAAACTCACGACTACACTGAGAAACTCCAACTGAATACTCTCTGACATACTGAAGATCCTGACACTTATTACGTTGGAATAAAGCTCATTTTTCGACGTCTAATTCTAAAATATTTTCAGCTAATTCGTGTGACGTAACTTTGAAACGGTCATTTCATTAAAGTTTTCTAGTAAGCCATAAAATCGCTCATCAGGATGCTAAATACAGACTTCCATAATATCCGGTGCGTTTTGTTTACTTGTATTATATTTATGGTTCAAAATGAAAGCGGCAGGAATATTGGCGTCGCCAAGAATAGCTATCGAAGCCATCACTCGGCGCGCGGACACATTGACATAGCGTGAGCTCAACGGTCGAATAACTTGGCGAGTTTTGATGTTTCCAATTCGAATCATTTGAAATTCGAATCATTGCAAAATATTAGTACAAAATGTATTGTTTTAGATAATTAAATCTTAACCTATCGACATGCAATATTGGCTAAAGTGTGTGTGTGTGTGTGTGTCAAATCCAGGATATGTTTAGTCGGCCGCCACCACAATATGTTTATTCGAGGGTTTTCAAAATATTTAGTTTTTTTCTCGTTTATTCTAAGATAGCTACGAGTAACTATATATTTTTTATGAAATCACACCTGTTTTTTCTGATCCGTGAATCACACCAATCAGTCGATTGGTTAATACATACATCATAACGATTTATAGTGTTTCCTTTTATATTTTATTTAGTTATTATTTCAGTTTTCAAAACCCAAAATAAATTTATATGCACGAACATCTTTTTATAATAAGATACTTAAATAAGAAAACTGACAACGTTTCTTCCAATTTTAAACTTAAAAGAAATGTACTTCTTCTAAAGTTATACGACTGGTTTAGCAATACTGTGGTTTCACCTTCCGAAAAAGGCTTGTGAATGTGATAGGTAACACAGAGAGCCTTAGCGAGTCCGCGTAAACAACGCTAGGTTTCCGGCTTCACCTGCTTTCCTTACACACTAACGTGACTGAATGCGCGCATCTTAATCAGTAACTGATTAGTGATTACACACCTAGCTAACTAGCTGGCAAGGAAATAATTAGTGACGTCATTGTTGTTTTTTTTTTGACGTGACAACGTCTTAAATTAGGTTGCGGCTGGGAGTCACTTATGAAAAAGTGTAACGCCCGGTAACGTTACGATGAGTCACCGAACGAGAGAGAGGCCCGCCGAATGCCTTGCGTCTCTCTCCCACTCAACTATGATCGGTCTGCCGCGCGCGCAGCACGCGGCAGACGTTGTCACGTAAAATCTTCGCCCGTAAAACCGACTTTACAGGCAACCATTTTTTTTTTTTAGTTTAGTAAAAGTAAGATCTATCCCAGGTGTGAAGGAATGTGAGATTGCGTACTGTGAATTTACATTCTACATTTGAATTTAATTGCCTTCAAATGTGTTGCGACTACAGATGCTGCAAACTTTGAAGAATAGTGATCAGGTGAGACCGGCGAGTGAGGATTCTAGCCGAGGGGAGAGAAACTTCGTTTTGTTGGTAGATTGGGCATACTGGTGTGAGTTGTAGTGGAGGTGTGGCGGTCGGTCGGAGGAACACAATTTTTTTCCTTTGCTTATCTTCATTTGGTTTTAGATCACAGCGGAAGTACACTAAATATTTAATTTCCTTCTATCTATAATGGATGCAAAGTAACGCCTGAGTCAAAAGGTTATAATTGTGATTATTTTTTGAGTTCCGTGACCAACGTGATCTTGTTAATAAGATCTAGCTGTCTGTTCGTCTGTAACCGTATGACGACCTCGTTGGCGTAAAAGTTACCATGACGGTCAGCTAATCAGAAGGTTCCGGGTTCGATTCCCGGCCCGGTCAACGTCTTTGTGCTTAACTAAATTTGTTGGCTGTGGGTCTGGGTGTTAAATATGTATTTTTATATAATATGTATGTATGTATATGTGGTATATCAGCTGTGTTAGCAACCATAATACGAGCTATAAATGGTTCAGTATGGGGCCAACCAGCCGTGTGTTAATAATAAAAAAAAAACAATCTTTTCTGAAAAAATCATATTATCTAAGATGGCGGCCGCCACCTAGCTGTTTCGGGGATTCAAAAAAAAATATATTCTTGTTAATAGGTAAGAATACTCAGCTCCTCGTACAGTATATCCATTGTAACGCTTATATAACGCTCAGGTTTTTTATAAAGCCTGAAACCCGAGTTGGTAGCGGAGGCCGGCCGGCGGTGGGGTGACCACATCCGCCTTCTAGGAGGTTAACAATTGACTCCACTGCTTTATTGTTATTTTATCACAATCAGTATATACGTACTAGGCATTTAACTAGTTAAGCGCGTAACCTCTGTCAACGACAGTCGGACCTACGATGGAGCATTTTTTTTTATAACTTATAGGTTTGCGTTTGAGCACAGCTTGCCTGGTTGGTGTTAAGCAATACTATGGCCTACGATGTTACACGCTTACCTAGAAAATACCTATCAACTCTAGATTTGAAGACCCCCCAAGTGGTACTACAGCATGCCTAGTCTGGAATGACAGGGTCTCCAGGTGGCTGCCATTTAGCTCATACGAAGAAGAAGAAATATACAAATTCGCAACATAATCATTTTGAAACAAAACCTATTTGTTAGATAATCTTTTTTTGCCCAGTAGCAATTTTATTAACCTCTTTTATTCTAACTTTATGATAATCCCATGATGAAATTCGCAAAAAGTACACAAAACCACAAAGAAGGCCAAGGTTCTGTTTAGCGAGTAGGCAGTAAAGCTTGCATACAATCTTTCTTCGCGGTCAATATAACTCCGCTCGGAGTATAACACTCCCGAGCGCTCACATAACTCAATACTTTGATTTGTGCTCTGATGGAACTGTTGATTTCCAAGCCGTTCCCGAGGGGTCGGACTAAGGAAATATCCAACAGGGCTAACATGGTAGATAGGTAAACACTTTATTAATACACACACTAAATCAAAATTAAAAGGAACGTACAAATAACTTAAAACTAGGGCCTTAACTGACGACTTTATCGCTGTAAACGATTTTCTTTCAGTACATAATGTAAATGGATTGGGCAACACGGTAAAGTGTAGGTCCCAGTTAGTCGTTGTAGAAACAGTCCTGAAAAACTCTATTTACCAGAGTTTAAATAAAAACAAAGTATTTTTTTTTCATACTTGGCCACTGAGCTCATATTTTACAGTTATTTATATTTTATACACAATATATAAAAGTAACCGAGTTAATACAAGATATAATGTCTACGTATTTTGTTTGTAGAACAATTACACTCGAACACCCTCGATTCCGATTAATTAGAAAGAAGTTGAAAAGTGAGAACGCCAAAAGACATTATTCATAAAAAAACACTTATTTACTCAACCTGTAACCATATGTTAACGATCATACCAAAAAGCTTTAGTTAACACTTTATAATATCCAAAATGAATTTTCTAAGCATTTCTAAGAAATTTCTAAGCTTTAGTTAACACTTTATAATATCCAAAATGCATTTGCAAATATAAACTATTACGTTAACTACGTAAATTACGTTGGCCCCATCGTGTATCGTCCTGAGTGCAGCCCTGCAGTACAAGGTAGCCCCGAGTGCGGGCGCGAGTAGAAGAATAAGTCGTAAAGCTGGGCGATAAGCTGACAGCTTGTTCAACATCAACTAGTGTTGCTACTCATGTAAATTATACGGTTAAGTATACTACTGGGGCCTGTAACCAACACTCAACAAAATTCCGTTCTACTTCCTAGTCTATATCTAAACCAATATAGCTGACCAGGCAAATGTAAATTTTGCCTTATAAATTATTTCTATTAATTAAAAAAATATATATATTTAGGGGTATGGAAAATTCTCGATTCTTCCGATTCTCAGACCTACTGAATACGCATATAAAATTGGGTAAAAATCGTTAAGCCGTTTCGGCTAATTTATTTATTAACTAATATTGTGACATGGAAATTTTCGAGGTAAAGTTTGATTTTTTGTTTGTTTGACGCGAATAGGCTCCGAAACTACTGGACCGGTTTAAAAACTCTTTCACCGTTGGAGTACAAGTTATTATTCTGTGCCGTTGGGAAGCTACATTATCCCCGAGTAACATAGGCTATATTTTGGTTCTCTTTGCAACTTATATTATTTTATAGCCCGTGCGAAGTCAGGACGATCAGCTAGTAATAATATAAATACGAAAGGTTGTGTGCGAGTCTGTTTGTAACTTCTTCACGCTCAAACAGCTGAACTTAAATTTCAATGTTAAAATATCTTTATAATAACTTAAATAACATGCCAGTGTACGGTAACACAAGGCTTATCTAAAACGTAAGTTGTAAGAACATAAAATATCACAGTTCAGCTATGTATCTATAACTAAAGTAAATGATATCAATGCAATTTGTTTCGTTGTGGTGGTTTTTTCATATTGTCAGAAGAATAGTTAGCAAGTGACGACCTCGTTGGCGTAAAGGTTACCATGCCGGTCTGCTAAGGTTCCGGGTTCGATTCCCGGCCCGGCCAACATCTTTGTGCTTAACTAAATTTGTTGGCTGTGGGTCTGGGTGTTAAATATGTATTTATATATAATATGTATGTATGTATATGTAGTATATCAGTTGTGTTAGCAACCATAATACGAGCTAGAAATGGTTCAGTATGGGGCTAACCAGCCGTGTGTGAAAAAAAAATGACTCTACTTAAAAATCTGACGGAGTCCTACGGAGTCTCCCTAGGATAGCATAGCAGTTTCAATGTACGAAAATAAATAAAAACTATACATTCATATATTCATTGATGTTAGATCAAGTTAACAAACTTAACTTACATAGATGATGTGTATATTTAAATCAAGTCAGTGCGCGGGGGCAGGCTTCGCCGGCGTAGGAAGACTTTCGAGTATTGATTATAATTATCCGGATGCACTCATCCCACCGGTGAGTGAATCATAGTTTCATTTTCAAATAGATTCACGACATTACAAAATTATGCAAAACCAAGCGAATACTAAGTCTTAAATATATTGTATTTCTTTTTAGCTGGTTTAATTTTAGCCTACCTGAGTTTGGTTTATACATCCCCCCCCCACACACAAATATAAGGAAAGATAAAAAATAGCTGTTTAAAATAATATCAAGTCAGTAAACATCTCCTAAATTAGTTTTGTGGTCATATTTTAATTTTATAATTTATTTTGCAACGTAATATAAAACTTAATTTTACAATGAACATTTTATTATCAATAATAAATATTATAGTGTGGAATTGAGTAAGTAGGTTTTAATTGTAGTAATCTAGGAAACTTTAAAAACAAATAAAAAAAAATATCACCGGTGGGATAGATCGGAATATTCCGTGGCCGAAGGCTTGATATAGTCTGTACCAAGAAATTACCCTTGAACTACAAATACATATATTTATGTAGGCAGAACACTGAGTCACTAACTCAACTTATGACAATTGTAAATAATGTTTCATGGAACATTGCTCGTCACACTCAAACTGTATGGAGGAAAAATATCACAATGTTATAGTAATTATTATTATGTAGCCATAAATATAAAATGAACTCCAAAAATGTATATTTTGTAAATATAATATTATACTAACTCGTGTCCGTGGCTCTGCTCGAGTCACTAGAACTTAAATACCGATTCCGCATTAAAAAAATAACTACGAATACTTCTGTTCTCCACTATTTTTGTAAAATAATATTCGGGAGTTTCTTATTTCAAATATGGTAAAGTACAGAGGTAAGCCTCGTGACTCTCCTCTCAGACGTCTCTGGTTCATTTCGCTTAAAGCCCTTAAACTATCGCCTGATAATAATTATTCTTGTCCTGAATGATCAACAGACGAATTAACAGTTCACCATATTTGAAATATGAAAATAATTGACCAAGCTCGACTCTTACTCGTGCATGAAGGGTTCCGTACCATTGTCAATAAAGAAGTCAGAAATGTAGTTTTTTTAAAGGGTCGCCTCATATACTCGTATTTAAAACATGAAAATTAAACTATTTTTTATGATATGGTTTGCATCTACCAGATATAGTTCTAAAAATAAAGAAAAATAATGCACAACAAAATCATCGTTGTTGTCTGGGAGCCCCCTTAAATATTTATATTATTCTTTTTAGTATTTTTACAAGCTTAAGCAGAGCTTGAAGCGGCAACAGAGATACGAACACTCATCTGTAAAAATGTCAACTCTCTAGCTAACATAGTACATGAGACAGCCTGGTGACAGACAGACAGCGAAGTCTAAGTTAACATCAGCTGACTTCCCACGCCATGTCATATCATGCATAAAACAATATAATAATACGGTACCGTTAGTACCATTGGGCCCGGAACCCTAAATAAAGATTAAACTAATAAACAAACAAACGGGGTTAAGCTACCACAGGGCCATATTTTTCCCAACGCTGTAATTAATGTAGTATGTATAAGGTAACCCATTCACGAGTTAATGACGGGTTAAGGACCTCCCATGGTGGCCATTTCTCGCCCGGGACGCAAAAAACGACCCAAATCTATCAATAACCTAACAACTCTTGTTATTTAAGTGATTTACTATAGCTTAAACGGAACCCAAATACTAAAAAAAAGTAATTTTGTTTGAAAACAGTGCGAGGATCCCAGACTAGCGAACAATTAAGAATAAAAAAACCCATTTCAATTTAAGAAATACAAAACCAATCTTGATTAAATTTGGGATATGGAACCAATCTAAATATTAAAAAAAAAATTGAATATCCTCCTTTTCGAAGTCTCTCTCTAAAACATGGTTGATAAAATATATTTATGCAAAAAAAAACTGTTTGTAGTCAAAACTCTTATACTTACCTACTGAACTATGGTATTTGGAATAAACAAAACTTGCTGGCAAGTTAATAGTCATAGCGGTTTTTGCGCGAAGCCACCGTTACAGTAAGAGTGTAGCCCCCGGGTCTGCATTTTAGACACTGGCAACTGCTGCCACTGGCATTAATAATGACCACTGCTAACAATGATAATGGATACCATTATTACTATGCTTTGCAAAACTATCTTTTTAAAAATTATTTATTTAATTTTATACAGGATTTTATTTAATAAAATGTCACCCTTGACAGAACAAAACTATCTTAACTAACTATCTAACTGATTGTATGACAATTAAAAAACTTAATAATTGTAAATAATATAATTATACCGCGAATTCTTCGTTATATTAAAGAACTAATACTTTTAATCTACAAAACTGTATAGTTATTTTTTGTATAGTATATTAAAAACATGTAGATTTCTATTTATTCAGAGGTTTTTATTTAGATTCTGTACTTTGAGAAATACTCAAATAACATTTTAGACTACAGTCGCGTCGCTCAGCATAGTAACAATTGCTTCATAATGAGATCCCAAAATTCTCCTAAAAGCACAAGAGATGGCAACCGAGGGGGTTTTAAAAATCCCACACACCCCACAAATCTTCTTAGATCCCCAACTGCACCCCAATGTAGTTGGGGATCTAAGAAGATTTCCCCCTCGTAAAAAAAACAATTGCTTCTATTGCAACTACCATTGGCAGTAGCTACAGTTACCAGTGTATAAACTGCCAGACTCGGGTCGCAGGTCGTTAGTAGAGCCAGCTGACAAACAGCCGTATTGTTTGCTTCTCTAACATGGTGGTTTATAACCAGCCGGCACATCCAGTCCTCTCATATTACTATACACATCATATCTGCTACACAAATTACTGACAAAATTAATTGAGCCAATGATTTGTGTCCGATATGCTATGTGACGTCGGAAACTGGTGTACGGTGTACCTAACTACGCAGCCGAGACTGGTTCGATACTTATTGATAATTCATTGCGACCTGAATGAAGATCTTAAAATAAATGTCACGGCCAAAGTTGGGAAGAGAATCTCGTTTGGTACCTATTTTATCTATTGTCAATACATAGCGATATTATAACTCATGTTAATAAAGAAATATTATATATTTTAAAAGCTGATTTCCTCTCGCTTTAAAAACTTTATGAGTGCGAGCAAGATAGGTCGTCATATTAAATAGTTCACTATTTTATTATCAACTGATTTAACTAAAACTTGAAACGTGTCAAAGTACATTGTCTATTAAATATCTAAGTAATGGCCAATTTCAAACACTAATTTCGTCCATTAACAAGAATTCTACAAGATATAAAGAACAAACGGTTTAACATACCTAGGTAACCAAACTTTAATAGATTCGCAAAAATATCAACTGATTTCTAAGAACAATTAATTAGTCTTTCGGAGACGCGCGACAGAAGTCATAATTTATCTAACATTAATAAGTTTTATTTTTGTTTCCAGTAAACAACTTCCAAATTATTTTTTAATGTTTAACGTAACCAATTTCTTTAACAATATTACATATATTATGTCAAATACAACAACAGTTAACAGTTCCAAATCAAATGCTACTAACAAGCCAGTAGTTAGGTTACAGCAGCTACCGTAAGACATTACCCCGTACTCACAGTACAACAGTGGAATACCTACAGTGGAATATTCTGTAATGGTACGAAGTACTAGTTATTATTCTGTGGTAAGGCTGACGGCAGTGGGTCACAGTCGGTTCAGTAGGTAGCGCGCCAGACGCCGGCGGGCCGACTCCACTAAACACGATCGTAATTCCATTCGAAAAAAAAATCGTTTGACACACTCGCGTAGTTTTTACAACCAGATAAAAAAAGACCTCAATTCTAAAGACTTTTTTTTAAACTCCAAGTAATAACAGTGACGTGAATTTATTGTGAATAAATTCTAAAGTTTTTTTGTGAGTGTTGTGATCGGATTGAAAACTACGAAACACAATTGAAAGGTCAGTAACGTTTTAATGTTACCTATCAAATAAGCTTACAAGTATATCTTGATTATACTCGGACTGATTGAGAATAAACAGCTCTTAAGGATAGCTTGAGGATAATGTTTTTATAGTGTTTTATGGACTACCTGCTTTTCAAATTTTTTATTAATCTACGTAGGTACTTACTTACCGTAATTTAATTGGATTGTTTTTGGGTTTATTAGGGCTATTATTATTTTTTTTACTATTAATTTTAATGTTCTTACAAATCCAAGAAGGTTCTGAATTTGCTTTTTAATTATAGATTTAACTATAGAATTAAAAATAATTAAAGATAATAAAATTAGTAAATTAGGTATCTTGTATTGGAAAAGATAACATGCAGACTGATCACATAGGATAGGTACCTATAGTTTATTGAAATGAATATGATTATTATGATTGAGTCAGTTTTCAAATGTTTAATTTACACTTTAAACTTAAATAAATGTAAACAAATTTATTTTTAAATAAATTTATAATTTAGAAGTTTATTAAAAGTAGCCACATTTCATATAGGTATGTATCGACAAATGGAAAGATAGGTAGGTAGGCATTGCAGTTTAGGTTTCTGCGTTTTTGTGTAACCAGGTCAGTGATAAGCTTTTGGCGGGATTATTAGATAATGCGAACTGTTCAAAGATAGGTATAGCAAAAGAATACAACTAAAAATAAAATAAAGGTAGGAGCATGTGGCCGGTCTCTTTGATGTTGTTATCTCGTGTGCATCGATAAGACGATGGATGTTGCATTAATCGCTATTACAGCATTACTTGATAAGGTTCCTGTAACTGTCGCGACGATTATGTGTACATATACATATATATATAGTTAGCCGCGCAGTCAACATAATAAACGCCTCCATTTGAAGACATTTAGATTAAACTATTATTGACTAGCTGCGGCCTGCGATGTTACCCGCATTAATCTGGGACAATTAAGAAGTTAAGCCTGGTTAAAAATTGCCTGCCATGTGCTAAACCAAAGTCTAATCTATCTTCATAATAAGTCTGATTTTAATCGGTCAAGCCGTTTTAGCCTGAAAGAGTAACATAGAAAGAAGTTATTTGCGTATCCCGCGGGAGCCACAATGGTTTTCGGGATAAAAAGTAGCCTATGTGTTAATCCAAGGTATCCTATCTTCACACCATATTACATTAAAATCAGTTTGTTTGAGCGTGAAGAAGTAACAAACATACACACACACACACACACATACAAACTTTCACATTTATTATATTAGTAGGATAACAATGTATTCTATATTGGTATTAGTTGTGACAAGTATACTCGTAGTTACATTAAAATATTTGGAAAACCCTCGACACCAGCTAGTTATCTTGATTTTAAAATGTATCATAGTATATGGTTACTATTCAAACCCTTTCATTTGATACCCAATGTTATCTCTTTTCTATCTTACCAATCAGAATTATGAATTATGAAGAAATAAACTTGTTCATAAAATCTTAAATTAAATTGTACCAAAATCGGTATAATTCTGTGGTTGCTCTTTAGCAGTGTAGAAGCCATATTTTTGTATTTTTTACGGTTATGAATTATGACGTTAAAACTGTAAATTCTAAATGTTACCATGTCATCTCTTGAAATACTTTATAACAAGTACCGCCTGTGAACGTGCTTGATCCTCTATAAATCACTTGTTGAAGAGAAGTGCAGCTGGAAAAATTATCAAATGAAATGAACTGTTGTGTCTGTTTGTCCCCCTCATACATAAGTATGTACAGGCATACATACATACATGAAAAAGCGATTGTGGCTCGGTGGTAAAAACGTCTGCAATTCAATCAGACGGCCCCTGGTTTGAACCTAGACCTACACCAATGACTTGTTTTTCAAGTTCTGTGTGGATTTGCACTTTGTAGGAAAACATTCTTGGGAAAACCGACATGTTTGAGTACTGCAATATCCAAAGACGTGTGCCATCCGTTAACCCGCACTTGGCCAACGTGGTGGCGTATATCTCTCTCCTTATAGAGAGAAAGCCCCGGGTCCCAGCAGTGGAAACGTATATTGGGTTACTTATGCTTATTATATTTTCTGCTTCCATAAAGTTCTATCCATAGAGAAACGATTAACAAATATTACTGGCCCAAAACATTTCGACCAATTAGATCCTTTATTTAATGAAACTATTTATGAAAAATTAAATAAAAACTGTCTGTAGTCTTTGTAGTAAAAAAAACTTATATCAGTTACAACTGTACTTTTGGTTGCTTATACATTAATACCCCGGACTTACCGAGCGCTATCCGCGTAAGTCGAATTCGCGTAAGTCGGGGTACAATTTTGCATATACAATACCTATAAAGCCATACAAAGTATGTTTAATTTGGACCGGAGACTATAATTTAGGAAATATAAAACAATAATTTAGGACATACATACATTTTAATTTAATTCTAGATAATATGACAATGTATAAACACAATCTGAAGTGCGCGGCTTTCAAACAAAAAACGTTAAAATAGACGAGAAAATTAAATCGCGTAACTCCGAATTCGCGTAAGTCGAGGTAGCGTAAGTCGGGGTATTACTGTACTTATACATACATACAGTTGATACATGGATGCGCAGGCGCAGGCGCCAGCGGTTCTCCTTGAACTGTCGCGAGCATTACAGTGTAAGAGTGTCGGATTGTCTGTCTGTCCGACACTCGCTGCGGGTAAACTATCTGACAGCAGCAGATGTCGTCGCGGGCGAAATCATTACTCGCGATACCAGATCAAACTGAATACTACTAATGAAATGATACCTTACATCTTACATTGTATTAGATTGATCTTTACCAAATTTTATATGTGTATTCAGTAGGTCTGAGAATCAGCTACTGTGTATTTTTTTTACCCCTAAGTGATCAGACAAAACATCATTTGCTGGGTCAGCTAGTTTATATATAAAAACTAGCTGACCCGGCAAACGTTGTTTTGCCTTAATAAAAAAACTAAATATGCAGTAGCCGATTCTCAAACCTACTGAATACGCATATAAAATTTG
Organism: Mellilla xanthometata; assembly: GCA_035578125.1. Classification (NCBI taxonomy): domain Eukaryota; kingdom Metazoa; phylum Arthropoda; class Insecta; order Lepidoptera; family Geometridae; genus Mellilla; species Mellilla xanthometata. The sequence continues at coordinate 121,950 of JAPUBQ010000051.1, read as the reverse complement.
GAAAAAATCGGTCAAGCCGTTTCGGAGGAGTACGGTAACAAACACTGTGACACGGAAATTTTATATATAAGATAATTACTTAATGGTATATTAATTTAACTATCTTATCTTAATCTTAATAGAGACGTGATTTTACTTGTTTTGTCAGTGGTTCAAAACGTGCCGTCTCTTTCTGGCCACCTAACATGAAAAGAGCCGGGGTTCTTTAAATTTAGTTTAGTCGTGTGTGCCGCTGAATCGCCACCACTATCTACTTTTCATACCCCAAATGAGGCAAAACAACGTTTGCCCGGTCAGCTAGTTGATTATATGTTTCTTAATTAGGTAATAAAGTACTTCAACATAAATACTTTTAATATTTTATAATAAGTATATTAAGAGAAACAGACATGGTTACGTATAATGTAACTAATTATTTTGTCAAGTTACACTTAAACAAGTTGGTAAAGTGAATTATAAATTTTACGTGATAATTGGCTAAGTGAAACCTACCCTTTCCCAGAAACGTAACATAAATGGCATAGGTTTAATATAACAAGTATTTAATACTAACCGGGAAAAAAAAACTTTTTAAGACTTTTTGTTTTCGACCAAGAAGGCGCGTTACCACACGAGCTAGCGACTTTCTGGCCTAAGATGGAACATGCCTAGTCTGGAGTTACTGGCTTTCAAGGAAGCTGGGGGAACAAACCGTTAGGTGTAAGCGACAGATTATGGTTCCTTGTATTGATAAAGCATTGGCTATCCACAAAGCGGTCGCCCGGTTGGTTCTCTGACCCACTTGGATGGAGTTGACCTCGGGAGGTTAAGCGATACTATCAGCCTGATAACGATCAAGGTAGAGGTGTACTTATATTATAGCTGTGACATTCATTATTTATGTTTTCCGCCAGTTACCAGTGTTCCAAGACCCACTGGTCTACAGAAGACTCCACAGGGGCGTGTCATAAGAATGACGTATAATGAATTTCAGATACACATAGTAAAGGAGAAAGACATAGACCATAAACCATCACGCAGGCCAAGCGCGAGTTGGCGGACGACATTCGGATTTCGTGTTTCTTGGAACTTGTGGCTTTCCTTTCAATATTTTCCTTCACCGTTTGAGCCCCACCAAACCTAAAAATGGAAGACAAGCCATTGGTGCATAGATTCGTTGATGGGTGGATTCGATTCGTGGTATCGTGGACTGTAGTCCCACAGTGAGTGCGGAGGAGGTATGATTGACGTCGTGACGTCACTGGATGGCGAGGAGGTCACCACCAACGCCACTCACCCCCGCTAATGTTCACTCACAACGTATTATACAGGGCTAGAGCTTGTACTCACTCATAAGTAATTTATACATAAACATAAGTGTACACATCAAAGTTATTTTTTTTAACACTTCCTGAGAACACCAAAAAACAGCTGTTCCAGGAAAAAAAAGCATCGAACTCGTACCAATATGCACGTGCAATAAATGTCTAAACAAATAAACTTATCTTTATCTCGTAATAAGGAGATTAAATGCTTGACAGTTGAGTAACATATAGAAAAATTAAATTAACAATATTCGCAATTACTTCTAATACAATGATTTCAAATTGAATCATTTAAATGAACTAATGCTATATAAATAACTTGTCATAAATAGCTTATAATGAACTTTAGTTTCAATAATTGTAATACTATAAAAACATTATGGATGACACATCCCCTAATCCGCTATTTTATTCCGAGCTACAGCTGAGTGTACGTTCTCGGTATTTAACTAAGATCATATACGACTTGATGGCGCATAGCTATAGCTTTATACCTTTTACGAAACAAGTTAAATGATTAGTTTTAGTTTATAATCAGTTTTGACATAAAGGGTAAAAAATATCGAAAAAATTGCTTAAAGACAGTCTAAACACTTATTCTAAGACTATTTATGCTTATCTTAGGGTACCAATCCAACTCATATGAATTAAAAATAAAACTGGTTAAAAAAAAGATTCTTTATGTTTTATATTATTCTAAAATCTATGGATTCACTAACTCTCTCCTTACGGTGTGCTAGGCACTTAATTCATGTCTAAACCAATAAGAACATTTTTCTAGCGGTAAGCTTAATTTTTCACTCTAGAAAACTCTAAAATTGCTTGGTCAGAAATAACAGAAATTATGTTTTTATTTTATTTTATTTTATTTTATTTTTTATTGAATAAGGCTTGTCAAGAGCAAATACACTCATTCACGTACTTGTTTTCTAAAGTTGATGTGGTTTTACAGTTAATTGATTCACTTGTTAAGACAAACACAAAATGCACAAATTAATATAAATATTGGAAAATTAATTAATGACGAATATGCGAAATATAAAAAAATAGTGACACCCCGCGAACTCATTAATCCGTCCTGCTCTACCGTACGGGCACCTTATAGCTCTGTCCTTTGCTAGCACCCCGTCCCGCGACCGCATCAGTGAACAGTGCTAATATGAGACATTGCTCACATCCAACATCAAGTGGGACATTATGAGTGGAATTTAAGATAATTCCAGCATGTACCTACAGCATAGTTAGCAGCAGTTCGCAGAATATGGACCTCCTAACAGTGCTGAGCAAAAACACGTTGCAATTATTGTTATTATTCGTGAGGTTATTACGAGTACAACCAGATCAGTGAGTCATCCGCTCCGCGCGCGGTTACTATACGATCATCTGATTGAGGAAACTCATTCACATTATTATTACTATCATAGTGTGACCAGGTGACGACATCATCATCATCTGCAGCGCGAGTAGCTCGCTGATAGATAAGTGTCTTCTTCGCACTTGTTCATAAGATGGCTCTGATATCACCGCAATTAGACACGACCGAAGGTCTCTGACTTGGCTTAATAACTGCTTTTGCTAAGACTTACAGCCGGGACCTACAATTTAACGTGCCATCGGTTCGCACAGATGAAAATGCCACATTTTAAAAGACAGACTTGTCCATGGTTACCCATCCAAAGACCGTCCGTGCTGACCGTTGCTTAACCTCAGATCACTTCAGTTAGCCGAGCTAAATGCGCTGCTATATACTAATTGTTTTATTATTTAGAAAACACAGCATATTTTTTAACCAGATTAAAGCAAGTTAAACGTAGCACATTCAGTATTAAAAGATAAATGAATTAAAATCCAGTCTTAATGATAGAACAATTAAAATAATGATCAATTCAATGAAGGAATAATAGTGTAGCTTCAGAGCACAGAGCACAAGGAGGACAAAAAACAATAAAAAGTCTTAAATACATAAACGGATCTATTAGGATAGCTACAGATATGGATATACAGGGCTACTTAATACTAACGCAACGCCTTAAGTGCAAGTTCTATATATCTAAACTAACTACTTTTATTTTATGACTTTTAGAAATTCTTTAAAAAAATCAGCTGTTCCATACAAAACACTCGCCAACGCACGATATAATGTATGGATAAACGATTTTTCCGTGACCGATAGTTATTAAAGCCGCTCTTAAAAGGTTTATTTTTACCTTTAATGAGCTTGCCCTTAATCACAATTCACCTGATGGTAAGCGATATCGTGATCAAAAGTGGAGCACACTTGCCCAGAAGAAACCGGTTCACTCTTGCCTTGAAAACCGCTAGATTATAGTTATCGATGATCAGGGTGTTTGGCAAAGAGTTCCACACCTTGGCGGTTCGCACAATGAAGGTGGAGACAACCCGCTTAGTGAGCATCTTTGGTATTTCTACAGTAAAACGATAACGCCTTGGTGTTTCCCTGCACGTACGATGGTGGAATGGGACGGAGGGGATCAGGGGGGGAGGTTTAATTATCAGTAACCCTGTATATAATAGAGACAATCTGTAAAGGCGTGATACAATGGTAAGACAATGGCGTCCGTAGCGATCATGTGAAACAAAAACTCCATTCATTAACTACAGACATAATAAATATAGCATTTACTAGTTGTACAGACAGTCGCGCCACCAGTGTGAACCGGTTTCTTCTGGGCAAGCGTGTTCCACCTTAGATCAGAATATCGTTTACCATCGTATACATTTCACATCATTAATTTTATCATCATTCATAATTACGAAACGGTAAAGTTATAGTTACAGCGTATATTTTTGCAAATTAATTATATCACGCGTGACTCAAGTCGCATAGCATCAGAACAACGTTGTACATTGCCGCCTCCACAGAGTGAATGCAAACTACCATTTAACATTTTATCAGAAACGGATTGTAAGCATGTGTTTCATATTATTCGTCAACTTATAACATAGTGCGCGAGATACTCACAATATTCCTTACACTTACGATGTTAAAACCCTCCTTCTATCGCTGTCAGACTTAACTCCGTCCTGTAGCCAAATGCGCAAGAATAATTGAAAAACGGAATTAAGTTTTGATGGAACCGCTTGCGTTAATCCGGAATAAAAGGCAGCCTTTGTGGTAATCCAAGATATAACCTGTCTACTTATCTAAATTCATGTTAATTAACATTTATTTCTCATTTCATTTCATCGGTTCAACCGTTAGACCATACAAGTATCAAACATACATACAAACACACACTTATACAATGACGCAGTTAAATACATATATATAATATGAACACAATAATTGCGATTTGCAACAATTATGAATGAGATTGAGTGGAACAGCCAGCAAGCCAACACCACGCTCGGTTACTTCAAAGAGCTTGGGTAGTTCGCATAGTTATTTTTGTTTTTTTTCTTCTTGGTTTGTTTATTATGACAAAAACAATTAATAAACGTAATTGATTTGAGCAACAAATAAATCATATTTAACTTAATGATAATTAAATGTTTTTCTAAGTCCCTAGCTCTCACGCTAGGATACGCTGGATTTGTGTAAGAGCTAGTGTCTCTTCTTAGGATGTTAAGAGGGGATATGATATTTGGATGTAGTGGCATATTGGACGTGATAGTTTACTAGGTCTATGTGTATATTGGATGGGTGAGCTATAGCGTTTGATGTAAATGCACAAACAGCCCGTTGCGGGTTGTCAGAACAGGTCTGTTCGGCCCTAATATACGATGATTCTAATATCACCAATAATAAGATATTTCTGGCTCGTATTATAAGGACGCAGCATCTCCTAGCTCCATAGAGTAGATGTCAATCAGTATCCAGTGCAGTCAGTGCACCGGGCGGTACACTCCGCGCGGATGTTAGCACGCGCTCCAAACAATGTTAGTTATCGTAACGCTCTGTTTGTGTTAACACTACCACTGATGATAGATCTGATTGCTAATTGGAATCCCCTTCATCTAAGCCAGCTGGGTTACCGGATTAACAACAATATACAAGAAACCGGTACCAGCTGCGTCACTCGGTGCATCCACTGGAAAATGATAGTATTCTTCGAATTACATATCAATAGCTGTGCCCCGTGATGTAACCCGCGTTAACCCAGGACAAAAAAAGTTCCCTCCTCCTCTAGTCGGTAGCTCAGTGCTGAGCATCGTGATGCCCCCGACCCGCCACCTTATGGACAATGTGTCGCCAGTTATGTCTTACCGCGGCTTCATGGATGGCTACACTTGCTTTCGAGCCAGTGTGTTCAGCCACCTGATCGGACCATCTTGTTGGGCTTCCACCTCTGGATCTTGTTCCCACCATTTTGCCAGTGACAATGAGCTTCTCCAGATTGTCCGCTGGTTTCCGTGCGATATGCCCGAAGTATTGCAGCACTCGCTTCAGGCATGCCGAGGACATGCGTTGTTTGACATGGAGCTCATTGAGGAGGTTCAAAAAAGGTTAATCCGGTTTAAAAAAGGTTAATCCGGGATAAAAAGTAGCCTATATGTTAATCCTAGTTCTAACTTATCTTCACACCAAATTTTATCAAAATCGGTTCAACCGTTTGAGCGTGAAGAAGTAACAAATACAAACTTTCGAGTTTATTATATTAGTAGGATTATCTTCAATTGAATTTATTAGCCTTTTGGATTAAGTTAACATGACTTTAATACAAAGTAAACAATCTGAGAGCAAAGTATTTCAATATTTTTTCTGTGATAAACTCTTGATCATAATTGAAGTCAATCGTGACATTACAAATTAAGACATTGTTTTGTAGTGAAACAAGTTACCTTGTTATGAAATGTTTTTAAATCACTATCAGGTGTGTGACCTTTCCCTTCTCGTAACGTGTTCCACGCGACTCCATTATTTCGTCACTTGTTCACTTTAAAGTGAGAATTATTATTTTTATAGCCATATTCCGCGCGGTATTCAGAACTGACCGCGAAATATGTAGTTTACTTCGGTGTGTGAAATTGCGTTTTTAACTAATGGACCAAAAAAATTAACGTTTTTAGGGTTCCGTTCCCAAAATTATTTCAAAGACAAGCACTAGTACAGGCGGGAGTGAATCGGTTTCTTCTAGGCAAATTGCAATGTCACTTAACATCAGGTGAGTAGTAAGTGGTCAAGCGCAACCCTATTAAGAGTAAAAAAAGCTATTTTATAGATTCCGCTGACCGTCACATTTATTTCTCGGGTTCTGTTACCCTAAACGAACCATCGGTACTAATACTAAGACGCTGTCCGTCGGTCTGTCTGTCACCAGGCTGTATCTCACGAACAGTAAAAGTTAGACATTTGAAATTTTCACAGATGATGTATTTTCGCTGCCACTATAACAACAAATAATAAAAGAACAAAATAAATATTTAAGAAAGCCCCTTTTTTCTTACCGTTATTTACGAGTAGGTACTTATAATAATTAATGTAATTGTACGGGACCATTCGTACGCGAACCTGACTCGCTCTTGGCCGGTTAATCGATGTCCGTTTCTTGAGTAGTGTAGATGACGCTAGCAGTAAGTAATGGCGAGCGACTTGAGAAAAATGTGTTCCCATGCCACACGACACTTGAGAATTACTCACATTGTATTCCGGGGGGAACTTGGTTACAACTAAACTGAATGTACCTCGAGCGGACATACGGTACACGATCGACAACAGACCAGACCACGATTTAAAAAAAATCTACAAAATACAAGCATAAATAAAAAATATGAAAACCCCAAACGCAACATTTTGTGGTAGGGGCCGCGGATTTAAAATTTAGCCCAATGGACGTATTCTAATCAAGTCCTTTCATTTGATACCTATATTTAGATAGTTGTGAAAAATGCATCATCAGCTATATTTTATAATATAAACTTTCACTTGTTACTTACTTACATTTTTATTTTATATGCGTAAATACCTAATTTCATGAATTGTAATTATTTATTATATGTGTTTTTGTAACTTAACTAATGATAAAAAAATTTATAAATTATTACGAGCAACATTTAATTAATTTAATTGGATTATGTATATGTACGTTTTAATTAAATTCAATAAAAAATCGAGTTATAGATACATATTGTACCTACACGTAGGTACGGCTTTTCCAGCCTCTTTGCCAGCAAGTTATTCCAGTCTAGGCATGCTTCATCTTTAGGCCAAAGTGCTGCTATCTCGTGTGGTACCGCGTACATTTGCTAGTTATACGGCTAGAGGTAATGTGTAACAAAATATATTACTTTTTCAGTAAAACGCGTGACTCCGAAAATGTTGTATGGTAAAAGCTTGGTCCGGCGGGTAATGGATATCGGTAACGTAACAGAAAGTGGGTTATACACTACCTACCTATATGTATATTGACATATGCACATAGCAATCTCAGTGTTTCTTTAAAGCCAAGTGTAGTGTATGGGGTAATAAAATGATGTCATCTGAGCAAGGAGATAGCATATCATATTATCATACTTATCACATGGGAAATAAAAAATATACAAATATCAGCTCAATTCTAAAAAAAATGGATAAATTCCAAAATCCGACAGACAGACGTTTAGTTGATCATATAGCTTTCGCTATATGTGCTTTGCTAAGCTAATATGGCAGTATGATACGCGTAGGTTCGTGAAATTAAATTAATTGACCAATCATTTATTATATTTGAATATTTACGAAGCTTGGTACATTTAAAACAAGACGCTCGATAGTTTTAATCTTTGAAAAATAGTCGTTAAAATTTTTTTTGAGAGGAGTTTTAAAAAATATAATCTAATCTTCCTTTCTCTGAAGGTAAGGATAAGATCTAGAATCATTAAAGCTTAAAATATTATTTTGTCAGTTGTTGTTATTATATTAATTTATTTCGTGACATACCTAGCACGCTACAGGCGCTTTGCTCAAATATTTGTAGCGCGGCTGAACTGAACTCCATATAACGTCACTCGATTTAACAACAAACTCTAAAGCGTCGAACCAATTGGCTTTAGTCAGTTTAGCTTGTATTCCATAAAACGATACATTCTCTCAATTTAACGACCACTCTCTATAACGGCATAAAATGCACAGCCCCTTCAGTGTCGTTATATAGAGTTAACACTGTATATGGAAACATACATACGGTAACCGTGTGTAACGAAAATTCTTGTGAAAGTGAAGACTCATCGTATATTAACTCTTTACTCGTCTCGTACTCAACATAACATTAAGATAATTCTCACAAGTGAGGAAATGACTGATATTACGTATTTAAATTCCTTACCGAATAAAGATTTACAAAAATATTAACCTTTTTGTTCATCGTAAAGCGAATGCAAATCCTCAGAACTTGAAAAACAAGTTATTGTTGTAAGGCTGGGATCGAACAAGGGGCCGTCTGATTGAAGAGCAGGCGTTTTCCCCACCGAGCCACACTCGTTTTATTGTACTATACAGTTTGTAGTACAACATAGCATACGCAGTCCACTATACATACGTTCCCACTGCTGGAACTTGGAGCCTTCTCTCACTAGGAGAGAGACATAAGCCATAATCCACCACGCTGGCCAAGTGCGGGTTGGCGGATGACACACGTCTTCAGATATTGTTGTCCACAAACAAGCCGGTTTCCTCACGATGTTTTCCTTCACCGTAAAATGTGTGCCAATCCACACATAACTTGATAAACAAGTCATTGGTGTAGACCTGGGATCGAACCAGGGGCCGTTTGATTGAAAAGCAGATGTTATTACCACCGAGCCACATTCACTTTTACATTGTAGTACATCGGCCTTACAATAGTTTATAATCGGAGATCACGACATCGCTCCCCATTTCATTTTGTTAGTTTTCCTCTTCACTTGAAAACACCGTCTCTGTCACGCACAGGGTTCAGCACACGGAAGAAAAATAATGTATATTTTTAGCATCTGTTAGAAATATGTCATCTGTGAAAATTTGAACTGTCTAGCTATTAATTACGGTTCATGAGACAGACAGACACAGCGGAGTTAGCAATAGGGTTTCGTCGTTAGCCGTTGGGCACGGAACCCTAATCGGGTGTAAGTAGCGCTACTGTGCCACAGATGTAACAAGTGTAGCTAAGTGACGGCGCCGGACTCGACAATAGCTGTACTAGTGGAGTTATTACAACGACACGAGGTATAGCGCCTCCGTAGAGAACTGGTGCAGTAGCGCAGCTTACGACTAGTGTATTTATATTTAAAATTTTAGTTAATCCTAGACTTACATCTTTTTTTTTACTTGGAGGAAATGCAGTTACGCATGCCCGCCAATCTTCGGGGGAGGTGGCGGGGTATGTCGGACTCGGTGCCAGACTGGCGACCACTACCGACTAAAACCTCCAAGGTGTTCCCTCCTTGCGCCATAAGGCCGGGAGACTGGAACCATCTAGTACACTTCAGTCTCGCCGGCAGCACTGAGACTTACACCTTACATAGCGTAAAGTCATATGTTAGTACCTAACTAAATTTATTGTTTTACTTTTTGTTATAATATTCACTGGAGATATTTTCAATACTTCTATTATTAAACTTTCTTTCTTTCTTACTGATAATTTGCAAGTAATTTGACTCCACAACGTATTTATTCTTCTGTATAATCTACATTTTCAAATAAAAGTTTTGAAAATTTCAGTCTTTTTTTTGAAATTTCATACAAATAGAAACAAAATGAAAATCCGTTTGAGGTTACTTTATATTTGGGAGCACTGTAAAATAATTTATTTATGGGGACTTTCAGATTCAGACACCCACAAGCACCATCACCACCACAAACATTATCTTCTACTCAGCATGTTGATACACTAGCTATTTTTTTTTAAGTTTATTCGTTAAAACCATAAACAGTAAAAATAAACGAAAAAATAGCTGGCCGTGACTGAAAAAAGAATGACTTTAAGACTATTTATACTTCTTTTGGTACAAATCAGACATAATATGAATCAAGAAAAAAGCTGGTTCAAAAAGTTTAAATATTTCTTTTTGAACCAGTTTTTTTTTCATATGTTTGTGATTTATAACGATAAAAAAACTATAGATACTAGATTTTGCCCTTACCATCGTCCTAACAGTATCCTACTGTGCCGACCCTACTAACTAAGAGATGGTAAATAGAATTCGGAACATTCTTGCACTACATGACAATCAATGAATCTCAGGCACTGTACTCGTATCTACCAATACGAGTAGAGGCCGCGTGCTCGTCTCGCGCGGGACTCTAAAAATGTACTGTTAAACTGTTATCTATCCACTTGGCCCTCCTCCCTCTCCCCCGGGGGGTTATGTTATCATGACACACTGCCCGCGTAACGCCGCGTCAGGTGAACCAGTTCTGACAGAAAGCTTTCATGACTTGTGAAGGACGAAACACGACCGTGATATGCTTCTAACGGGGTGTTGTTATTGGTTACTGATTAGCTGATTGGTTTGGGCTCTTTTTAGGGTAACAACTGAACCCTATTAACTAAGACTCTTCTGTCCGTCTGCCACCAGACTGTATCTCAACTACGCGAAGACTATTATTATGACTAGGCTATGAAGGAAAACATCGTGAAGAAATTAAGATGTTTGAAGACCGCAATATCCGGACACGTGTGTTATCCGCCAACCCGCACTTGGCCAGCTTGGTGCATTATGGCCTACATCTCTCTCCTCTTGAGGGAAGGCCAGCAGTGGGAACGCATAAAAGGCTTTCTTCATGAATAAGATTAGGCCCTAAACCAGCACGCTGGCCAAGTGCGGGTTGGCGGATAACGTACATCTTGGTATAGTCACTAGTTATTATTCTGTGGTATAGTGTGTTTATATAGTGTGTTTCTCTGACATGTTCGTTTTCTCGTCATGTTTTCATTGTAAATCCACAACGAAACATGGAAAAAGTGTCATTGGTGTAGAGCACGGATCGAACCAAGGGCCATCAGATGCAAAATCAAACGTTTTCCTACCAAGCCGCTCTCGACTCATTCTCATTTTTATTATAGATATCATGCCTATAAAGTTGAGTCTCATATTAATTCCGAATAAATTGGTTTTAATACTTTCGCTTCCTTACCTGAGTTTGTTCTAAAACATGAACCTGCTTGTCAATAGTAAGATTACCAGTGACACGTAGTTAGCCCACTTACGTCTGCCAAATTGTTACAATTCGTTGTGAGATTGAAATTCGTGGCGGCGTCGTGACATTTCTAATTGGAGCAATTTTCTCATTCTATATCTGGACTAAGCCAATTGCAATCCTACGGCACTTACTGGACGAGTACGTAATACCTTCTATCCGTGTCTCGTGAGAGCCTCTATTAGCTACTCTGCTTGTAGTTCCTTAGGTATGCAGTCAATTACAGAGCGGCTTGACATGAGACACTAGTCTATAACACATTGGAAATGCATTGTAATTAAAAATACTAGGACACTTTCACACACGGCTGGTTAGCCCCATACTGAACCATTTCTAGCTCGTATTATGGTTGCTAACACAACTGATATACTACATATACATATACATACATACATACATACATATTATATATAAATACATATTTAACACCCAGACCCACAGCCAACAAATTTAGTTAAGCACAAAGATGTTGACCGGGCCGGGAATCGAACCCGGAACCTTCTGATTAGCAGACCGGCATGATAACCTTTACGCCAACGAGGTCGTCAATTAGAAGAAAAAAACTAATATTTTGTGTATTTCAGCTGTGATCTGAAACCAAATTAGGAAAAATAAATAAAATAAATAATTGTTTATTCCAGAATAAATTCCATATACAAGATACATGGAAAACAAAACATTTTATTTCTAGACGCTAATCTGTCAGTTAAATCGCTCTTTGCTCTCCTAAAGGACTAGCTTTGTGCTGTGTAGACTAGACTTCAGGCAAGTTGGTTTACGTATATACAGCGATATTAAGCAGCTGCTACCTGCTACGTACAGCAAGGTGTATAATGTCCGAGGAACATTACTCTATACGTAAAGTAATAAAATGATGTAAAATGTGAGTGAGTGCGCGTGGCGGCAGGGAGCCATGTAGGGCCGCGCTCGGCGCCGGCGGTGGCGCAACCAGCCCCCGGCACCGCGGAGGTCAGCAGGCAACCTCCTTACTCACGCCTGCCTCTACCACTGGTTCAAGTAAAGGTCCCGCACAGTACCGGTCGTCTCTTATTGTTATTCTGTGTCATTGTCCCCCATTGTCCATTAATGATCTATTGAGACCTGCACTGACATCCCGCTGGAGGCATTTTGTGCGTTTACCTCTACAAGGCATCCGAGCCCCTGGCTCGCTGGTACACCTGTTCCACTGTCATTGCGTCAGATGTTGTGGTACTTTTATGGTCCACTTTATTGTTTTGATTTTATACTCGCCTTGCTAGCAACCAATAAAAAATCTGAAGCCAAGCACCTAATAATGTGCCTTTTTTTCTATCTGTACTGTCCCTCTCCATTCCTGGTTGCCTGGTAGAGATCACCATAGGTGACAAGGCCGCCTTTGTACTCTATGTGTAAATATTTTATTTCCTTGATTTAAGCTGTTTTCTTATGTGGTTGTACAATAAAGTAATTTTCTATTCTATTTTATTCTAATGTGTTCCAGTAACCTTCTTGAAATTGCAGACTAAGCATACATAATGTGGCTGTAAAATATTACAGGATACAAATACAGCTAGGTCAACACGCGCGAGCCAGCAATGATAATAAAGTAGGCTATCTAGTGCTTAGCTTAAGCGTGATGCCTAGGTACGTAGTGATTCAAGGTGGCTGGTCAGTTACCTTTCCTGATTCATTCACAGCATTGTGCTGCGGAAGTATTTGGATTGTATCTATTGTACTCGTATAAAGATATTCCGATTCAGTCGTATCTAGATGTTTTGTATAAGGTACGTTCTCTAACTTTTTGATAACTAGACAGAAATTAGTACAGGCTTTCAAACAGGCTGCCAGAATACACAGATAGATATGCTTGTCAACAGACAAAACTTAAGGATGGTAGCCAGACGAACATTAGCATGCTATAGGTTTCTCACTGATAGGTACCTCAATCGCACTGGCGGTGATTGAATCTCCGTTCTGAGGAACGTAAGGCAACCGCACGCTCGACTGAGCAGTTATCGCTTGACAATATATATAACTTTTAGCCAGCTCGAAACGAATGCTGCTTCCATTGTTCACAAAGTAGCTCTTTTATAAAGTTATCCGAATAAGTTCACGACGCACGTGTTGTACAAAGCGCGCTGTTTGTTTTGACTCGCGCCACTTTCCCATACTAACTGTCGCTTAATCTGTCGTATTTCCATGCGGTTTAGTCTACCTAGGTACTAAATATTACTAGTGCATGCCAATCTGGTAGTTAGAGTGACATTAGTAAGTCAGGTCATGTGAGAGCCGACACACAAGTAAAACATATAAACTCGCTGAAGTTCTAAAATGATTTTGACATTAATATTTTTAAATTTCTGTACCTAATTTAATTTTGTCACTTTGTGTTATATGAATGTCAAGTCTTGGATGGGACTATGATACAAAAAATATAGGCAAAAAACTTTTTAGAAAGTGACATTAATGTGAATTTGGGCTTTTGAGACTGGATAGCACTATCTCTGATTTGTATGATTTGGGCGCTATGGCTCCGATGAAACGTCAAATTAAGGTTCCGTGTCAAATCAAAGCTACAGTTACGTTTAACCTTGGTACAGCCACGTCAGATGCCCTTGCGTGGCTTGTAAATTCTGGCCTCGTAGCTCAAACGAAGTATAAGAAGAAGAACAAGTTAGACTGCAAGAGTTCTGGTTGTAAAGAGTAGAGTAGTAACGCCAGCCCCCCTGTATTCCAGTTGGAGAACGTTGCGGCGTGCCTGGAGCTGGTGCGCGCGGCGGGCGTGCAGGGCGCCGAGCAGGTGGCGGCCGCCGACATCCGGGACGCCAAGCTCAGCGCCGTGCTCGCGCTCTTCTTCGCGCTCAGCCGGCACAAGCAGGCCGCCAAGCAGCGCACAGGTACACTACATGCCGCCACAAGCAGGCCGCCAAGCAGCGCACAGGTATACTGCACTTGTGGCTTTCTGTCGCACTTCATCGCCCGCTACCAATCAGAGCGATTGTCCTGAATCGCGTAAACGGTATTTTCAACGCGCGTACGACATGTCCAAGCTACAATGCATGACCGTAGGACGGCCGTCTCCGGACACTACATTTGTCCGGGGGATATCCCTTTGCTAGATGGAGGCAGACCGTCGTCGCTCCATACACTTCCGCCAAGCCAAGAAAATCCATTGAATTGCACATAATTTCTTTTCGGCGAAGAGAGGAGAATGCCTGGAAATTGTATGCGATTTTATTGGTTAATACTTCTTCCTCATACATAAAATGTCTGTGATTTCTCCACGGGCTTCTCCTCACCGCTACCTAACGCCAAGGTGGTCGTGCTCCCAAAAGGGGAAAACACACGCCCAATTTCAGTGGTTTGAGGATTTGAGTTGCACGTTGATAGATTAGTCACGTCATTTAATTTTTTCTATGTAGACTGTAAAATCATATAACATTCAAACAAGACACAAAAAAATATAAAATAAACTTCGTGGTGATAAAATTATACTTATGTGTACAGCGCCATCTAGTGGTAATGTGGCGAACAGCGTCAAGAACTCCGCAGAGGACGTGTCGCTGAGCTCCGTGCAGCGCATCACAGGTGGCAGCACTTGCGATGAAGTATTAACGTCGAGAGACAGCGCCGTAGAGATGACAACGCTAACGGCCAACAGGTACCTAAATATAATATTTTATAATAGTTTGTTATAACAAAATTGAAGGCAGATATAAATGATACTCCACGGTTTTAGTTCACTGTGTCTAAGTATGGTGGCTCAATTAGTTAATTATTGTTTTAGTACTGCTACTCGCCACAAGGTGGCAGCACTTTTTCAATTACTCGCGTGATAACTAAAATTAAAATTTATATATTTTAAAAAGCTTTTGTTTTAAAAAAGATTAAGCACATCTGCTTGAAATATAGTCAAATATTACACAATAACAAGTTAGTTAACATAATGAAATTATTTTGGAATGATTTGCCCTGACAATGGTTTTGCATAGATCAAAGTATATGTAATTGTCGAGGCGCAGCATGCGTCGTGCGCGGCCATAACTCTCGTGACGCTATTCCTGTCGCGTGGCGCCCTCTGCCGGCGCGCCGCCCGCCGCCGCTTACTCACGCTCTATGTTGGTCACAACACGAACAACACACTACTTACCTTCACGCTCGTATCTTGATCGGGACCACTGCTGCTTTTACTTTTATCATAATTACTCCACCGTGACCATTATATTACGATAATATCGTTCTTATAATACGCGATATCTGTATGTGTTTAATAGTTACCACCTAAGCGGCTGATTCTAGAAATAGCTTAAATCCTAAACTTACATATAAAGAGACTGTTAATCCCGCATCAAAGCGGATAGATGCACCGTGGTTTTACCCGCTTTGGCGAAGCTTTCCATCATAAAAACAGTTGATCAAAATATTTTTAAAGTATAAAAATTACCCTACTTAACGCGAACATAATCTTTTGACACAGATGATTTTATAATAAGAAAGTAAATGTACCCTGAGGTATACTCGTATTACATGATTGATAAAGATCAGACAGAATGTCTCTCCCTGTCACGTGATGGTAGCTGTGAAGACGGTATGACAACCCGTGAATGGGGTATGATTGCGCGCACAATGCGAGGATGTCGCGGTGGACCCGCACCGCACCGCACCGCACCGCACCTCACCTCACCGTAGCGCACCTCTCCGCACCGCGCCGCGGGGTTAACTAGCCATTGTTGTCCGCTACCCACACTCATACATGCTACACACTATCTGTTTGTTTGTCACCATGTTTTATACTTGGGTAAACTCACACTTTTTTGTGAACATTATTATTTTCTTATTAATGTCGTCATAACAATAGTTATTGTGTAACTTATTGTGGTTGCTTGAGCGTTTCAACAAACCTTTTTTCGTTCTGTGAAGGTTTTTAGGGTAAAAGTTTAACCCTAAGACTTCCTGTCCGTTTGTCACCAGGCTGAGTCTAAAGAACTGGGATAGCTAGAGAGTTGAACATACATGTCGTATTTTTGTTGCCTTGATAACAACCGATACTAAAATAAAAATAACATAAAAAAAACTGCTACCATATACCATGTATTTTTTTCTCAGTCTTAATAACTACAAATGACACACGCCTAAAATATTCATAAAACATTTAATTATACTGTAAATTCTGTTTATTATTAAAATAATATTCATTTATACGGAGTGCGGGTACATATGATCTTTTGCGGTTTTTATACGCCTTTTCAGTCTGGAATGACTAGCACTCAAGAAGACGGAGCAAGACCATTAATCTATATTACCAGCGTATAGTAATAACTCAGTGTCTGGAACACACCACTTAAACGCTTGGCGATAGATTTTTTGCAAATAAATGTAGTCCCAAAAACATACTGAATAGTAATGAATACCTATAACAAACAGTATCGCATTTCAATTAAAAAGCCAGTTATGAAGAGTCGGCCTGACATTGACCATGAGTCCCGCTCGGCTCGCAATGCGGTCGCACGCCATATAAGCGAGTGCAAGTTTTTCCCGGCGGGTCCCTGCCGGCGCCGCGTGGGGACTCCGCCAGGACGCCACACACGTGATCTTGGAACATGCTCAATGCTTTCTGACTCGATCTAGACCTGTTTTTTCTGATACGTTATCTAGACAATGCGTCTGGACAAACTGCATTCGCTATCGTTAAATAGTACTTTATTAATTTACATATGTGACCTAGCCTGTTAATAAGGCTTTTTGTAATCATACGACATCGACTTGATGTGATGTGAAGAGCAGAATGAATATATTTAAAGACAGCTACTTGTAGTATTCATATCTAAAGCAATCTCAAACCCAAACAAAGAACTCTTGTTGTATCAGTACTTGTATTTTCGTATAGTATAGTAAATACTAGAAACTGGTGTGAGCTGTATGAGCAAGCTGTCCAGTTATCCAGCTATCCGGGGACCTCTGATACAAAATTAGTAGTTTTGCAATTATATTTGTATTTAAAAGCTCATAGATTAAGCTTAAACGCTGAACTAAAGCTTTAAGCTAACCTTATTTATACATTTTAAATTGGAAGCATTTGCTTGATCGTTTACTGTTTTTGTACTAAAAAAGCTTAAGGATGAATCTTTAATAAGGATGTTATCGAAGCATAAAGTACGTAACATAATTCCAGTTTAATGAACTTATGAATGAGTAATGCATGTTGTTGTATAACGTGCAGCAGCCAGCAGCTCGCGCCGCCCGCGGCAGACGATCCCGAAAGGGCATCGCGAGGAACTATAAACACCTTAATGGGAGTATAAATATCTACATTTACAAACAAACTTGGGAATAAAAAGGCCCATTTGAAAACCGTAAGGTTTATTTGTCTAAGTCGAACCACTTTAGCTTTACAAGTCTCTTCTCCGAGTCCCTGTTTCCTGACAAGTACCATTTGGGGGTTCACGACAGAGTACAAAGTAAGACCACAATAAAGTTTAACCACGATAACCTCTCTTTTCGTCCATATTGTAACGGAAATTAATAACTGGTGGAGTAATAAACTGCTTTTGAATGCTCCTCCATACGGTATAACAACACAATACTCGTTGGCTGCAAACGGCCACGTTCCGTAAACAGTAACGTATTCATATCAGCATAGTGTTACTTGTTTACTGGAAAGGAACATTCCTTGTTCTTTGTATAAACATTTTTTGTTTATAAGTCCGTCATTATATTATTCCTTGATAACGGATCTGTAATATAAAAGTATTTGAGTGTCGGGTTCAATGCCACTATTATTTCCGTATGTGAGTGTGTGCATTGTTTGTGTTTACGCCAGTTAAAGCTCCCGCCCAGCGAGCTTGCAAGGCTCGGGCAAAGCTTCATCACTACTCTCTACCGGGGAACTCGGATGTACCTTGAACCAGGTCGAAGAGAGTCATTTGGTCTATTCTCAGTGATTATCTGATTTGGATCTACTGATGAGTAAAAATTTACCAAAAACAAAACTATTTTGGACAAAGAACATTTAAGGTTTTATTTCAAGTATTTTTAAACGTTTTCGATCGCAATCCATGGGAAAGCCCTTGAATTATTTAAATACTTTGAATTACACCAATACATTAATTCGCAAGGTTGCTATGATCACTTGTACAGAGCCGCTACGGTATCACAGCACTTGTCAATAAGAACAATTTATATTCATGTTTCGGAATAAAACAACTCTGGAATCTTGCAGGTTTAAGAAGAGAAATCGAAAAAAGCAATATCAAACCCGACAATGTTGCACTTCACACGATCATCTCGAGATGTTTAGCGATATCATCAAATACTCATTATTTGGATAGTGTCTAACATGTAAGAAAGTTTACGATATCGTAAGAAGTTTCTTATTTATTATTGTAAACCCTTGTCAACACAAAAACGATGACTCGCTGAGTGTTTATTTTAAATATTCAAATTTGGAGAGCGAAGTGTTTATATAGAAGGTCCTGTGCAGATTGTAGTCCGTGTTTGTTGTCTCCCTTCTTATTATCTCCCCTCTCACATCCGCCAACCTTCCCGACCTAACAAACAAACAAAGGCTTTTTAAAATATGCTTGCAATTTTAAACATAAACTAACTCGACAAATGTCTATTCTCTTTGCTTTTAAGAATTCCCTTTGTAACATGTTAAATATTAATCAACAACATGAACTTAATTACCATGTGTAATAGTTAGCGCCTGTAGTTCGGCTAGCTAAGGTGATCTGACGCGATCATCGAAGCTAAGCGAAAGTCGATGCGGACGGTGTTTGAATGGGTGACCATGCACAAGATTGTCATTTTAAAAGTGGCATTTTCATCTGGGCGCTGTTGAGGGTTGGATGACACGTTAATTTGTAGGTCCCGGCTGTAAGACTTAGTACAAGCAGTCGTTGAGTAAAGTCGTGCGGCTTGAAAACTCTCGACGCCAAGGCTTGACCACTAACCTCACACGAAGAAGAAGAATAGTTTAAACTAGTCCAATCCTTTTCATTTTATGAGCTTAGTAGCCAAGCTCTGGTGTCGAGAGTTTCAAGCCGCCTAAAGGCTTCCGACCTGGCTTAGTCTTAATAGGTTTCGGCAATAAGCAGCAGGCCCTAGTGTCCGACATTATCGACAAGAATACATTCATAGAGAAGTGACGCAAGCACCCCCCGCCCCATTCATAACTACAATGGGCATATTTATCGTCATGCCACACGGAGACAGCGCTCTAAATTACAAGATCATTTATTTTATTATATTGCACAAGGAAATGTGTCGCGATAAAAGCTTTACAAAAATTGGCAAATAAGAAATATACATTTATATTAAAATAGTATACATAGACACGTTCAATAAAAGCCCTGATGTAAAGCGGCACTGACTTTATACAAAATTCACACTAGTATCGGTAATTTCGGACCCTTACCGGTCTAGCGGTAAGCGGTAGCGGTCCCGTCCCCAACTACTATAAAATGAATCTTCCTAAAATGGTTATTGGAGTTTTGTATATTCAAACCGTTCCTTTAAAAAATAATAGGAGTTACCTATATGTTTGACATCTCGTAAGTGTGACTTATCGTGTGCGTGTCTTTCTGTGGCATCGTAGCTTCCGGATTGATGAACCGATTTAGTATTTTGAATAAAAAAAAACAAGATGGTCATAATTGCCACAATATCAATTTAATTGACTTTAGTAGAACATAAACACTGTGATAAACTTTAAACCCAAAATGTTACGTTGCGGTAATCTGAAAATGTGTAAGAAAGTACATATTAAACATTACACGTATACAAATTAAAGCTAGAACCTATGTTAACTATAAGCATAATAAAATAATATATGTATATTGACTATGCTATTGGTACTTGTAGATATGAATTGCCACTGATATCTCGTGTCTAACCATACCAGTAAGTGTGTCGGTAGTGCATAACGCCGTCCCGGCATTATCGCGCGGCTCCCCTCGCAGATGCCATCTGAGCCCTCGGTTTTTCATAATATCTCATACAGTTCAGGGCTGAGCTACACCATACATCCACCGTATACACATCATACACATATCATACTCTCAAAGTCGCAATTAATCGCATGTCACTGGCTCCGCGAATATCTCCATAAACTATCACAATGAATAATAACGTTTGACAAACTACACAGTGTTTCTGGCTCGTTTGTCTCGCGAGCAGTCGACTGGTTCTTCAAATTAATGAGAGTGTATCTATATTCTTCGCACTATTTATACTCGTCATGAATATGTGTGCGTGGCGCGTGCGGCAGCCCTAGGGCCGGGTGTCGGGAGAGGGGCCGAGCCCTACGCGCGCGCCGGCTGTCGTGTCGGGGCGCCGGGCGCGCGAGCACGCTCCGCACGCGCCGCACTAGCACTCGCCGCGACTCGCCACTCGTTGTTGGCGGTACCCGGAGCTTCCAGTATAAATACAGTGAACCGTACCCGGAGTGACTCGCTCGCCGCGCCTCTCGTGTTTATCCTTTTCCCTCTATTTGAAGTGATTCCGCGGATCTCTCGTTTTGTTTACGCGCGTGAATCACAGCTCAACTTCTCACTTAACTCGAGCTTATATTTGTCTCTGGTTGCGCGCGCGCCGATTACATATCCTCGCGCGATTTACGAGCGCATATCGCGCTGGTTGCGTTTGTTTTGCTCAGTTGGTGATGACCGCAGCGACCGACCGGAGCCGGCTCTATTGGCAGTTGGTGAGGAACAGCTGCGGTGGAGTTGAACCTCTTAATTAAAGCTATCGTAATGGTTGTGAATGTAATGAAGCCTCGTGAGAGAAGTACAGCGGAGGAAGAGCGTTAACCTCTCGAGAGCAGCCTACTCGCTAGTAAGATATAGCAACAAGCTTAGCAAAGTTCAGTGCATGGTGCAGGCGGCGGCCGGCCGCCCACGGGCAGGCTGTGTGCGAACACTGTAGAGATAAACTTCTCCTCCGACCACTTGCTGCGCTCGCCCCGACCAGCTTATCACTGTTTATCAGCCACACATACTCGGATTATAATTATTATTGACGACTCGCCTCTATCTGTATAGAATTGAATACACATTATGGATTCAATTGATTTGGAAAATAAAAGTACGAAGTAGAAGATTGTGGAAATCAAAATTATAACATTTCGGCTGTTAGTTATGAAGCGGTAGTTAAATGAAAACTTAACTTTTAACATAATTGAAACTTCTACCATGATCGCGAGTGGTGAAGTGAAATTGAAAATGAATTTTATCTAATTGAAATCCATAAAATAGTGAAACGCAACAGGTTAGTAAGATATATTGTAGGTAGTAGGTACCTGCACGAATCTGCGTAGGTTGTAATAGAAATAGAAGGTAAAGCCTTTCTGAGCGGGAAACTATCAGCAGTTGAATGAATACTCAACGAACCAACGTGCAATTAGGTAAATACTGAAGCGTTAAATTATATTATTTTAGTACTTGTAAAACAAAGTTTATGGCTATACAGAATTGTATAACCGGCTATAGATACATAGTAAATGTAAAGCTGGATAATGAATTCAGCCATTTTACTAGAACTAGCAACCATTCTGACATTTAAGCCGAGAATGGATTTAGCATACGAGTCCTGACTCTTGCGCAATATTATTACAACATGCAATTCAAAGAGATAGTTACTCTAAGCTTATACAATGTACTATATAATATGACTGATGTTCTCAATCTATAACACGTTTTGTATCAAATTTACATATCATGACAATACATGTGAATATTCAAATGTATCTCAATACTCAAAAAGATGCTTAAAAGTATCAAACAAGAATTTGCGTCCCCTAATTATAATGAATACTGTAAATATAAATATACGCAAGTGAGAATGGAGCGGTTCGCTCGGCTTCCAGCGCACAATGAGCCATATATTTCCATTAGGGAAGTACCTGAGCCGGAGTCCGACATAAGCCAGATTTATCTCCCCCGCGGGCTCCTCCTGGCGAGAGGAACTCCCTCTCCCGCCTCACTGACTCCCTCTACTTACCCGCTGTTATGTCAACTGTCACGCAGCTCAGTTCATTCGATAAGACATTTATCTTTTAGCAGACAATTTTGCCCCTAATAGTTGTTACGTTGAGTTCAAGTCCGTCAGTTCTATCGTTATTTACTTTGTTTATTTCTTAGTCACAGTCATACAGTAGACACGTAGACATTTTCGTAATTTTATTGATGGACTACGAGTGAATTATGTATTTGATATAAGATATTCTTAGCACTATATTATTCTTATCATTGTCACATTACTAGACAGCTAGCGTGTGTTGAGGAGCAAGTTAAATGATTGAAGTATGAACATCTGTATGGACAGTATCACTTAACTCGTCCAATATGTACGTTACTTGCGTGATGAATGTGTTTCTGATAACGGCCATTATTCTTGCTTCAGATAACTTCTCTTTGCATTATTGCATCGCAGGACCGCTTTAGGTGTTTGTTTCTTTTTAGACTTCATACAATCTTTAAATTGTTTGTAGCTCGTGCTACATCTTCCGCCACAGCTTCTCATACCATCAGGCGAGTTGGAGGCCAAGCGTGAATGTATCTAATTTAAAAAAAAATGGTTGCCTGTAAAGTCGGTTTTACGGGCGAAGATTTTACGTGACAACGTCTGCCGCGTGCTGCGCGCGCGGCAAACCGATCATAGTTGAGTGGGAGAGATACGCAAGACATTCGGCGGGCCTCTCTCTCGTTCGGTGACTCATCGTAACGTTACCGGGCGTTACACTTTTTCATAAGTGACTCCCAGCCGCAACCTAATTTAAGACGTTGTCACGTCAAAAACTCGCAGTAACTACCTACTAATACTGATTAGATTGTTGGACTCAGCTTAATAAGCACTTTGTTTTTTATTATTTGTATCAATTTAGCAAAATTAAATATGTATAAAGTAGTGAATAAAGTATGTGGCGATAATAGTGATAAATGTGTGCAAGCAGATGTAAGGGAGGGTGTAGTGGAGACTGTTATCGATTACTTGTGAGAACTATTTAGTGTGTGCACGCGACGCGGGCCGCGGCCGGGGGCAGGACCCTCGCACGCGGGACATGCTATACCGAAATCACTTATTTTATTTATCTACTTTAATGGTGTGAATATTCTGTAGATCGTCTCTGAATGGATGTCAGTCACTTGTGATCATATTGACTAACAAATAAATCGAATCTAGAAACTAGATTTTGCGTAGGTAATAAAAAAAACAGACTTTGTATTTACTTGTCTTGACGAAACTTGGAGAACAGATTCTACTTTTCGATTTAGTCTTTGTTGACAAAAATGGGAGAAAGTTTACTACAGTTCAAATGATTTTATATTAGTAAGATTATTAAAATTGGTCCGGTGATTGTTGAGATGAGATCGGAAAATTCAGTACAAACGTTGTTGCTAGTATACACTTTAGTGAAGTTTACTGATCGAAAAGCCACAAGTTATATTCTACTAGAATATGAGTTACGAGAATATTATAATATTGTATTCCACAACTCCCGCGTAACTTTCCAAACAATAAACGCAACCGTGGCGTGTAATCGCTAAGGAAATATTGCTACTAGAGGAATACAAAGCATGTGCCGCGCGACACGCATGTCGTCAAATTTTCTATGTAGTCAGTATTTTTCGTGTGTTTCATTACAGCTTGTATTGCTCAGTTCCGACATAGTGAAAGTATATAGTACGTCATCTGGCGCCTTTAGGACACTTCAAAGCCTGTTAGAGCGGAGATGTTAGGGTTGACCGTATTTTACCTAATCTTTGTACTTAGTAGTTAATTTTAATATAACAGTTCCATACATAGCACTCGAGTCAATAAATAATACATTTGTAAGAACTTGTGCTTTCACAAGAGTTAAATAAGTGTGAGCGAGAGAGAGCGAGCTATCAAATATTTTCTTTATTGAATTGAGTTACGTAATCTGTGAAATAATATTTACAGTTTTCTAAGACCCGGAGAGAGACCCCTTCTTTACCTAGGATGATATTTACCTATAATTTATAGGATTTTAAGTAGGTACCTACAAAAAACTTCGAGTACCTAATCGTTGCATTACCTTTCTACATATTATTTTGTATAGTGTGGTAGTGGGTCGGCGGGTGCTGGTATCGCTTCACAGTAAGCTCTGGTTGTAGTTATACACTGTGCTGTCTGTCAGCTGGAACAGAGGGGAGTTGTTTGTTTGGGAAGCGAGCGCGTGACCGAGGAGGATTTAATTTTATATTTCGGAAGCACTTTACATACCGTACCGCGAGTACTTAGTGGGACACATTTTAAGACTCGCATTAAGTGGGTTATTGTTTTGGGGTTGCCGGTGGGAGTCGATGTTATAACGAGGGCCGTTGTTATTATAATTTGCCTACTTGGGTTACGTATTGGGTGCACGAGTACCTACTTGGAAATACTTTCATATCTGTATGTAGATAAGTGCATTTACACTAAACCATTGAACAATTAAGAATTGAATATTATTGATTACATTTTGACCGGACTATTCGAAATGTATATCCCTTTCATAATAAAATCAAAATCGTTTTACGTTATATAAGATTAGCGACCTGTCCCGGCTTCTCACGGATGCAAGGCTGATATGTACTAAATATACAGTACAGAAAGATATACCATCGCGGATTTTTCTGTAGACCTTTTCAATGTGTACAAATAATTAGTACACTAGTATTTTAATAAACCTCGTAGGGCTGCGTTTGCAATGTAAGCGTAAAAAAATTAACGACATCACATTAGAAACCTCAAAAATACCAGTTTTTCTCCACTATTTTAATGGACGTTATTATTATACATACAATAAATAAACGCAGTCTGCTCTCTGTACGGCTCTCTCTGGTCTCTCTCTGGTCAGCTCTCTGCTCTCTCTTGCTCACACTTATTATTATACATGTATCTAAAAAAAACACATCAAAATCCGTTGCGTAGTTTTAAAGATTTAAGCATACAAAGGGACATAGGGACAGAAAAAGTGACTTTGTTTTATACTTTGTAGTGATGATGGTGATTATGTGATAACTTCATAAGTCTGCATACAAAATAACTCTTTACAAAAATCGGTAAAAGCAGCTTCTCTCCTAAACTGCTGTAACTTTATACTTTTACCGATGTCTTGCACCTACATACAATTACAAAATATAATAAAATCTGACAACATTTACAAGCTTTAACGAACCATAAGCTTTATCCACAAAAAGAAAAAAGCGTGTAAAAATATAAAAAGGCTATTGAACTTCACCAGAAAATACACAACAGGATAACGAGCAAAACATCGCGAACTTTGTTGAACATTATAGCGCCAAACATACCATAACATACCGTAACCACCTACACTATACAGGGCTACTGGGAACTAGGTGTTAGGAAGGATTTAGTCAATTTTAAAAGAACTCTTGAAAACTTTCGTTGCAAACAACCATGTTTCATTCAGTTTGGCAACTTTGTAAAGTCCACCGGGACCGGATACATTATGAAACAGATCTATTTTTTTTGTTAATGGCATACAACTACTTGTTTCTAAACATCTTTCTCCAGATGTACCAAAGTCGCGTTAAACACTAACCAACTTGTAATCTACATTACTATTTGACATTACTTTGAAATATTATTACTAATCTAACTTTAAATTGTAATAACTTATTCAATTTATAACAAATTGCACAACGTGTATGCGCTAGCCTACAAAAGACACTTCTGAATATTAATTACCATGTTTATATATTATTTGTGGCTAAGCGAATAAAATTATTTCATTTCAACCATAATATATTTTGACGACCTCTTTGGCGTAATGGTTACCATGCCGAATCAACTGCCAATCAGAAGGTTCCGTGTTCGATTCCCGGCACGGCCAACATCTTTGTGCGTTATTAATTTTGTTGGCTGTGGGTCTGGTGTTATATCAATTGTGTTAGCTACGAGTAAAATAACATAGAAATAGTTCAGTAGGTATGGGGTTAACCAGCCGTGTGTGAAATGAGTCCTAAAAAGAATACTCGTTGTCAGTAATGCTGTACAGAGTATGTATCCCGGGTACAATGTCCAAGTCCGGCGCAAGGTATCCACGTAGCCTGGCAGCACAGCTCGCCGCCCACTCTCCTTGCGACTGGTTTATCCAGCTCGCTTGCACTCCTACACTATACCTACTCGTAATCTACCTATACTTATACAATGCACCGAGAGACCCTATCTGCGATCTTAATCCCAAACAAGCTTCATTTCTGTGGGAATTGTAAGCTTATAAATATCAAGCGGGAGTTTATACTATTCGTCTCGTCAAAGAATACAACAAACTATGAACGCTTACTGCTTGTTATTCGTGTTGGTGCACTTATTGTTTTTTTTATAAAATTCATCCGTAATGAGTAAAATGTCATATTCATGTAGTAAAGGTAATACAGGGCTTGTAACATTTCTAACCGAAAAACATGTTATGGCACACTTCATGTTTCGTTGTAAAGGTCACAGGTACGTAAAGTTTTATTTGTTTTTTTTTGCAAAATTACAATATTATGAACAGATATACAATTTTCAAAATCCAGTACGATTAGTCAGACTTATATTCAATTAAAAAATATTCAATATTTTCTGTCCGATAGTGAACGCCTATCGCCGCGTCGCGTACCTTTTATCATCGCGTGTTTAGTTTGTTTGTTTTGCTCGCGAATCGCACAAAGCTTTCATTAGGTCATGTCGTTACGGGGTACACACGATATTACATTACAATATGTTGCTGCCTCATGTACTGTCCCGGAGACAAGATACAGCGATCTGTCTCGGTTTTAACTACTTACTCAAACTTTGAACGGCACTCATGCATCGTTCATCATCTGCTGAAAAATAATGATATAAAAAGTTGAAGAAAACGCTCAATGTTGTCAGAAAACTGATTACTACATTTATTCCTCGATTTTTAATTTAAAAACATCTGCATTTCTGTACATTTAAGCGCGCGTCAGCGCACTTTTAGTTAAAACAACACATATTTTTCGCGAATTCCAAAAATGTTTGTAACCAAAGCCGCTGGTCTCCTTTCCCTTGCATTAGTGGATTGTCAGCCTCCGCAGCGCAGGACCGCGTGACTCGCAGCCTCCACCCTGTAAATAAGGCTCCTATTGTGCCAACTTCATTCATTATAGCTTTTGTGAGCACACACCGAGAACTTGTCGAGTCATGAGGATGGCATTTTTTTATGAAACGAAAATGCTATTAGGCTGGGCATTTTTTTTAAACATGCTATTAGGCTGATGGATATTACTATAACAAGAGTGTAATAATTATCGTAGTTCACACAATTATTATTACATCTTACGAAAATCTGAGTGCGCTAAGAATCATGATCATCATGGTTTCGGACATCATGTCCGAAACCTCCAAGAAAAATAAATTCTCGGCCAGTGTCCATATTCCTAGTGGCTGTATCGTCACCGAACTCTGTGCACCAAGCTCCGGTCTCCGAGAAAGCTCGCGCTCTGTCCGGAGAGTAGTTTGTCAAGCTGCTAATAATAGTACTCGTTACTCGTCGTAAATCTCTCGAACTGCTACACTTGTTAACCATATTCACTTCGCTTATAATACTAGCCACGGATAGAGGTAAATGCCCTTTATGTTGTGATGATTGACGATAATGATGATGAAAAATATTTAGATGCCGTACGTTAACAGTTAACTAAAACCCTCAAATATATAACAACAACACAAGCAATAATAGACTTTAGCGTTCACTGCTGGACATAGGCCTCTCCTAAGACACGCCAGTTGCTCAGTAATTAGATAACTTTGTATTGGTGAAATATCTAATTGTGATAAAAAAAAGTCAGTTTGCTGTTTTGATAAAGTAATCTTGCGACTGTTACAATTTTTAAAGAAGCAAACGATGATCTCGGATTTAGTCTTATTATATTGGAAAAAGTCCTAACATAGGTTAATCAGTTCCATAAATAAAACTAGTAATAAATATTTCTAAGTGAACGAAAGCAGGTTCCCTAACGCGTGGCAGGAATCGCTCAGTTCCCGCAAACCAACACAAAGCAGCTATTCCCGGGTCTGTTTCTGCGAACACAGTCCCTAGCACGCCTAACTATAATCCTACAAGATCAGAGGTGGGTTTACTTACAGGCTGTAGCTTAGGGCGGCACATTTTAGGAGGGGCCATTTTTTTGATAAAGATAAATGCATTATAAATAGGTGAGCGCCGACTGCATGCACGAAAAACCTTTATAGTTTTTTTTTTTTGTAAACTCTTATATACATCATATCAACTACTACTATAATAAATTAGAGTTTTTGTATTAAGTATTTAGTAGATATCTTGAAAATAATTTAATCAACCATTAAATGGTGGTACAGCCTTAGATACCTTAGCCATCCTTTACTGTGGGAACTATTCCAGTCTCAAATCGATGTCCTCAAAAGTATCTATTGTATAATAAAACAGATAGGTACCACGTTTGATCATGATGCAAAGTAAAGGTCCCTATGTAAGTACCAAAATTCAAATATACAAAAATAACAAAAGGCAAAAGTAGTTTCAGTATGGCTGAATGAAATGGACTATCCATTCGTAGACAGACGGAGTTAGTCAATATTTCATTTGATTAATTAGTCAAGCGCCATAAAAATAGAAAGATGCCGAAACTTTCCTCATGAACAACGCGGAACATCACACGCGAGAATAAACATTTAAAGAATGCACAAAAACTCGATGAACATCATAAAAAGCTGATCACTTCAAAAGAGTTGATGTTTGTTGGAGCGTGTTACATGTTTCATCACATCGGCCCGTAAAGCTGTCCCGGCCTCGCTGCACTTCAAAGCTGCAGTCAGGCTCGCCGGCTGCCGGTACCGGGGGATGTTCCGCACAAACATACACTGATACAGACTTACTGTTGACTACCTTTTAAATGAGTTTTTACTACATATGAATAGACAAATAAATCCTAATCTATTAGATAAACAAATCACCTTTGCCATTTTATCTCGCGTCGAAGAAGAGCTCCTCAAAAATTGACAAAGTGGTTCAGGCAGAATCCCAGTTAGCGTTTGTGAGAAAAAATTGGAGCACAATTCTTCATGACAATTTACCTAATGGAAGAAAATCTGAAACAATTAGTATCAATCCGCTGTGATCTGAAACCAAAATAATTTGTCAAAAACAATGTGTTCCTCTACCGACCAACACAATGACTCAAATATGTTATGTAATCTATCTGGCTAAGAAGCTCACCAGCTGTTTCTACAATATATAGCATTTAACAATTTGATAAGCGCACTGGTATATTTTTTTTTTAGTTTGGTCACTGTGTCTATGAGTAGATAAAATTTGAGAACCTCTGTTCTAGTCGTAGTAAAAGCTCACCGCTGGTTAGCAGTAGCCCTGTACAGGCCGGGATGAGCCAGGTTCCCGGTACCGCGCCGAGCGCCCACAGCCGCTAAAGGTTAAAGCCAGTCATTATGCTAATGTGCAGTTAATTCCCGATTTAAGCGCGATGCATCATCGCTCATCTACCTTTAAATCTGTCCAGTCTCACAACGGAACTTTGAGATACGTCTTCTTATTTGTTTTCGGGGTAAGGATAAAGGCATACAATTATAAATCTGTCGCCAAGGTGTTCCAGAAGCCTCCTTGATGGTCCAGACTAGGCAATCTGCACTAAGCAGAATGCCACTGATTCATAGTTGTGTAGGTATATTATAAAAAAAAAACGTAACTTTAGAATTTTTTCAATAGGAATAAGTCAAAATGTTTTAAATAGCAATAAAAATAATCTTTGTTACATTGTGTTGGTCTGGTATACCCGGGACCCTCGAGTTTTTTATTGTAATAGCGGGATAAGGTTATACTCTCAGCATGGAATCTTCATGAATTATTTACTTTGTGTATGATACATGCAGTTTTGGTTTAGTCGTGGCAGACTGCTCGTGATGTCATCTCTCATTATCAGTATCGTTAACGCAAACACCTTTACGGACTACTCCGGTACGTGTAGTCAAACAACTGTGATTCAGGTGTTACTTTGCAGAAATCAGTTGTAGAGGGAGAGTTTTATCGAAAGCTTTTAGTAATTCTAACATTTAATTCAAAGCAGTGAATTTTGCGCGTATACATAAATTACACAAACCAGTTATCAAGTAAAGTTAAAAAACGAAAAGTAAATAAAATCTTTATGTTATTTATAACATTAAATGTTTGCTTGAACTCAGGTGCGAGTACTAACGAGTATAATATAATGATGTATTAGTTACACAAGTGTAATAGTGTGTGAGTGTCGGCTCGCCGAGTAGACACCGCGTGATCACGACACTACTTTTAATAACCAACTTCATATTCCACGATGTATACTGCACCGCCACTAGGGCTGTCCAATGTGTTCTAAACTTGATCATACAAACACACAAAAGCTTTTACTCTTGTTGTAAATGAATAACTAGGTATTTGAACAAAAAGATTACTATATTTCAAACTATTTCAACAATAATTGTAACAAAAAACAAAAATTAAGTACAGTCAATTTTATTTCGTGAATAATACGTGATCAATCCTTCCGCAACCAGGATAAGATTTCAAAACAATCTAAAAATATCAACAGAATGTTATTTGAGTAAAATGCGGTGTCAGCCCTGTCGGGGCGGTCACGTGCGCGCGATGTAGGTGCCACAAGTCGTGCATTTCAATCCTCTATTTATAGAAACACGATTTATAGGACTCACCATTATAATAATATGGTTATATCACGCAGCCGGAGATAATTCCCGGGGAAACTCTCACAAGGAGGTTCGTAGCATTCTTCACGTTTTACATAGGCTTATAATGCTATTATATCAGAATAATACCCAAGAAAGAACATCGTAATTATTCGTATGTGAGTTACAATTCAAAGGAATATACTTTCAACCAAACTATTTAGATTTATTCACCTTGTAAATTTTTCATATATGTACAAACTTAGTTACACATATACTAAACTATCGCAGACAATTCACTAGTTCATCTCTGAATTGGTGAGTGAAATCTGTTGTTTTTACGGGAGTAGGTTTAGAAGCCTTTCAGTACAACTCGGCTATCTGCAGCTAACGTAACGTGACATTTGCTAATTGCATGGCACCAAGTACTCTCACAAGACACAATAACATCACCGGGGAGAAATATCCTGTAGCCTCTCCATCTTCTTCATTTATACTTACATATTTTTTCATAATATTATACTAAATTTTGTAATGAATAAATCAGAATTGTCTGTACAGTTTAGAATCAGTTATAGAGGGTTTAAAGTACTCCATAAGATGTGTTTTGTGTTATCTGATGTACCTCTGCATTCAGGTCGTGCGTATCAACACACAACACAACACAATCTCTAATTTACTTTCATTGTAACTATAATACACCGATCTATCTTCCAAACATGTCGTAGTTGGGTCGGCGCTTTGACGATATCAAATGATGCACTCACGACATTATGCTGCTCCAGTTACTGCACAACACAATGCGCTATTTACAAGAAATCTGCATTATCATGTTGTTCCAAATTGGGGATGAGGCAACGAATAGAATAACAACATCTATTGGAATAATGTGAACTTAATTTCATAAATTTGCACATTATCTTCAGTAAAACCTTTCTTTAATCCTCGTCAGTTTTGTATAAGTGGAACATATTCACTGCAAGTAAAAGGTACTCTCGTAATGCTGGCTGCCAGCTATAGCGGCCTCAGCACGCTACCGGTCCACTGCTCTCTGCCAGATAATGGATAATGTGAGAATTATTCCTCGCGGGGCTTGTTAGCCGCAATCTTTGCACATCATTTTACTTTCAAGTTTTTTTTTAGCTCCAGGATCTGTATTTTCCTTGGAATCGGGCTGTCTGTATTAACATGGTAGTACCTATCGAAGTTTCATTTAATTGTGTTGGAGTGTAGCAATAACCGGGTCCCCGACCCGAGGCGGCGACACCTCGTAATGAGGGAGTATTCCCCATTGTCCTGTATGTAGGTCTCGCTCCATGGGAGCCATGAACTCTGAGACAATAATGCTGTGACCCGCTCCGTTCCAAACGACAGTTTCATTCATTGAACGATTAGTAAACTTTATTTTGTGATCATTCGGATAGATTGCTCGGGACTAATGGATATTTACATTAGGAAATACATATGTTGGCAATCATGCTTTGTACACAATAATATGATTCTTAAATATAAATGTATTTTTAAATAGTAATACGTGTATTTGTTAATGCTATTGATTTACGAGACGAGCTACTAGCCTGATGGTAAGCGTCGTGGTGACATTCTAACTACAGTTAAGTCTTGAATTGCGATACAAAATTTGACGCTCCACCGAACTGTGCTGATTCTTGAGATATCCAATTATATATCTCGTTCCCAGTAATTACGCATAATTTCAACAATTTGACAGGTCAAAGAGTGATTCCATGAAAGTACACATTAAGCTCAATCAGGTGAATATCTCTGTAGTACCCTCATTTATCATCAGCTCGGAATGCAAGCAGTGATCGCTATCAATGAAATATATTGAGGTCTGAGCTGCAGTTTAATTGGAAGAATATAATGTGTAAGCGTTGGGGAATGCAATAAACACAGTATCGGTGAGTTCGGCGGAGAGTAATGTCCCGAGGAAGCGTCTCCCAGCCGGCTCCGGTATTCCACAGTTATGTCCAGTTTGGGTCTTGTCGGTATGGATAAGTATCGGTATTTAGCCTCGGTATTCCAAATGGACATTTGCAGAAGCGGATTCACTAATTTGCCACCAGTAGGATAATCAATTGCCAGAAATTGCCAAGATACTCACACTGCTTATAAATCTATAATTGAATATTTGTGCGATGATTAGTAAGAATTTTAAAGGCTTTTATTTTCGTGCGCCAAATTTCTTATTGACTTAATGTATACCGCATAATGTAGTAGTATTTGGAATTATGCTTTACGAATGTAGCAAAATGTAAAACAATTATAATAATCTAAATTCTAATCGAATTCAAATCTTGATTTAAATTAGCAATTGAGCAAAACAAACACAATCAACCAAAACCACTATTTGTAAAAATCGCAAATTTATAGTTAAATCCGTATTGTTTACCTTTCTAATAACTCCAGTAAAGTATAACCGTACTGTAATCCTCAAGGAACAGTGCCGTATAGTACTACGCGAGTGCAGTGAGTGATACACGCGTGTGAGTGACAATGTGCGTGACATCGACATTAGAGTGCCCCGTGTGGGAGTGCAGTGTGCTGCTGATGATGATGATGTCGGTGCCGGTGTGAGTGATGGGTAACTCGAGCTCTGCGCAGGCGCGCGCCGGCAAGAGCCGCAAGTGCCGCAGCCTGCCCACCTCGCCTGAAGTCCGCAGGTAACATATCATACACCTTCTCATATTATATCAGAAACGCAGAATCATTATTCGTGTGTAAAAAGTAGTATAGCTATTTTAAATTTAATAGATATAAGAAACAATTCTATTGTAGTATTCAGTGGTGTAGATATTTGATGAAATGTTAAGTCTTTTCAAGTACTTAAATAATGCTTGTGGTCTGACTTGCCTTTAACGTATCTTATTTATGGCCAATAAAGTTCTGTGTTTCTATCTTTATTGATAGTTTTTTTCCTTGTATGACACAGAGGGGCACAGATAAATTATTTGATCAATTGCTGCTGCATATCTAAATATAACTTGTATGTATCAAATTTTCATGAAATTCTGTTTTGATGTTCAATGATATAATAAATTTAGTGCAATAAATCTCAAAGACTTGCTCGACTCCAAATACTTCATGTGTGGTCTGTGACGTCACTGGTCCGTCTTCTTCGTCTTCGTATGAGCTAAGTGGCCAAGCTCTGGTGTCGAGAGTTTTCAAACAACCCGACTTGGCTTAACTAGTCCGTAATTTTGGCTTTCTATTAAAAGTACGTCAAGGAGTCGGAGATAAAAGCTGCGTCATCAGCAAAAAGAAGACTATCAGTGAATAGATCGGTGCGTTGTCGTTTAGATTTAAGGAGTGAAATATTAAATAATTTACCATCAGTACGAGTGTGAAGGTGTATACCCTGAGAAATGTCGCCAAAAGCTACTTTGAAAATTACTGAAAAGAATATTCCGAATAAGGTAGGTGCTAGAACACAGCCCTGTCGCACGCCTCTATTCACATCTAACCACCAACACCAAGGTAATTGTGTACCAAACATGTGTCTTGAGTGTGCTCTTGTACGGGGCTGAGACCTGGACATCGTATGCTAAGCAAGAGAGACGAGTTAACTCCTTCCACATGCGCTGTCTTCGAAGCATTCTAGGCATCTCCTGGAAAGACAAAGTGACAAACGAGAGGGTGCTCGAACTTACGGGGCAGCCAAGCTTGACTTCCCTATTAAAACAGAAAAGGCTACGATGGGCAGGCCACGTTGTTCGCATGCCATCCTCTCGTTTGCCTAGACTAACTTTCCTTGGTCAAATCGCTCACGCTAAGCGTCCAGTAGGCCGTCCGAAGTTGAGGTTCAAAGATTGCTTGAAGCGAGATTTGACCTCCTTCGACATCGACTATTGCCACTGGGAAGACCTCGCTGAAGAACGCGACAAGTGGAGAAAAATCACCGCCGACGGCATAGCGGTCCACGATAAAGCTTGGTTGGGTACTTTGGCTCAAAAGCGAGCACATAGACATAAAAATAGCATAGATGCTGCTAACTCGCCCACATTTTTATGCAACCGGTGCGGTCGCGGCTGCGGCTCCCGGATAGGGTTGTTCAGCCACCAGCGAAGGTGCTCACCGACGGACGCTGCTTAAATCATCTGATAAAGATGAATAAAGGCCCATGATGATGACGTCAAGGAAAGAGTTGGAAACAATCCTTTATACAAACACATCCACAAACATTCAACCGGTGTAGTAATATTGTCAGCTAGCGGTTGGTGTAATGTCAGGCGTCTCGTCATGACGTGTTGTCTCGTCACGTCATAACATGACGAGACAGCGTCACGTCAGTCTGCAGCCGGGGAACATCACTAGCACATTAACTCCCTCATCACTTGCTCTATCAAACGTTCATATTTTTTTAGTTCCTTTCATTTTAAAGCTTTTTAAAGCGCGTCTCTAATGCGACCTATTTATCATACGATACTCATTCTTAGAAAAAAAAAATGTGCGTTTGGGATGTGAGCATGTTTGTGCTAACTAATATTGCCTTTTATCTCCTTACCTACTGGTCTGATTAAACCTGGTTATCAGTGAAGATGTTTGGCACATTTTATTGGCACGTGTTCTTACATAATTTACAGTCCAACATTGTGTTGCGAGTACTTATGAATTAAAAGAAATATGAAGTCTCGCGGGTTTTTAATGTTCCGTACCTAAAATGTAAAAACGGGACCCTAATAGGCCTCCGTTGTCTTTATGTCTGTCTGTCACCAAGCTGTAACTCATAAACCGTGATAGCTAGAACGCTGCTATACCTAGCTAGAACGCAAGCTATAATCAAACGCAAACTTATAAAGGATAATAAACCTAAAAAGAAAACGCTGAAACTTTTAGCACTTGTCTTGAGAGAGGTCATATTCGGGAGTGAAAATACAGTCTGCTATTAAACCTTCGCGTTGAGTAGCGTTGAGTCCATAAACCTGAGTGTTGTCAA
The DNA here is from genome assembly GCA_035578125.1 of Mellilla xanthometata. NCBI lineage: Eukaryota > Metazoa > Arthropoda > Insecta > Lepidoptera > Geometridae > Mellilla > Mellilla xanthometata. The sequence goes on along the minus strand of JAPUBQ010000051.1, from coordinate 85,907 downwards.
CCCAAGCTAACTACATTATTGCTCCACGATACATCCATCCTAGGAAATACCAAAACAGAGCAAACACATTGTCGACCTTATTGGATAGCGGTAAGATTCAAAATGCATCAAATAAGTTTGTAAACACTGAACATATAGAGCACTATATCTGTTGGTGCGTACAGTTTGGAGGCAGTATCGACGTCGGCACTACTTTCACTTGGCGAGAGGTACTCACAGACACCACACTATATTCATATTGGGTTACGTGTGCTCTTTGTTCTAACTTTGCATTGCGGTGGAATATTTTCTAGCGCTCAGCTGGCTAGCAACCACCCTCAGGTCTTTCGATTGACAAAGACATGGTGTTTATACAAAAATTCAGATTTATAATAAGTTGCCACAGCCTATAACTAAATTAAAATATAATGAATTCAAATGTAAAATTAAATCATTTTTGACATGTAATGCGTTTTATAAATTAGACGAATATCTGGACATGAAGCTCACAGAGGGATATTTTCAGTTTAAGTTATAATTAAAAAATTAATTCTAAATTTGACGTTTATCACACTTTCGCGGAAATTTAAATTATATTATATATTAGCATTAAGACATATCCACTGTAAATGACGTACCAAAAATAATGAATGTTATTATAGTTAATAAAACATCTGAATCTGAATCTGAATCTGAGTTACTTCTTTCAAGTCAAGAAAAATCTTTCGCTAAGCTACTAGCAGTGTGTTCCGACAGCCTCCTTCAGGGCATGTTATTCCAGACTAGGTGGGCTCCACCTCAGCCCAGAGTACGGTCAATCGCCTAGCTGTAAAAAAATTGAGAGGGATGTTTAAGTAGCTGTATCTAATCTGTGATCTCCAAGCGTCCCGTATAGTGCGCCTTTTAATACGATAACTTTTTAATTTCTAGTTTCCAAAGGAACCATTTAAACTACAAGTTTAAATAACAGGTCCCATCTAGGATTTAACATAGATATCATTCGGCCGACGGTAGCGCTCAGAAGTAAATGCCACTAATGTTTTGCATGAAAGCAATATCCCGATGTTGCGAGAATATAATTATTGTCATTGGTGGGCAATTCGGAAGTTACGAAACAAAGTATGGTTAGTATTTGTGTGAGTAAACTGTGTCAAAGCCTCCGTGTCGCGCGACAGCCTCCGCCGGTACAGGCTGCCACCGGAAGCTCGGCTGACACACACACACACACACACACACAGCCTGTAGCTACAGTTCACGTCACATAAAAAAAAAACTTGTAAAAAAAGTGTTTTTGTTTAGCCACAATTCATAAAAGAAAAGATCTGGCTAATTGGTTTAGTTTTTCACCAGTCTTAAGTTTACTAACTATTGGTATTGAAACATATTTGCTAGAGTGTCATTAGAAAACAGTACTTGGGTATCTGCAAAGCTTTTAGCTTTCCACCGTGCCGTATATTGACACGAACTGTAACTATTTGGGCGGGATGTTTCCGACAGACGTCCGCGTTCTCTGTCACGCCACGCCGCGCGCGGAATATATGTATATATGTAATATATGTATATATGTATAAAGTAAATACATATGTATTTACTTTATACATATATATTTTACTAGATGTTGCCCGCGACTCCGCCCGCATGTAGGTCGATTTTTTTGTGAATCGAATTTTCCCTGTATTTTGAACCTTTTCAACGAATGCAAAACCGTGGATCGGAGGTTCGTGCGTTCTGGAGTTATAGCGGCAGAAAGGAAAACACGACTTATTTTTATATTATAGACTATGCTTAAGTAGTAACCTGATGATTTCGAAATAATATGCATGTCGGGTCTATTATTACCAATAGTTAAACATATAAAATTAAACCCCTTTTATATGTTTAACTATTGGTAATTTCCGTTTTCATGGAAGGCTTCTCAAATGGGAAGTCTAGTTTCCGGTTTCATACACAGTTCATTGACCCCGCCAACAAATATACTAGTCAAGCTGTGTAGAACACGACCTCGGGATATTATTTTACAATATTTAGTATTTGTGTGTTCTAAACCTATAAGTACTTACATAATTTCCATAGAGGATATGTTTGTGTTTGTCATATAATTATGTTTATACAAAATAAGTATTATACAATTATTAAATACATTGGTAATAAAAATATTATTGATTCCATTGCAGCTATACGCGTGTGTGTGTGCGTATCAAAGCTCGCGATACTGAGGGCGATATCATAACAATGAACATCTGGCGCGCGCAGGGCTGCCACCACGCACTACGTATTATATTTGTAAAATTTATCAAAATTATAATTTGTTTTAAAAAGTAATTAAATATTTCTTTTTTCTGTTTTTTCGCTATATGTTATTTGTTATTTAAAAAAAATCTTATCTAATCACCGCTAATCATTAATATTTAGATATCCTGTAAAGCAAGTGGCATCTTTACAAAATATGCAAAAAAAATAACAATACTTTGGAAAATTTCAACTCATCAAACTTTGCAAATGAAGCCACCATCGAAATTACGAAAAAAATACTTCCACATAAAAACTTGATCCGTTGATCGAAAATGTTAAGTACACAATATGTAAAGCTTACATTTTTGTATTATTTGGTTGGCCCCGGTATATTAGCTGTTTATATTTGTGTGTAAAAATAACTCTGAAATATAATAATAGTATACAAAATTATTGAGGAAGACCTTTGCCCAACAGCGGGACACTATAGGTTAGGTAAAAAAAAATATGACTCGCATAATATTTGACGTGCAATTAATTGTATTTGTTTGTATTATTTCCCACGCTTTCAACGCTCGACAGCCCTACCAGCCGCACGCAGCACGCGCCACATGCACACGTGTGTGTGTGTGTGCGTGTGCACAAGATGACGCGCATTGCACGCGCGCGCTGATAACGCGTTGTGATCTATTTATTGATATAAACATTGGAAGAGCTTTCTTGATACCGCTAATATTATAAAGGTGAGTGTGTACCTATTTTTGTAACTTCTTTACGTTCAAACGGTTGGACCGGTTTTGATGAAATCTGCCTTGTTCTCACCTTTGATTAACACGAAGGCTACTTTTATCCCAGATTAAACTATATCTGAAACTATAATTTGGCGATTAAAAGTAAGAGTGAATATTTTATTCTGGGTGCGCGCTCCACCTTAGATCATAATATCGCTTACCATCAGGCGAATTGTGATCAAGCGCAAATCAATTTACAGTATAAAAATAAATTCAACAAATAAAAAAATTTGAACATAGATAATTTCATTAAAATAAGTAGGTAAGTAAAATATTTTTTATTTTTTTGAAGTCGATGATGAATAAACACCCGCGGTTAAATAATAAACCAAGCTTAATTTCACAGACGTTAAATTAAATAATAGGGAAATATGTAGACTTTTATATACAAGCGATATAGAAATAATTGTGTGAGACAGAAATAATCTACATTTCAAACTTTGTCCACCTTTATAACCTTTTCAATTCAATGCGCAAGAAGCTCTTCGGTAGTGCTTATATTTATAAAGTCAGATTAACGCCATCTGTCGCTGAGTAGCCGAAGCATTAGTTCCTTAATATTCTACTCGAGTTGAGTGGCGCTACTTGTTACTTAAAATGACTTACATAGGTACTGTCCTCTCCTTTATAATTGGTATTACAAAATATTTGGTGTAACTAGTATCAGTCATAATTTTGACCACACAAAATAAGCATAACTCTTATTCTGTGTGGTCAAAATTATGACTGATACTAGTTACACCAAATATTACGTTGTGAATATTTTAATTTATTACCAATTACACCTTGTAGAAATGATGTCTCGATGAGACTGAAACTGTATAGAACAGCAGCACGGAACCCTAAAATATATATAAATTACCCACGTTTCGCAAAATCTAATAAAGTTTTGTATAATAAGCTGCGTAATTACTCAAAGTAAATTCAAATTAATTGACCTCTCCCAGAGTTCAAGATTCATTTTGAGATAATGTTTTGCGCTCTTCTTAGTAATAAATTAATTAATGATTGAAAAGATTTTTATCAGCAAAAGCTCCGGCAAAGCCTTCGTAAAGGTTGTTTGTGAATATTGAGCCCCCCCCCCCTCTCGGGGGGCTTCGAGAGTCACCTGCCCGCTCCCACGCCGCGATATTGATGCCGACGGGAACTTTCTTCTAGCTAAGGTGATTTGACACGATCATCGAAGCTAAGCAACGGTCGATGCGGACGGTGTTTGGATGGGTGACCATGCCCAACACTGTCGTTTTTCAAGTGGCATTTTCATCTGGGCTCTACCGTGGGTCGGATGATACGTAAAATTATATGTCCCGGCTGTTAGTCTTAGTACAACAGTCGCTCTAGCCAAGTCAGAGGCCTTCGGGCGGCTTGAAAACTCTGGATACTAGAGCTTTACTTTAGTTGAGTGGTGGATTTGAATATTCGGTACGATGATTGTACCGCACGATGTTAAGGACGGCGCTAACACACTCGCGAGATGTGTTGTCCCTGCGGCCTACTAGTTTATGTTTTAAAAGCTTTTGTTTCAGCTCGCCTTTACTCCATCAATCATATAATATTTAGATACGAGACCCTGCGCCTACAAGCCAGTATAAATGATACAGCATTAGAGTGAGAAATATCCTCGTCCCGGACTAATCCTTACATTAACATTCCTCAGGAACGCCGACCGGTGTCGCGGACATATTATAATATAATAGAGACAGATAGACAGACCAACATTTAATATTCATTATTTACTTTTAGGTTTCAACCATTTCTTAGCATTTTCCAAATATACATTATACCTTTCTTTATGAACTGAAAAGTTTGGTGATGCCTTTTTAAAACAAATTGTATTTACATCAATAAGTTTTCCTTTTACTTATTTCGCATAGGACTGGTTACATACTTAATTCGTTTTTAGTTTGGTTATAGTTGCTAACACAACTGATATACTACTTAAATACTTTATATCGATACATATTTAACACCCAGACCAACAGCCAACAAATTTAGTTCATTACATTAAAGATGTTGGCCGTGCCGGCAATGAAACCCGGGACCCTCTAGTTGGCAGTCCGGCATGGTAACCATTACGCCAACGAGGTTGTTATTGTTTGTTTTCGATGTCGACGTCTCGAATCGAACCCTCCAAGAAGTTTACGGTGTACCATCTAAATCAATCTAGTCAAACCATAGCGATAAGCTAAGTTTGTATAAATAGTCCATAAGTATATTTGTCAACAGCTGTTTTATTATTATTATTATAGTCGGTTGTGTTTGCCTTACTTCTCGCAAGACGGGGATTAAACCCCCGCCAATGAGCTTGAGCTTCCGCTAAAGGAAAACATAGCGAGGTCACATGCTTGCCTGGTTAACAAGTAGTCTGTCGCCAAGCATCCAAACGGGAGTATTCCGGTCCTTGTTGAGAGCCAGTGACTTCCACACTGGGCATGCTTTACCTCCAGCCCGGGCTCCGCAGGGTGTAGTGGTTCCTGGCTAGTGGAGGTGGTGATAGGTAACTTAATATTTAATATTTCAAACGGCATGTAATTTTTTATCTTATTATAATGTATTCTGACAGACAGTAAAGTCGCTCAGTATAGTAATTGCTGTATCTATAGCCACTGATAGCAATGGCTATTATCATTGGTACCTAATGATGACAGTTGCCAGTAACTTAAATACCAGGAGGGGGTAATATAATATCTTTATTTCATATAAGACTCTCCTATTAAATGCTTCTCGAATAACGCCGGGAAGACAGCAGCAGAAAGACCATTCCAAAGTTTGCAGATGCTGGAAAGAAAAGACCGAATAGGTACCTATGATCATAACACGTGTCTGTGCCGTGTAGTGACGAATGCGTGTTGTTGCAGGCAGGTGTCGCTGCAGTCCGGCATCCCGGCGCCGGCCGCGCCGCGCCGGCCGCTGCCCGCCACCCCCACACACGGTGAGACACTACTACTTCCGTTACTCTACTTCCTACTGCTGCTATCCTACTCTTACTTCTTACTCGCTTATAAATCCTACAACATACTCCCGCTATGCCGCTATCCTTATTTCTGCTCCTACAACGATCATTCCTACCACTATCCTACTCCTCACTCCGGGAATGCTACTTCTACTTTCCTAACACGTACTCCTACTCACTTACTTCCTGCTTCTGCATTTCTACTTCTACTATTGTACTCGTTATTTTTTATTTCTACTTGCTATTTCATTATTGTTTCCATGCTTTTGATTACCTCAGGATATTTGCGCAGTTTTCGCAAAAAAAATAAGTTTTAAATACAATGCGATAAAGAATAGCTTTATGCGTGTAATAGTTCTAATCGTATTAAGTTGTATCCACCACGTGAGGCCACACACAGGTAGTCGCTGTAATGACACGATGATCTCGGAGTACGCGGAGTAAGGAATGTGCGAGCTGTGAGCGGCGCGACACCTGCTACTGTTATTGTTCACTCGCCTATAATATGCACTGTACAGTACACACTTACTGGGAAATGTACTACTTACTCATGTTGTTTTCATTATAATAATAAAGAATATCTACTCTTCAGGAAAATAAATCTTAGCGTACAATTATCCGAAAGAAAAAAAAACTCCCTCAATAAAACTAGACTTACATTATGTACGCTTAGATGAGGTGTGAGCCCGCAGAAAGGCTCGGGGAGCCTGTGTTGCAGAGAGGCAAACTACTATATTACAATTTACACAAGTAACATAACCCGGGGCCTTCTCTCACGAAGATATAGGTCACAATCCACCACGCAGGCCAAGTGCGGAATGGCGGATACATAGCACTAAATAATTTACATCTTAAATTTGTAACAATTAAAACAGTATTTATCAACAACAAATTACTATCAAACAGCGAATGACATTAGGCAATTATATTATAGCTTGTACCAACTTGCACTGTGTGTAATCCAGTGTAGCGCTCCCCGCGCGCATACAAGCATGTCGACAATAAGCTCTCTGAGTGATATCTGTGTGGAGCGACATCACTCGCTGATACCTACAGCACGAGTGTATACAGAGAGTGTCGACAGCAGATGGCAGCTCTCCTCAGTGAGTGCTCGCGCACCGCTCGGCGCGCACTCTCCGCTCCACTCTAAACAACTTTACACTCGGCTTCAAGTATCGGAACTATTCTCGCGCTTATATAGGAAGTTCGCTCAGAATATAAAGATCGTGTCCAAAATATTTCAAACTTAAACGTTTCGGTGCTGTGCTTTATGAAACTACAAAACAAAATAAAATATTTTAACTTTCGTTATAGTGACAATTTGTGATTTTAAAACTGTTAGTTTTTATAAAGTATAAATGTACGAGAAGCGAGTTAGAAACGAGCAGTATGATCTGGTGAGAACTGAAAGTGGAGCAATAAATAGTGTAAATAGATAACTGGTATCAGTAAGTGGATAATGGAAGCAGTGTGAGAATAGTCTCGGAGCTCTCAACTTGTTTCAACCGAATATAACTCGGTAAAGAAGTTGCGACAGTTTGAGTTACAACTAGTAGTTGAGTCGCGGCGGCGCTCGTAAGGTTTGTAACTTGCTAATTACTTAGCTTTACTTTATTTCCCTCATTACTTTCCTGTTCAATAAATTTGCCACTCAATAGTTACTATTAGTACAACCTATGGTTAAGTTTCAGTAATATTATTTGTTAAACATTGTAAACTGTTCACGTAAGGCAACTTAATATAGTACTATTTACGTAGAAAACGGTCACACTTGCTTATTATTAAAAGTTGGAATGAACAGTTTCAACTTTTAATAATAAATAAGTGTGACCGTTTTCTACGCGAAAATATTACCTGTCTGTCCCTTTATAACGCGTTGGATGCATATCTGTAACTTGTATAGTTTCTGAATCAATAAATAAATGAAGTTATTTATAAGTTTCTGCCGGCGGTTTGTGCAATATCTAATTAATTGCTGTATCTTTATTTTAGTCGCGAGCCTGATAACATGCAGGAGAGTGACCCGCTAGTGGGAGTGGTTATCTATCATTATGACATATTATACTTTATTTATACATGTCATAGGTATTTGCGCACAGTGAATGTTTTTTAACACAAAACTATAAAAAAATATAAATCTAGAAGCACACGGTTTGTATCGAGGATTGATATTGAATCATTTATATTTAAGGTTAAGAAAGATAACAAAAAAAGATGGATTTTCTAGAGGACTTCCTTCAAGACTAAAAGTATGGTAGAATTTAGATTTAAATGATACGCACGACTTAATACGTGCAGTGTTAATAATACGCCTTTATAGGCTGAAATATACGCTGGCGAAATCGCGGGCTTAGCTAATTCAGTATAAATCAGACAGGTTTTCAGGTTACTGCCGGTGACACCGTGGTCACCTCCAGGCGTCAGGCGCGAGGCTCCGAGGTGGATGGCCGACCTGGATCCAGCATTATGTTGTCAGATAGGAAGTCATGTGTGAAGACACACGACTCTCCAATACCTATATAACTGTATCGGTCGTTAACAATCAAATTATTCAATTGAGCTCCTACAAAGACTATTCAGTGGCTGCTCACATGATAAAAGTTTGTAGTTTTCATATTGAACTAGTTTCATTCTGTCTACAGAAACGTAAAATATAAATAATATAATAAATGCGAAAGTTTGTGAGTGTGTCAATTTGTTATTTCTTCACGCTCAAACGGCTAAACCGATTTTGGTGAAATTTGGTGTAAAGATAGAGTAGATCGCGTATTTGCGCATAATTATGCTACTTTGAACCCGCGTTAAAAAATAACTTCTTTTTTATATCGGATTAAAGCGGTAGACACCGCGGAGCGCAGCCAGTAAAGAATAATCTTAAGAAAATTAATTATTTATGTAATTATATATTATTAGGTATCAGATTATAATGTATAATTATCATGATTATTTTAGAAAGCGTGTATCACGTGTGAGCCTCGCAAGGCCGGTAGGTTCTAATAAGGAGCTGTGCGCTAAACAGAATTCCTTCACCATATGTGTTGCTCTGTAACAATACATAATGACAGGATGTGACAGACAACTCAACATCGTGACCCAAGTAGATATAGCGCGGCGGTACAGTAGGTACTCTCTAGTGCTCGCCGGGCTAGTAACCAACAATGATGTCGGCAATTATCTACCGGTGTATTCCTGCAGCCTCCTCGAGACCTAGTCATTCTAAACTAGACATGATTCGTATCGCTAACTCGTGTGGTTCCGCGCTCTTCACAAATCTTTGCTGTAATGCGTTAAACTCGGATTTTAAATACAATCCATGTTTTAAAATAAATAAATACGCAGAGCATGCGCGCGCACATCCTAATCCGCCGTATGCTGAGTAGTGGTCAAGCGCAAGCCTTCATAAAAAACTTTGCACGAATGGAGCCGCTAGTGAGCAGTATGATAACAGTCGCTAAGCAACCACATCCGAGCGCGCTCATTACCATGTGTTCTCTACATTACGCACATTGCTGCCGTAATAATAATAAACGATGACGTCACGCACTATAATTTGACTCGCAACGCCATCGATCCTAACTATATAACTAGACCAGTGTACGCAGATCTCTAACGTTCATTCACGTGGCCCTAATTTCGAGTTATCTCGAGGGATGCAGGGGTCAGCGTACACTGGTCGATGCGGCAGCGAGCGAGGCTCGGCAGTCGCTATCTGTAGTCGGTTCATGTTTACTCAGCTTGACGATATCAACGTGAGAGTTAGATTATATTCTGATAGAATCGTACACATAAACTGAGTTTATTTTTTTGTAAAAAAAAAAACATTTTTTTATATTTTCAGTTAAAAAACATAGGCTTTAGGATATGATACTTCTCTGTTAAAAAACTAAATTTCTCTAAAATAGTACAAAATGTAAAAAAAAAAATTGTATTGTAGGTGTCTTGGACATTGATGCAATTAAAGATTTGTTCAGTAACCGTGTGTGTGTGTGTGTGTGTGCAGGTGGTCGCGGCGCGGCGTCGGGCGGCTCGAGCCGCGCCAGCAGCCCGCCGCCCGCCCTCAGCTTCATCCCGCGCCCGCCCTCCGCCAGCGGGTGAGTGTGTAACACTGTCTGCTGCTACATCTACTATATCGTATCTGACGCCAATCACCTCACTGTGTGCTCCAGAAACCCTCTTGACATCCAGTCATTCCAGACTAAGTATGCTGTGCCAAATACCAAGCTGAAAAACCAACTTATGTTTTACATCCTTTGCTATTGATTTTACTTTACCTATTTTAAGATTTCCGTCCACATTGTGCAGGTCTCGGCCGAACTCGTCCCTGCTGGCGCCGGGCAGCAAGCTCCCGAGCTCGCTGAGCGCGGCGAGCGCGCCGCACCAGCAGCACCCGGCGCCCCCGGCCGCGCCGGCCGCCGCCCATGGCGCGCCCAGCAAGCACTCCATGCTCGACAAGCTGAAGCTGTTCAACAAGGAGAAGGTGGGCGAGGAGAAGCAGAACAAGTCCACGCCGCTCGTGTCCAAGCGCACCAGCTCCTCCAGCGGCTTCTCGTCCGCCAAGAGCGAGCGCTCCGACTCCAGCCTCAGCCTCAACGAGGCCAGCCACGGCAAGTCCCCGCGCCCGGCCGCGCCCCGCGCCCGGCCCGGCGACGCGCTCGCCGGGGACAAGGCCGGCAAGCACGCCAAGTCCAAACTCATCAGCTCGAAAGCGCCGCGAGACTCCTCCACCAACCTCAGCAGAGCGAGCGGCAAGACCGGCGGCGGCGACCGCTCCAGGGGCAGCCCCAAGCTGCCGGCCAGGGAGTCCAAGATAGCCGCTCCCAAGGCTCTCAGCAACACCAAGCTCAACCACGTCGACGATCACTCGCGGAGCCAGAAGACCAAGCTCGAGACCAAGATGGTGAAGGTGTCGCGGAGCCCGGTGCCGAGCGCCGAGCCCGCCGAGCCCCGGCTGCAGGACGTGCCGCAGAAGGCGAGCCAGCCGGCGGGGTTCGGCTCGGGCGCGCACACCGGCATCCCGAAGCCCACCGCCGCCGTCAAGGGCACCTTCAAGATGTCCAAGGACGAGCGACACGTCATCAACAAGAGTGCGAGTAGTCAGTTGAGCCCCATCCAGAGCAACTCTAGTTTAAATTCCACGAACACCGCGAGTGCGCTGCCCTTCAGCAGAGAGCAGTCCGGCTTGAGCAGGGAGGCGAGCGCGCCGGCGGGGCACAAGCAGACGCTGGCGGTGTCGCCCATGCCGGCGCAGCCCGCGCTGTCCGACAGCTCGCACTCCGACGGCAGCGTCGTGTACCGGCCGGCCGGCGAGCCGGGCCCGGCCGGCGAGCGGCCCGCCATGGACGACGCCTACCTCAGCGACGTCATCACGGACGCCGAGCTGTCGGAGAAGCGCGCGGCGCGCGGGCCGGCGGCCGGGCCGCACCGGCGCGACGCCTCGCTCGAGGAGGAGCCGCTGATGAGCGTGCTGCCCATGCGGCCGCTGCTGCGCGGCTACAGCAGCCACCTGACGCTGCCGCTGCGCGCGGCCGGCGCCCCGCGCTGCTGCGAGCCGGACGGCGCGGGCTACGTGTCGGACGGGGACTGCCTGCGCCGCGCCGCGCCGCACGCGCTCGACGGCTACCTGTCCGAGGGCGGCGCGCACCTGCAGCTGCTGGACGACAGGTCAGTCTGCGCTTCGTCTGTCGCTCGCACTACACCTTGCAGCGGCTACTAGCTCGGTGGCTCTTACAGCGTGTCTAGAATTTGACGTGGGAGCGAGGCGACTTCGCGGGTCTTGCGCCGACCCTCACTGCTTCCAGACAAGTTACTTTCACTTCATGGTTTAATAATTTATAAACAAGTATGAAAATGGCATACAACACAAGATTTCAAAACTTTATTAGCGAACAGAAGAACCCTGAAGCGAAAGCCACTTGTCTAGAGAGAGTGGAGTGTCGCGGCCAGCCGGAGCCAGCTGGAGCTCCGGGACTCGCTTCCACCAGCCGTCTCAGTAAAAGTCTAGGACAGTACGCATATTCACGGAACCAGAGTACCGCAATCATAGTACGTAGTTATACCCTCACCCTCCCGCGGCAGAGATTCACGGCCGGGGAGGGTGGCCGCGCGTCGCGCCTTATTGTCGCGGGGGAGGAAATGCCATTCTGTAGAATGATAATTCATTTTTTTATTTTCAATTTAACCGGCTGGCAATTTCGACGGAAAAGCTATTTGCGCTCATAACTTTTAGGAGGGAAAGTTTATTACGCAATCAACGATTTGGTTACTAGGGCGTTTCTGGCGAGTGACGATAACATTACTTTATTTGAATGGGTTAATTGTGCCTTTGATCATATTGCTATGGCTGAGCTAAGGAGCTGGCGAGCGAGCTCATTCACCGGCGTCGTGAGTACCGGCTGAGCCACAAGTGGTCGCTCGCCTCCACACCCCCCACTCCCCTCCCCCGGACTGTACGGGTGTAGGAACGTCGCTCTCAGACTCACTCTGCCTGCTCTGTAAGCGAGACATAGGTACGGGACTATTTCATAACTGTTCCTGTGCTTTTCAATTCCGAATAAGCAAACACCGATATGTGATAGAGTATATTCCGTCGTGTGGATGTGTTTGTTGTGTTCACGGTAACGTAATGAAAGTGTCGCCGGCGTGCACGCGGAGTGCCACCGAACCCGCTACTCTCCGGTAGGAGGGGATAGTGTGGCGAGTCTGCGTACACATAACATTTTCGCGAATACTGTCTGTGTAGCGTCTCGCAGTCCGGCGCGCGGGGACTCGCGGCGGTCGTGTGTGTCGGCAATGTACCGTGCAGGCTCGGGGCAGGGTGGTCGCGGCCGGCGGCTGCAGATCGATACTCCGCGCGGCGCCCCGCGCCCCGCACCCCGCACCCCGCGCCGCGCTCGCCGCGACCCTAACCGCCCCTAACAGTAACGCAGCACTCGGGACCCCGGCTCAGTGTCGCTCGCATCGGGTATATCGATTATGCTAGGAGTAGGTCCGGCGCGCGGCGCGCGGCGTGCTGGCGCGGCAGTCGGCTCGGCTCGGCTGGGCGCGCCCGCCGGCACGTAGCGCGCACTCCGCCCGGCGCCGCCCGGAGCCGGCTCCCGGCGCCATGCGCGCCATCATCCACACGCACCGCCGTTGCCTTGCCGAGTGTCTTGTCGCGATAGTTCCCTGTCCTACGGTGCTCGTCCACAATAACTTTTGTACGGAGTAGTGTGTATAGCAGTGAGTGTTCCCGAGGTTCCGGAGGAGCTGTGCCCGGTGAGATATTGTTATTGCGCGACACAGTACGCGAGGAGCATTGACCTTGGCGCCGGCAGCTGCCGCCGGTGCTGGCCACATGTGCTCCCCGCGCGCCGCTCCCCCCGCGCGCCGCTCCCCCGCTAGTATTGTATGTACGCTCGCTAACTACTTGATGTAATTCAAATTATAACGTCTCTGAACTAAACTTCAATTATTTGAAGATTACACAAAAGTTGAAAACAATCGTTTCGTGATCGCTTTATGACTTACAGTGATATTTATTGCTCGCACAGGCTGCCAGCCGACTGTACTATCTCCCAGTATCGGTTCAATAAGTCTTGAAGATTCCGAGCGAGGCAAGTCGCGCCGCTCGCAGGCTGACGTTATTACACCGAATTAGCAATGTTATTAAACATTGAAGAAGTTCTCGGGATATCGACAGTGATAGGTCGCTACCTCGCGCTGATATCATAGTTAAACATAGGTACTGTCTCACATGTATACAAAGCTAACAGCAGGACAAGCCTATAATGAGAATTAGCCATAGCCCTAATGTGCCCTAATCCCTTGGGATTAGGTGTTTTATCCGATATTATTTCGTAACAAAGAAAAGTACTAAAAATATGTTGAAGTACCTAAATGAAACAAAAAACAAACGACATTTATTATATATGCGTAACCGAGGACTGTATTTGGAGTAAGTAGGTTCATGACGTCACAACCGGAAGCGTAGATTTCAATTCGGTACATTACACTCCACCCCCGGACATGAAGCACGGTGAAATCAACCGAGCACATCGCGACGTATGTTCCTGCGGTACAGTGCTAGCGAGGACCTTGTTACTGAGCAGTACAGTTCAATATCCGATAACACGATTACCGTAGTTTGTGATCACGATAACGAAGAAAATATTGGAAAACAATATAGGCGCAGCATTGTAAACATCGCGCCGTGAATATGTAACGAGAACACCCGTACTGAGCATTACATTGCCGGAGACACGGGACATTAACATGTTGTACACATCGCTGGGAAGTAGAGCTCCGGCTAGATGGTAGTTAGCGGACACAGAGATGCGCGACTGGAAATAATCTGACCAGTCGAATATCTACAACTACTAGAATTACAAAAAAATATAAAAAAAAAAAAAAAAAAAAAAAACATGTCGAACATGTACCTATATTACGTTCGACTTGAATATTTTTTAATTTTTTTTATATTTTATTATATTATTTATTGTATTTTTTTCATATTTTTTTATATTAGTAATATACTAATGTTAATAATCGAATGATGACTACGAATTAGTTATTAATGGCGTTTTGACTCCATTGTTAGCGAATCTTGTAAATGTCACTTGTTAGTTTCAAATGAATGAATCGTTGGAGTGGAGTCGGCTCAAGTAGTAACTAATGTAGTATTCATTCAGTCCGGTTAATTTTGAGTGGGTATCATGTAAGTTACTAATTTTCGGAGATCATTCGAATGAGTCAAATGATTTATAAAGTCGAATAATTCGTCCGGAATCATTCACAGTCGCTCATCGCTAAGCGGACATGTGTCGCGAGTGATTCACTACGATATGATGCGATGTGAGCTTTCCCTGCCGGCCAGTGTGAGCACTGGCAACACTAGCGTGACTCACCACTCACTGCTTGCCCACTCACACATACATATACTTACTTACTGATACACTTTATTCTTCATATTTTACACAATCTCCCGTTATAACTAGTACTGATACACTTTATTCTTCATATTTTACACAATCTCCCGTTATAACTAGTACTGATACACTTTATTCTTCATATTTTACACAATCTCCCGTTATAACTAGTACTGATACACTTTATTCTTCATATTTTACACAATCTCCCGTTATAACTAGTACTGATACACTTTATTCTTCATATTTTACACAATCTCCCGTTGTAACTAGATAATATTTATATTACGTTTAAGGAGTAATGAATGGCTCGTTCGTAACATTGTGATTTGTGTACAAGAACAAGCCCAAAAACTGGTGTTTAAAAATGTATGGCGACGCGTCACAATATGAATGGAGACCACCTTTGTCATATCACTTTCACACATTATTTTAATGGATTTCCAAAAATCCTTAAATCGTAGTACAGAGTTTATTAATGTAGCTCCGGACGGCAACAAATGGTTTGGCAACTAACTCTGTAAACACTAACCATACACTAAAACATAGTACACTACTATATTATACATAATTTGTGTATGATAGTAGTAATAATACTAGAGTAGTACTCAGGAGAAACGATAAATACTTATTCGCCGAAAGGGAATGCAAATATACATTAAAATAACTGTAATTAATAATATGGGTCGGGGCAAAAGTATTCTCGTATTGTTCATACAAAGGAAATTATTTTTTAATGCGCAATGTCTGTTAAAATTACTTATAACATATTAGTGTAAGTAATTTTTGTTGGGCAAAATGAAACGGAATTCGTCTCTCAAATCCTCTTGAAATTTACTTATTTATTTGATTCATAGACAAGCAGCGTTACGCTGAATTGAATTTTTATTTTAAACAGTTTTCACGTAATGTCCACTGTTCAATGTCTATTATTTTGCCACAAGTGTGAATTTTCACCACCATAGTAATATGAGTACAAAATTCAGTTCTCAATTTCAATTTTAACGAGCCTAGTCAAATAGATACTCGACTGTTGCAAAAATGGAGAATATCCGCGAGCAGGCAATATGAAAATAGTTGCTCTGTGCGCGGATACCGCGGGAACTTCTGTTTGTGTTCGTTTGTAACTGCTGCATTGTGCATGTCATACTACACCAACCATGTCATATGTACAATATTACACATTGTATTTCTTTTAATATAGAGCACTAGCCAATCCAGCAAACGCCGTTTCACCACAAAATTGAAATTTTCCCGTAATTTTGTTTGAGACCTTTCCAACGATTGCTAAACCGTAGAAAGCGGTTCGTGCGTTCTGCAGTTATAGCGTCAGGAAGGAAACCCTCACTTATTTTTAACCGACTTCAAAAAGGAGGAGGTTATATATTCGACTGTATGTATTTTTTTTTAAATATTAGATTAAAAAGTGTTTTTGAGGATTTTGAATCCAAGTAAGCCGCTAAAGCCCCCAACTACTACAACGAGTGGATTGAGGGGGAAGAGGGGGGGGGGGGCGAACCGCTTGGAGTTAACGAAGCGAGCTGGATGACAAGTTTAGTCTCGCATTTTGTTCGGGACTACAAACTTGCCGGAACAAGTTGGAATGAAGTTTGTTGTTGCCTCAAATGGTCCGTTCCCCGGCGATGGTTTACTGCTACACTCTACACCTGCGACTAATTGAATCAGTTAACCTTCAGATACGACTTCTTTATCATTTTGACGATACTCTGCGGAAATACATTGTAGATGAAGGGAAATCTGCTACGTGTGGTGTACCGCTCTCTCTCTCTCTCTCTCTTTCCTAATCAGTACTCAATAAGAAGTACAATCATTATTTTTTGCATTTATTGAAATACTTTAAAGGCTGTAGAACACATCACTTCAGCAGTGTGTACCGAACAACTCTTCAATCATTATCTCACTAATAAGATTACGAGTATATGTACGAGTACTAGTTGAGATTATAACGCATGATGTGAAAATAAAAACAAACAGCTCTTCAATAATGCAAAAGTAATATCATTGTGAAGCTCTCAACTGGCTGCATATCGCCACACTGTAAGCCAGACTAGCGTTATCTCCCGGGTGTGCGCGCCTCGCGCCGCCGCTGTGTGATAACAAATTCTATTCTGTTAGAAATGTCTGACTTCCCCGCGGCTGCCTGTCAGTCGCTGTTGTTGATCAAATAGCTTTTAGCTTCCCGATGCCGAGTCAGTCTGCAGCTATATTATGAAACTGTGTACTCTAACTACTCTTTCAAAATGTGTCAGTGCACGAGACTTTATCAAATTGTAAAAAGAAATGTTTTTCTAGTACTTGTTTATTTTAAAATGAGTTTAGCCAAAAGCACTTACAACGCTTTCCGTATGTCATGTTTATCTTTCATATGTGCATAAGTTATCTTTTACTCTTATGAAATCTTAACATACTAGTATTTTGCGAACTCACTTACGATGAAATACATACAACCCGATTCAATAAAGAAGACAGTTGAGAGTTCGTATTCTTCTATCGTGACTGAATGGGTGCAAACAAGGGCGCGTCTTTTGGTATGTTGTGTTTACTAAATTAATGGTATTGTGAAATAGTCAGGTGTCGAGTAGTAGACCCGGCGTATAGTCCCCGGTAACAATGCGGCGGGTGCAGGAGATAACGAGGGTGCTGCTCCCTGCAGCTCGTCATTAGCGCCGCCGGTCTCATTACCACTCCATTATACACGACAATGCTCCGACACACCTCGCCCTTCATCTACACGGTTACTTATTACTTACCCGAAACCTTTAAGGGCGGCTTCAGTACGTCCACACAAATACTTTTACCTCTACGGCTTTTGGAAATTTGCCTCTCCATACGTTTTAACGTGTTTCGATTATCTTTTTTTCTCGAATTTTAATATATTTCATAGTGGTGCTTACCTTGCGAAAAACTTTGTCCCACCTTCGCCAGTCATTCTGCTACCGGGTGTGCAAACTCTACAATGTCCTCATTTGAAGGGTAATCTCCTTGGAACTCTCAAATGAACAGACTCGAGTGAAAAGATACCGATACAGAGTTCCAACCTTTCGTATAAGACGCTTTGCGTCAACCTTTCTTGAGGACTGAAGCTTAGGAACTCTCCATCTGAGCCCCTGTTTCCTGAGAGGTATCATCCGGTGTCATAAAAGTAGAGTTAACTCACAGCTGGAGGCAAATGCAGTATTTTATCGTAGTATATGTTAGAGTTCTGTTTTATCAGGAAACAAACAGTGGCTGATATCAGACCGGGCAAAAACTAACTTTTTTGTATCATAGTTATTACCGAGTCTTTATGGCTTCATATCTCATTTCTCACAAAATAGGGTTGTATTTATGCTTTTTAATAGCTTAATGTTCAGCTGCGATGCTCCACAGCTTAATGGGGCAAGCGGCGGTAAGCGCGGTCTTATTTTATTACTTTATATTGTACAGTATACCTATAAAGTAAAATATTTATTCATTCTGTTTTATGCTAAAGTTGTTCACGCAGCTTGTTATATCCCGGCTATGTATCAGCGACTTGGCTCCCACTCAACAAATATTCCAGCCGCCATGTTGTCGGCGCTGCTTCTATGTCCGATGTATATTTGCACAAGCCTGCGCTTGGCGCAGTAGTTGCACCGCGTTGCACCGCCAGCCTCGTCTACACGTCTGCCGGGCTCTAGTTTACACAGCCTGCTTTCACAGGGAAAAGTGCAATTTCTCATTACCCTGCCACAAAACGGCGTGTGTGAAACACACACACACACGTGTGTTTCGTGTGCTTACGCGGGTGTGTGACGTTCTTGATACGCTAGTAAAAGGATGTAGGAGGCGCGTCATACCTAATTTTATTAATATTACCTAGACGCTAATACAGTGATGTGTGACGTTAGATGTGCCTGTATTATAATGTAGCGATTTCCAAGGTGAGTGTGGACTGTTTCTGTCAGGTAAGCGCGCTCCACCGAATATCATGAATCACTTACACTGTCCAGAAGGCAGCACAAGCAAACTTAAAAAGTTAACGTACCTACTTTTCATTTCGTCGTAATGTTGCTAGCGCGCGCGAAGTGTACCACTCAGTCCAGCTCGTGAGAGGAAATGCTTTGTTACGCTCGCTTTGTGGTGGAAATATGGCGGCACATTTTTTTACGTGAATTTAATGAGGATTTCATTCGCACCCGCCCTCGCCGCCGGGGGTTGGCCGGCAGATATTCATCTTCATTAAGTGTGGCGAGCAGTCTACCTTTATGGTTATGGTTTTGCACCGGGTTATACAGACAAATGGCAGAACCTGAGAAAGACGGCGGAGTCTACACAGTTTTCACGGAGATGTACTTTTGTATGTTGCCGTTAATAACAACTAAATACTATAAACAAAAAAATTAATATTGCAGGAGAGCTCTTATATATATAGTATCGTATAGTAGGATGTATAGGAACATTTCTCGGGAGTAGTTATCATTAGAGAGGTGGTGATGTGCCGCACACACACACACTGTTGTTGCGCGGAGATGAGCACTCGCTGCCTCGTTACACACAGAATAACCAACCTTAACGCGACCCGCGCGCCATCTACAAGCCATTATATCGTAAATATGATCTCATTACATAAATGTAATGAGACTTCGTTCCAGTACTTAATTATATTCGAGATACAGTATGTGAATATGTATTCAAATACATCTCCGAAGTCAGCAGGTTGCATATCTTATCGCTTGTTGACTCACGCTTTACTTTGATGAAATTAATTGGTGATGTAAGAAAATCTAATATATTTTCTTCTGTGATCTGAAACATAATTGAGATCTAGCGAAGAAATTTGTCGCGGGCAAATCAACCCTCTTAAGCTTTTTTACACAGTGACCGTAGTTACCGTCGTCATGTATGTCGCCGTATAAAAAAAGAAATTTTGTATTTTATCGTTTTTTTAACCCTTAATAAATATTTGAGATATATTCCGCCTAGTTGGCAATCGTAGGTGAGTGCGCGGACTGCTATCACGATACGGGAGCTGTCGGCGAGCGGTGGAGGCACCGAGACAAGCCGCCTTGTACTCCTTATCTCCCCGTGACACCGCGCACTGCGCTGTGTACCGCGTTACGTGCGTCGCTCTACTGTTTACAATGTGTACACGCCACTCCGCCTTGTCCACGCCGCGCCGGCTGCAGCCGCTCGATGACCTGTGCTTTACGATGACATCATATATTATACTAATAATTAATAGTTTAAAAATACTAAAAAACACGCTTTTATAGAAAACCGTAATTTTATCAAATTAGTGTATTTTCATCGGTCCTCAATAAATCTACAAAGTTTGAACGAAATCTGGCCGTTTAAAGTAGGTCAAAATCGCGCCC
Organism: Mellilla xanthometata; assembly: GCA_035578125.1. NCBI lineage: Eukaryota > Metazoa > Arthropoda > Insecta > Lepidoptera > Geometridae > Mellilla > Mellilla xanthometata. Next base: position 65,692 of record JAPUBQ010000051.1, on the reverse strand, counting down.
AAAGAAGTCGGTTACAAACAAACATACAAACATTCAGGTGATGCTAATATAAAGCGTGTAAAAATACAACATTACTCGTTTGTAACCAATAATTTAATCTTAAATCTAATAAAAGAAGCTAGCTCTAGCTGTTCTACGACTTTTGATATTCGCGAATAATCAACTATTCCATACATAATGACAGTCGACGCGATCAAAACCAGGTCGCTTAGTATTTGAATCGGGTTGGATATTGATAGCGTTTTACCAACCGGTCTACGCCGTAGCCAGGTGTAGAGTACACGTAGGAACGTAGAACGTAGCGCGTAGCTGCTGCTACGCATTGCTACGTTCTACGTCTGTTACATGACTAATATTCCTATATCTATACATCTAAAATATATCTGTAGTGTATGTACACCTATGACAAATACAAACAACTTTTATTCTAAACTTTTGGATTTACGAAAAATAGCCAGTTTCACCATACATTTCGTAGCGACTCTACTAACTTTTTCCGCGGACCTGATTTTGTTTTTGAGAATTTCTATAACTCGTAAAACAGAAACTGTTTGTTACGTTGTATTATTCCAATTTTTATCACGAAATGGGCATTTATTTAAATTCCAAACTTAACTTCATGCGCAATACATTGATGTCTTCACAGCTTATCATAATATTACGTTATTCATATAAACAATCAATGGGTATTTTTTATTACAAGATCTTCTTCCTAGTATGGATTCAAGTTGTTATGAAGGTGTGGACAGAAGACAGCATGTCATGTCTGGGCACGCGTATTGCCAGGAACATATAAACAAGGTATGGAGGCTACAGGGCGGGAATGCAACAGGCTGGCGACTGCAAACTCGCGAGAAGTGCCGTCCCTTGTAGCCCTTATAGCCTTTGTTCACTCGGCCGGGAACCGCGTTCCGTCCGAGGCTAATCCGCCTCCGATCTTCTTTGATCGGAGGCGGATCGCCGCTATTCATATGTTAAACCTATATTATATAGGTACCTACAGGTTTAACCTTTTACGTGAGAGAATGTCGTACGGTTAGCTATACCAGTTCTTGCTGTATAAGTGTACAGCCTTTGCAGCTATACAGTTACATATTTAACCGCGGTTTATTTGATTCTGAACAATAATTCAATGTTTTTTTCCACGTAGTGCTAGTAAACTATCCACGTAACTTTAATGTGTAGGTGAGTAGCGTACACAGCTATACATACCTATACAGTGTAGGTCTGGCAGGCCAGTGCGGGCTGATGGAGCACCTAGGTTTATGCTAATCTACGTTTCCGGCTAAAGTTTTTGCTCTGAAAATGTCGTGCGCTTTCTCCGTGCCTATTTAAAACAAATAACGTGTTTAAAGAATTCAAGGTTTTTTTTGTCTAAAACTATTTTTGTTTGATCATATAATTTTTTCATAACGATAAATCTGATTGGTAGCTAGTTTTTCAGTAGATAATTTTAACCGTTTATGATTTATAACATTAAAACTCTTCCAATTTGAGTTTAAAATGTCATTGTCGCTGAATGCAGCCATCTTTATGGTTTCCTCTCGGCGTATAGCTTGTACTATCGGCAGTCAGACTGTAGACCATCCTAGTTCCCAGCCGCGGGGACAATAATAACTCCCACTCGGACTGGAGCGACCGACCGCGGGTTGGCGGAGGGGATACAAGGCAGTGCTACACGTCGATGTACGTTCACTCAGTGCAGATCTCGCTCTTACTTCCGAGTGTGTGTTTGTCCCGGTAGTAGTAGCAGCTACATGATGTGTGTGTGTGCAGGCGCGGGCGCGGCATGGAGGGCGCGGGCGGCGTGGTGTACCGCGTGGTGGGGCGCGCGCGCAAGGCGGAGGCGGCGCAGCAGACCGAGCGCCGCGACCACTGGACCAAGCATGCCGAGCCCGCCGTACGTACCGCGCGCGCCCACCAGCCGGGACTCGCCGGCCGACACATTCTCTACTTGGAAGTGATAGCTAGGCCGAGCGAGCGCTGGACAATATTTTACTAGCACCTTTAATCTCGCCAAGGCCTCTCATGTCTCTCTGTGCCATTGTCATCGTGTCCAAAATCATATACAGTATTTATTACCTTACCTTATATGTACACATAGTCATATACACTAGGCACGATAACACGTGTTCCGTTGTTAGTTGGAGTGCATGAAGTGACGCGGAGACGCGCAGAGAGGAAATATAATGCTATGTTAAAGTAGTATCTCAATCTCAAAGTATTTATATTCATTATTTTGAATGAAATAAATAAACTGAAACTGTATGTACATGTAGTACTTATATCAGTTGTGTTAGCAACCATAATACGAACTAGAAATGGTTTAGTATGGAGCTAACTAGCCGTGTGTGAAATGTGTGGTAATATTGTATGTGTTGTGGTGCAGGCGGCGGGCGCGCGGCGCGCCGAGCCCGCCAAGCGAGACAAGCTGTCCGCCGCGCACCAGCTCGGCGTCGCGCCGCACGCGCAGGTACCACACTACACATTTATTGTAAACTCCACTAAACTTTACTAACTAGATATAACAAACCTTAACCTAACTTAATTATAACCTGCTAATGTTTGTAAACCTCTAGATGTGGGCCCAACTATACAATTATGACATGCACAAATTCCGCTCAAACTATCTATCGACATATAACTCATTACCCGCTAGAGTAGATCCAACCGATTATTTTCATTTTGACATATCATATACTTTTGTATTGATATCATATTTTTTGACTTGTAACTTTGGTGTTATCAATAAATGATTTGTATTTGTATTTGACAGCAACTATATGACGTAGTTCGAAGTGAACTTTTGCGTAACTTGACGCATGAGAAAAATGAATCGATATCGTGTCCAGTATAATCACTTGGTCACCACATTATAACTGTCAAAAGAAAATAAACGATTGGCTGGGTATGTTATAGCCGGATTTTCTAATAAAAGCGCGACTTTATAGCACTCAACCGTTTTTTCTGTGCTAGCTTCTTGGATCTTTTCAAAGCTTTCGATCTTGTTAGCTATAAGTGCTTTGGAGAATTATTGAGGATAGATTGGTGATATTTTATTTATTTATTTACTCCACACCTGCTAATATTAAAAAGTCAACATGAGCAAGAACTTACCGAGTAAAATGAATTAATGCAGTTTCCTGTGAATGTTTCAGTATGCGGCTAACTCTTCTAGTCAACACTCGTCAAGAAACGGATCCGCACAGGTACATGCCATTATATACCTCACTGCAAGCGAGCCCACTTCATATTTATATATAATTATAGCTAAAATGTATCGCGTCGTCACGACAGTTACATCATCAGGCGGGTTGTTTGCCTCCTATGACATAAGATAATGCAATGCTCCATCGGCGCGCGTGCTGCAGGCTAGCGACTTCTCATCGTGTCCCTCTCTAGCTAGGTATAAGAGGATATAGTAAGTGGTGTGTGTGTGTCGCAGCCGCAGTCCCCGAGCGGCGCGGGCGGCGGCTCGCGGCCGGGGAGCGCGGCCAGCGGGAGCGGCTCCGGCAAGAGCAAGCAGAGCTTCGGCTACGTGAAGCGGCAGAACGGCGCCGCGCACCCGCACACCAACGGCAGCGCGACACACGCGCAACAAGGTCACTCACTACACTGGACGATACGGTCTAGCATTCAGATAGACATGTGCATTATTTTCGGTTTCTAGTTAATGTCACTTTCCAATAAATTGTTTTTATATCCCCTTGTCTGTTGACCGCGCTCCTGGAGCGCGTCAAAATCAAAAATGTCGCGTCTGTGCAATGATGTTATATGTACTATAGCTCAATGCGTCTGTGGGGAGCGCTCCTGGAGCTCGATTTATATTACTTCGGCATAAGTGTAACCATTGAGGAAATTCGGGATGACGCCTTACAGTTTCTTAAAACTACTTTGGGAGTCTTTGGACTCCTATTTTAATTATAAATTTATGTAACCTCTGCCAAATAAACGTATTTTGATTATGATTTTCTCCTCGTCAACACACGAGACACAAGTCTCGAGATTCTAATATTATAAGAATAATATTGAATTATGAATTTTAACATAATGAAGTGTGAGCGCCATCTAGTGTCGAGTAGCATAAACATGAGTTTGCACTTAATCACCGCTAGATGGCGTTACTGTATAAACAATTTACTTAATATTTAGATTTTTAAATATTGATGGTACTTAGAATTGTATTATTATTAGTTATTTATTTGATCGAAATTGGCTTTCCAGGCGGCCGGACTGCTCAAGTATCCGCCGTCCCGAGAACCAAAGTGAAGGTATCGGGCGGAACACAGACATGCACGCAAGACTTGCAGAGTCTACAAATACACAGTGAGTTACCCGCTATATTAATTAACTATCACAACTTCGTCTGTTGTATTTGGTGGTAATACATACATATTACTATTTGCTAATAATTAGTTCGCAAAGCACAGCTTGCCTGATGTTAAACTACGCTGTGCTCTACAATATAGCACGCACAAGAAACTTTACTCATTATTTGTAGCGCCTGAAAACAAAGGCTCTAACAGGAGTCCCGAAGCTATCCTCACTATGAATGAGGAAAAGCATTTTTTTTCTACCTTGAAAGGTTTGCGTTTGACTACAGCTTGCCTGATGTTAGGCTGCGCTGTAGTCTACGATGTGGCACGCTTACTTAAAAGATACCTATTAACTTTACTTTGAAGACCCCCGAATGATACTCAGGAACAGAGCCTCAGTTTGTGGAGGTTCAGAATGTCCACGTGACGCTCTGCTCGCTGTACAATGTCCCGGAGAGGCCGTGTGCCCCCGGGGGCAGGTGTTGAGAGGTCGCCGTGTGTTGCAGAGAACGGCATGGGGCCGAAGTCGTTCTCGCTGGGCGGCAGCGCGGCGGCGCAGCTCTCCGCCTCCGTGCGCGAGCGCCTGCTCGGCTCGCAGTCGCTGCCCAAGCCCGGCACGCACGACTACAACGCGCTCTTCCACCATCACAGGTACTAGCTCTCTCACTCTCTCTCTCTCTCTCTCCCTCTTAACATGTATGGAGCAGCAGACTTTTTTGGCAAACTTCTAAAATATTGTTCGCTTAGGTGTCCTAGGAGTTCTGTAACACTCGTCAATCAGCTGATTCCCGCAGTCAATGCTCACATGTCAGTTATATTATTATGTACGTAGAGACGGCATGTGAGGCCCGAAAAGGGGGGGGGGAAGGGTTCAGGCGACACGCAACACATGTTGCTTCTTAATTAGTGGTCATTAACGTATGAGCCGCTGCAGACAGATGTGTATTTACTAACATAATTATGAGTATTGTAAGCTCTCATATAGCGAACCACAACATACTTTGTATCAATTTCCTGCTTTCAAATAATATACATGCATATAGAAAGTCCCAATAAATGGTATAGCTAAAGATTAGAATACAAGTAAGTGGTAATGTTTACTCAATTTTAAACAATTGAACTGATTACTCCGCTCAAGAGGTCGTGGTGAATGATAAGTATAAATAACGAACGTTATTAAACAAACATCGGTATCGGCTGCCCTTAATCCCGCTCTGTGCGCGCTCGGCTGTAGTTAGTGCACTGCCGGAACACTGAGAGCGCTACACACATACTGCGTGTTTGTTTGTTTGTTGCGATACTTTAGATAAACTGTGTAACTTGTAATGTTCAGATAAAAAATAAGAAATTGAGGAAATGTTGCATACATTTAGGTAAAGTAGTATTGATAGTTATTAATAAAAATAGTTGTGTGATCCAGAGGAGTGTTGGAGTGTGTTGTGTAAACATATGATATCTTTATTTATTCAGATATATATCGCGCTGTATCCGTGGGAAATATTATGTCACTTGTGAACGCTTCCTTGTATTGGTTGGACGAGCTACATTGCTTATCGAGTAATTTGTTTCGACAAATTATTACAGTAAATGAGGCCTCTGGCTCCAGTGCTGACTTCCTTTAATATTATTACTGGGTATCTATAAATAATAAATCATCACTATTCTATAATGTCCAATAAGGTAAGGTTCAACCTTCAATACAGAGAAAGGCTGATAAAATTAAGTAATAATCTTTGTAGTAAATTGTATGAATATTTGAATATAATAGATTAGTTTAAGTACATATGATAAGGTCTGTGCGAGAGACAAGTGTTTACCTGTGTAGCGGATAGTGTAGTGTGTGTGTGTGTGTGTGTGTGCAGGAGCGGGCGGGGGAGCGGCGGGGGCGGCGCGGGCGGCGGCGTGAAGGCGAGCGACGGCAGCCTGTCCGACACGGCGTACGGCGACACGCGCGACCTGTACGCGCCTTGCCACCGACACAGGTACTGGTTCATCTCCTCCCACACGCCGCCTCCACACGCCGCCTCCACACGCCGGACTACAGTACGAGACTATACTCTAACTTCTCTATTACATACTGATATATGTAGAGTACGAGATTGAGTACCTCAGATTGTATTTATTAGTGAATCAGTAAGATGTCAGCAACCATTTGTGATATCAGCGTAAATAGTAACTAGCTCACAGATACTCCACATCCACACTTCCTCGAGCTCCGAGGTGTCGGAGGTCTCAACCAACTTTGATCCTAATGCAACTTTATTTGTAAGAAAGTAGATGAACAGAACCCCGGACTAAATGGTCAGAGTAGAGGGAGCTGGCCGGCCAGTGTGGAGAGGAGAATCATTGAAACATCTCGCGAGACATTGAATGGAAACAGGCGGAAGGAAATGTTCGTGACAAACATCTCGTATTAATATTAGTGTATGCTGGATGATACTTGTAAGAGCCCCGCGCGGAGCGAGCTGCACGTGTTCTGTGTATCTTCTGTACACATATCTATTCAAGTGTATATCACTGCACACTGCATAGTTTTTTTTATAAATAATCCCAAAATATGTGCCGCTCGCTCCGGCAGCCATGTTAATTATGTGTGTGTCATAGCATCGCCATGATCACCCACACGTGTCCTCACTGCACTATGTCCTAACGCCTGTCTGTCTGTCTGTAACCTGTGATGTGCATCATGTGACCATGCTTCCTACCCCCGCCGTGTGGGGGTCGCACGGGGACATGACCCGGGGGAACACACCCGGGGCTCGCGAGGTGCCGGAGAGGAGTGTGTGTGTGTGTCTCCCCGCACTGCCTGCTTGCAGCAACACGTACTCGGGGGAGAGCTCGGAGTGGGGGGCCCCCGCGCCCGCCGCGCCCCGCAAGCTGCTGCTCCGCGACCCGCCGCCGCCCGCGCCGCGCCTCAACCGCAGCAACAGCATTAGGTACACTCTCCTCTCACACACACTGTGTGGGACAGCGCAGGTGGTGGGCTATGCTGCCTATATCCCTCACACTTGTAACCTCTCCCCCCTTATATACCTAGTAATCTTCTTCATTCTTCTGCAGATAGATCCTAATATCATCTCAAAGCCCCCACATGATGCTTTACCCCCACGTGTTGCTTGTACTCTGACCTGTAACTCTGTCCACACACATGCGACCACATTATGTAATGTTATGTATGTATAATGTATATGTATAAGAATGTATGTCGGTGTTGTATGGAGTATATATATATAAAGTGCCGGTTACTTTCTAGCTACCTGCGAGACAGGACGTTCCCCAGGTACGCCCACTCCGTACTACGTGTGGCTTCGCTCACTACATTATATTGTTATATTATACACCATCTCATTCACAACATATACTCTCACTGACGCTGCCCTTTTATATTGGATATTGATATATTTCGCTTGCATTGAGTTGCACTGCTCACGTCGGACCACAGAATGCATGATGGGACGCGGCACGGCTTCATTTTATTTACTGACGAGGTCTGTTTGTCAATATTATTATCATTATCTGCGGCACTTCATTACTCGATTGGAAAATAACATAAATTAAACTTAAGCCCCATTTATGTTTTCATCACATACACACGCAACGCACATGTTTGGAGAAATCATCACTTATGTTTCTTACGAGTACTTCAGATAGTTTCTGATGTGTATAGTTATTGGAGGTATGGCTGTATTGTATTGGTGGTATAGTCCAGCCGCCTCGCCTTCCCTCGCGTTGGATGTAATCACAGCTGTAATGAAGTCAATACTGAACTACAAATAGAAGGCTTGTGTCGTCCGCTCTAACTGTTGGCAGCGCCATGTCGCCACACTGCGCCGAGGGTGTATCGCAACACGCTATACTTTACTGTAGTCACCTACATACAGCCAGCGGCCGACCGATTTGTTATCTAAACTTACCGGGATATACAAAGCCGGAGCAACAAAGGACCTTTAGTGTCAAGGACCGTTCTTTATAGCTGACTGGTATTATATTGTGTGGTGAAAATAAAACCAGTCATGTTAAGTTTAATACAATACTATTTTACATGACCCTTAAAAATAATTTTATCGATTTCTCCGCCGAGAATCGATCGTTTTTACAAAGCAATATGAAACTACGCACGTCATCTCTTCCTTTAACCTGTCAGTGTCAGAATTTCATTGACACTGTCAAATCTCAGAAAAAATCAAAACAATGAAAACATTATATTTGTTTATTCTAACAATATTCTAAGCAAAATACGATAGTGGAAATAGTGTTCTGATCAGAATATGATAGTGGAATGAAGTTTATAGAGACGAAACTCCCACGCATCAATAACACGCAGTGTCCAAAACTGTGGTCAAAACTCCAGTCGGAAATGCCGGACGCAAATTACAATGTATTTACTATTTCCAGCGGAATAATTAGGAATGCAGTTGGTAAGTAACGTAGGTACCACGTTACAGACTGTAAGTCAGGATAGAAAACAATCACAATGAGTATGCGTCAGGCGGTCGTTAGTCTAGAATAGAAACTGTAACACATCCACGTTTGTTTACCGGTGTCAGTTACATAAAAAGAAAATGCATCATTTCATAACAATTACTGAACGTTTTCTCACCAAAGGCGAATTAGAATACGAATGTTACCTTCAATATGTATAAAGTAAACCACAAGGACTTGCATAATAGCTGGAGTTATAAAGTATAGTGTGTTGCGAGGGCTGCGCAGTGTGTGTGTGTGTGCTGAGTGTGTGTGTGTGTGTGTGTCAGGTCCACGAAGTCGGAGAAGCTGTACCCGTCGATGTTGGCGCGCTCGGCGGAGAGCGAGTACGAGCCCTACTACTGCCTGCCGCTACACTACAACCACGGTATGTATACACAACAATAAACAAGCCTTGATATGACGTACTAGCTGATCTATAAAGGGATATACAATAATCTAAGTTGCAAAGAGAAACAAAACATAACCTATGTTACTGAGGGGTAATGTAGTGCCCAATGATGAAAGAATTTTTCAAATCACTCCAGTAGCTTCGGAGCCTATTTGGGTCAAACAAAAAAATCAAACTTTTCCTCATTATTTTTTGGTATAAATATAGATATAGAAAAGTTGCCACTTTTTATTTTGCTGATGAGGGGGACCTTTTCAACCCGATACCTGGCTACAACAAGGCTCAGCCAGGTTATGTGGGGTTCCTACTCATTGAGACTCCCCGGCGACCTGCTGCTATGTTTAACTGCGAACTCTCGGGTTCTTTGGGCGTTTTAATACTTTCCGGTCATAGCTGACTTTTGTACGACAGTGATAGTCACGCTACGCCGTCGTCCTCCCCGGACTCGATGAAGCAGGTGTCGGAGCCCTATCTCCGAAAACTCTCGAGTCTGATGCCTGTTTTAAACGCCTTTTACGGCCGGCAAAAGCAGTTCTGAAGCCTTACCCTTTCTGCGTGTGTGTCAGGCGGCGGGTACGGCGTGTCGGAGCCGCCGTCCCCGGTGCCGCGCGGCGCGCTGTCCCCGCCCGCCGCGCCCTCCGCGCCGCACACGCCGCGACACTCGCACCACTACCACAAGAAGAACGATGACGGTGAGTGTTCACGGAGTGACGTCATCTCGGCTATGGACACGACCAATCATCGACATTCCTGTACATGACAAGTGGATACAAAAGCTACCACATTCATTGTCATCTTCAGCTGATTCTATCTCAGTGCTAGGCCTCGCTCCAGTCCTGCCATCTGTCTCTAGTGCAGGCTGGAACCGTCACAGCTGTAATGTCGTCGACCGGCTCGCGGCTGACGACAGCGACTTGCGTTTTTAAAACATATTGTATCATATAATATAATATTATATTTCCTGAACTTAACTTCCTCCACGCTGCCTAATTCACTGGGTTACCGGGAACTAACGCAAAACTATTTAGTACATTTAGATGAGGAACTTTTATGCTATGAGATTTGCATTATCGAAAAAACATCAATAACGAAAAAACTGTTTTTTTTAAGATGATACGAGTTGTCTCGCTAGAAATGTATGGGGAATTGAATTACTTTCTCTCCATTTTTCAAAAGCCGTAGAACAGAAGTAATTCGTATATGAGTACTGAGGAGATATTTCACTGAGTTCTGTCATACACGTTCGAGCGAAGCGCCTGAACCGCGGTCATTATTATTGTAATTATGAACTCGGTTCTACAATTCTAGATTACTTACAAAAAAGTAATATTTGTTTTAATTCTTATATAACTTTCAGTAAACCGTTATTTTTTAAATTTTACAACGACTATATACCAAAAAGTAGTACCTAGTATAGTATATAGAGAAAAATTTACGTAATCTTGTTTCAGAATTCTAAAGTGTCTTTAACACTGATACAAAGATAATAAAACTGAAAAAAACGTAGTTCTATATTATACGTAGGATATTTAAATATTATACATATACTATCGGCTTAAAAGGTTTTGTGATAGTTTCCAAATAGTTAAGCACACACACACGTGAGGAGACGTGCTCCGCACACGTCACCTGCACTCTATCCGCTCGGAGACATTCCATTACAAGAGACCACAAAAACACAAACAAACAAACAAAATGCTTGCTTAATAGTAATATCGCAATGAGTGGATGCGCACGATGTCGCGCTCCTCCTAATTACAAGTACATGATTATATTATTATAGTCGGGCAGGTGTCGGCGCGCGCGGTGCCGCGAGCTGCTCGCCCGGCCTCCATCGCTCGCTCATTGCTGGAATGTAACACTACAAGGACATGTTCCTGCCCTAATATGATCAACTACTGCACTTTTAAAATAACTCGAGTCTGCGTGTTGTTCTCTATTTGGCTCTAGTGTCCAGCTATTTACAAACCGCCGTTATCAAGAGCCTTCGTAACGATGATAGATTACGGATAGATTGCAGGACGTTTTGAGTGGGCGGGTCAGAGATTTACTGACAATTTATACGTGGAGTTGCGTTTTTCGCGAGCCATAATAATATGTAAACGTGTGTGTGTGTGTGTAACGTGTGTGTGTGTGTGTTGCAGCGCACGGGTCGAGCGCGTCGCTGGTGTCGACGGCATCGTCGCTGGCGGCGGGCGCGGGCGCGGAGGAGCGCCAGCAGCACGAGGTGACATACTGTGCCTCTACACTCACTACAAACATATTAACTTGGCTTCTACACAAACTATCGTTCCTTTCCATACAAAGAATTCATAGAGCTTCGCCACAATGTGTGGAAAAGATATTGTTTTGACATTTTTTTTTTAATGTAGACAGAATAAAGTTGCTAGTCTAGACATACTAAAGCCATTTTAGTATAGTGTTCTGGTTAGCACTGATAGCAGTGACCATGTGTATAATGTGTGTGTGTGTGTGTGTGCAGGTCCGCAAGCTGCGGCGCGAGCTGGCCGACGCCAAGGAGAAGGTCCACACGCTCACCACGCAGCTCACCACCAACGTGAGTACCGCACACTACTACCCACACTCACCACTACTACTCACAACACTGTCTATTCATATTCAACACTTTAAAGGCTATGTCAATAGAAGAAGGCATAGCGGGCAGCGCTTGTTGTGTTAATACGGAATTCCAATCCTGTAACAGATTTAGTTTTAATCAATGTAGGATAAATGAAAACCAAAATTGAACCTGCAAGGAATTTATGGAGAAATATCTTCATTAAATGTGTTTTTATTTATTTATCTATTGGATCTAACAAACCTTAATGTCGTCACTACTGGGTATCCGACACTGCTCGGAAAGTGCTGCTAAGTTCGCCACAGTGCGGTGATGATTCCTAACGAACCTTTTACAAAGTATGTACATATATGCATACATGTAGAGTAGATGATGTCTCTGCGCAATATTATCCGGCGAGTGAGCTCCGAGAGCGCTGTATGTCTGCGATATCTCGTTACACTTTCCCTCTGACCGCGACATATGACTCCAACTATACATAGACTATGATACATATATATAGTCGAGTAGAAAAACCGTCCATACGGCAGGTCGCGCGGAATGTGATGTATGTGTGCGGAGCCGGGAGTAGACCGTTACTCGCGGGAAGCTCGCCGCAACCAGATAGTATCCGCGAGTAACGGAGCGCGGGGGACAGGCGTGGCGACGCGCCGTGGCGCCCCAACCACACCTACTCCGCTCGTACTGTAGTAGCCTCACTTCGCTCTGTGTGCTACATCACACTGACACTGGACGGAGGGCACGTACACTCGGAGCTTCTCTTGCTCTCCTGTAACAGCGCTACATTTATTTTATTTATTCAGCAACTATATAATTCTCATATTACATCCAACGCATTATATAGGTAGGAACAGATAAGATTTTAAACTAAAAACTTAACCATAGGTTGTACTAATAGTAATAATTGAATTGTTAAGGTATGCCAACACTCCATCACGGAATGTGGCAAACCTATCGGCGAATACATCTAGATCTGGCAATTGAGTACTCATGTCGTTGATGGAGGATAGCTCGGTGCGCGGGAGCATTACTACCCTGTACCGTTGTTTCATACATGATCGATGTATGAAACAATAGCACCTAAATGATCCAATTCTCACTTGTAGTACCATACATGTTGTGGCGTCTCTGTCGCACTTCATCGCCCGCCACCAATCAGAGCGCTTGTCCTGAATCGCGCAAACGGTATTTTCAACGCGCGTACGACATGTCCAAGCTACAATGCATGACCGTAGGACGGCCGTCTCTGGACACTACATCTGTCCGGGGGATATCCCTTTGCTAGATGGAGGCAGACCGACGTCGCTCCATAAAGTACTACATACTAGTAGTGTACTGGAGCTATGTCCGAGCGAGGCAGCTGGCAGTGGAGTCATGCCGACTTTTTGTTTGTATCCGCCGCTTCATACATTTTTAACCGACTTCAAAAAGGAGGAGGTTATATATTCGACGTGTATGTATTTTTTTTTTTTTTTATGTATGTTCACCGATTTCTCAGCCATTTGTGGATCGATTCTCAAAATTCTTTTTTTAATTGAAAGAGTATGGTTCTGAATTGGTCCCATTGTCACCAAAATAGGATCTGATGATGGATTCCTAGGGAAATCGAAGGAAAACCTAAAAAGTTAGGTTATGTTTACGCCCGAAGAGAGATTCACGCTCGTTCGGCTGTACTGATATTCTTGAAATTTAAGATGAAAATAGGTAAGACTATGTGTTAACACATAGGCTACTTTTTATCCCGAATATAATTACTGTTCCCGTGGGATGCACCAAATAACACATAAATCTTTATAACTTCTTCACGCCCGAACGGCTGTACTGATGTTAATGAAATTTGAGATGAAGATAGGTTAGACTATGTGTTAACACATTGTCTACTTTTTATCCCGAAAATAATTACTGTTCCCGTGGGATGCACCAAATAACACATGACACACTGATTTCGCTTAAATTTGATATGGGGGTAGACTAGACCTTGTATAACACGAAGGTTACTTTTTATCTTAAAAGTCATTGCTATTCCCTTGGGATACCCAAATAACTCGATAACCTATTTCACTTCTTCGCGCTCATACGGCAATACAGATTTCACTCATGTAAAATTTGATAATATATTAATAGACTAGACACTTGAACGGATAAAAAAAATATTTACGGGCTCGCTTCGTTAGGAGTTATCCCACTTCGTTCGACTTTCCCCCAGGATGTTTTGGGCTTATGACACTCCAAATATTATATAATTTGTGCTGCTTTGGACTTCTTTATGCTCAAATGGTTTGAACAAATACGGTGAAAATTTTCGCGCTCGCTTCGCTCGCGCATTGCTCGATACGCTCGCATCCAGCTCGCTTCGCTCGCCCTTGGTCCTAGTACGTTTTGACACAACAAACATTATGTTATTTGTTCTGCTTTGGACTTCTTTATGCTCAAACGGTTTAAACAAATACAGTGAAAATTTTCGCGCTCGCTTCGCTCGCGCATAGTTCGGATCGCTCGCATCCGGCTCGCTTCACTCGCATCCGGCTCATTTCGCTCGCATCCGGCTCGCTTCGCTCGCTGTTGGTTCTGGTAAGTTTTGACACAACAAACATTATGTAATTTGTGCTGCTTTGGACTTCTTCAAGCTCAAGCGGTTCGAACAAATACGATGAAAATTTTCGCGTTCGCTTCGCTCGCGCATAGCTCGCTTCGCTCGCATTGGTTCTAGTACGTTTTGACACAACAAACATTATGTAATTTGTGCTGCTTTGGACTTCTTTATACTCAAACGGTTCGAACAAATACGGTGAAAATTTTCGCGCTCGCTTCGCACGCATCCGGCTCGCTTCGCTCGCAATTGGTTCTATTACGTTTTGACACAACAAACATTATGTAATTTGTGCTGGTTTGGACTTCTTTATGCTCAAACGGTTCGAACAAATACGGTGAAAATTTTCGCGCTCGCTTCGCACGCATCCGGCTCGCTTCGCTCGCAATTGGTTCTATTACGTTTTGACACAACAAACATTATGTAATTTGTGCTGCTTTGGACTTCTTTATACTCAAACGGTTCGAACAAATACGGTGAAAATTTTCGCGCTCGCTTCGCTCGCGCATAGCTCGCTTCGCTCGCATGCGGCTCGCTTCGCACGCATCCGGCTCGCTTCGCTCGAATCCGGCTCGCTTCGCTCGCAATTGGTTCTATTACGTTTTGACACAACAAACATTATGTAATTTGTGCTGCTTTGGACTTCTTTATGCTCAAACGGTTCGAACCAATACGGTGAAAATTTTCGCGCTCGCTTCGCTCGCATCCGGCTCGCTTCGCTCGCAATTGGTTCTATTACGTTTTGACACAACAAACATTATGTAATTTGTGCTGCTTTGGACTTCTTTATGCTCAAACGGTTCGAACAAATACGGTAAAAATTTTCGCGCTCGCTTCGCTCGCGCATATCTCGCTTCGCTCGCATCCGGCTCGCTTCGCTCGCAATTGGTTCTTTTACGTTTTGACACAACAAACATTATGTAATTTGTGCTGCTTTGGACTTCTTTATGCTCAAACGGTTCGAACAAATACGGTGAATATTTTCGCGCTCGCTTTGCTAGCATACAGCTCAATTTGCTCGCAATTGGTTGCCTGCCTGGTATACGCCAGAGGTTTTTTGATCGTGAAGTTTATTTGGCTCTCTATAGCTAAAACTTAAAAAATATCATGACTAACCACTAAAAATGTAAAAATAAAATTGTTTTAAAAAACATAGAACCGACTTCAAAACACAACTAAAAAGGGAAAAATAATTTTAAGCCTACATCAAATCAAGAATAGTTATATAAGTAGAATCGAAGAGTTTATTTCATGTACTTATAAAAAACTATTTTAAATTTTTATTAATCCTGTTTTCTTGAAGTCGGTGCCATCTAAGAAGAACAATTTAATGTTTGTTAAAAAAACTATTTTCAATTGTCTTTCTTTGCTGGCACCGACTCCAAGAATACAGGATTCATAAAAATTTAAAATAGTTTTTTTTAAGTACATGAAATAAACTCTTCGATTCTACTTATATAACTATTCTTGATTTGATGTAGGCTTAAAATTATTTTTCCCTTTTTAGTTGTGTTTTGAAGTCGGTTCTATGTTTTTTAAAACAATTTTATAATACAAACACTTGTTAGATATTGACCGCGGCGACTTCTCAAGCTCCTCGCCTCCCTCTAGCTTTTGACTTGTAATTATTATTGTCGAATGGATGTGGTTTTTGTCCGTTTTGGAATAATTATAAAATAAGGTATACTGAATAGAGTTCAATCAATATATATATTGTAATTCGCTTCGGCGTGTAGTGTGTCTGGACAGTCTGGACAGGAATAGATGAAAGTATGGGTCGTTACGGAAATGTTAGTACCTATCGAAGAGACGGCACTCGCTCGCGTAATGTTCATGGATTGAGAACACATGTCGAGGATACAAGTAATATTGTAAAGCGGCGAGGGTCTGCTCTCTTACAGCTTGCACGTTGTTTATAAACTTTCGATATGCATTTTGACTAATTTCGTATTTATTTATCAACTTTGTTTGTAAATAAATTATGTTTGTTTGTTTGTAACTATTTGTACTTAGACTAGGTACAATTAATGTTAAATTCATTCTTATTATCTTCATTTCCATTTTTATTATCTAACTTTAGTTAATAATGTAAATTACTGTTGGAAACAGAACTCTTCCACTCCATTACTTGTCAGATAATTATAAATACATATGTAATGAATTCATTTCTCAGACAAACATCACTAATCCCGCCATTTATATTCCGTAGCTAAGTTTGAGTAAGTACCCCGAGCTGACAAGTAAACGTCCGATACATTGATTTAAATACATTTAAATATACTCATCACGATTATATGTATACTACCGCGAGTATGCTATATTAATATTCATGGTTGAGTTAGCTCGCTACTATACGTGTGTGTGTGTGTGTGGCGGCTAGTGTGTACAATGCTAATAGAGATCCATGTGCTTGATAACGATACAAGTACATTTTTATCACCTTTTCGCACGCCTCGTTATCATTATAGTTTTCAATTAAATATTAGATCATATATACCGAACGGTTAAGAAACATATTGAAACTATACCGAAGTACTGTTGGAGTGAACTTAAAACACAGCTTGAGAGCCATTAAAGTTCCTTTCATGTTACAATAAACATTCAGTGAATGGTCGTCTTCATTCTTTACAGCTGAGAAATATTGTAATTATTGTAATGACATCTTTAGACGATTCCAATTTGAATTTTAGTTATTATAAGTGAAATGTAATATCTTTGCGACTTATTGGAAAATATATAACATTCATTCATTCATTCATTGATACGAGCTTGCCGGTCCGAGCGACCTCTTCCCCTCGGCAAAAAGCCTGCGGTATATTGATCACATGTTGTATAATAACATAGTGAGCGGAGCCGGCGCCGGCTACCGCCAGAGAATACGTCGGAGAGTCGCGAGCTGACATGTTTTTGTTGAGCTAGTTGACTATAGGTGTAGCGACGGCGCCATGCATCGCTCCGGGAGGACCGCCTCCTGTTCTAGTCACGCTATTGTGTGCAATTCTTGTGACGTTTATACCAGTAGGTCGCGCCTGCAATCCTCTCGGTATCGAATATAACCTCATTCTGTCACTCCCGAGTTGATCAAACATATCCTTATTCCCGGTTTTCAAGTTCGGTTAATATAGTGGACGGAGCGTTATGAGTGAGTGCGTGAGGCAGTGCGACCCACTCCGCCACTGGTATAAGTAACGGCCGGCAATTGGTCTCAATGGCGATTTAATTTGATGTATTGATGGCACTCGCCCTCCTCCTCGGCGACGCGACTCCTCACCGCGGCTCCGTGCGCGAGACCATGAACACAATCAATATCATCAATAATAATATACTTACCATAAATTCATATTGACCACATCGAGCGTACAGTCACACAATGAGCCCTTACGAAAGTTTGAAATACTAAAGTTCTCAAGTCCACTTATTACCTCGCCAGCCTTGATCGCTCTCGCGTCATTTTAAGTAATACTTTATCGCGAGTATCCATATTAGTATTTCCGTCGGCATTCGTGTGTTTACTCACTCTCACATACATTCAATAATATAATCGACATAATGAGTCGATTACTGCGTATTTAGCATTGCGTTGTTGTATCCTTGTCGATTGCTGTGTTGGGAAATCAAGTGTTTGATAGATAGCTTAGCCTTATTACTTTTTCTTGGCTCGGAGCCAACTCTAACAAAGAACCGCTCGAGTAGACAGGTTTCATTTGTTGCAAACTAATTTAAATGTGATAGTATGTATATATGTAAGTATAGGAGTGTATAGCGAGTGTGTGTGACTCACTCCGGTGCAGGGAGCGCAATGAACAACGACGCACGCCTTGATTGATTTCAAATGCACTATTTGGAGTTAATTGGGACCGAGTCCGCGGAGCATCGCCCGATAACCTCGCCGCGGGATACTACTGCGACTGTTGTAGCTATTAGTAGGCAACACTTAATGTACGTCGGAACTAGAAAAATATATTGTGCACGACCTGACTGTGTGTCGGCTGGCCTAGCACCCACGGTAGCGCCGCCACCGTGTTACCCAGCGCGGCGTTATCTCGGCGCGAGGCGAGCCGCGCGTCGTCCCGAGCTGCGCTTGCGCAACCGCTGCCGCAGACATCACTCACATTTTTTGCTCCGTGTATTACAACAACCATATCATCGTCTCGGTTCTTACGCTGCTCATTTTTGATTACATTTTGGACGTCGCTATCTCGCTCTATCGTGTTCGAGAGCTTCGTTATAGATAATACGATGTTCTTTTGTTTGTTTCCCCGCACCCGCACCCTCGTGCGTGCATTGTGTGATCAATAGCTGGTGGGTCCCGGTGCTGTAGTGCTCGCAGCACCACAGTGGGGCTCGCCGGGCCGGTGGCGGGGTGCGGGCGCGGGGTGCGGGGCGCTACCGGCCAGTCTGTCAGTGTGTATTGAACCTCGGCGGGAGGAGGTCGCGCGCGCTCGCTCCGCTACTACAGTCACGCGTGTAAACAATTACTACGCTACTAGCGGGAAATTTGTGTGTTCATAGTGATGCAGTGTTGTCTCCACCGCTACTGGTAGCGTTGAGTGCCGAGTGCGTGAGCTCAACTAGTGTAGTGTTGTTGCCGACACATCCGGGTGGATTGTGTTGTTAGTTCCCCGCGCCCGCGCGACCCGCGAGGATGTTCATCATCTGTAATGATGATGATGACGCGGCTAATGAAAAACGTTACCGACACCAAAGCCACACTAGTTTCAATCCAACAAATATATTTTTCTAATACTAATTATACATAAAATGCTAACTCAAAATGTATTTATATAGGTAGGTGTTATTAAGGACTAAGCAAGCATGTGAAATGTGACGTGTATGTATGTATTGGAAGCGGCTCGATGTTATAGTGGCAGCATGTTCGGTTACTGTATCCTAGTAGTCCCGGCTCCAGGTAACTGGTCCATTTTTTGCGCGGACTACTAGCAGGTCCCGGCGGGAACAATAGCGCTCCCGGCGTGTCCCGAGCATTGCGAGTACTGCATCCCTACACACAGGAAGTGCTGACCGACACTCACAATACAGCCGACTACTATTCTAAACAATCAATTTGAAATTCATACTCACTTACCTGAACCTCTAACACTTTATTCAACACGTACAAAACAACTTGTATAATTGACAAAATGCTTAAAAAAACTTGTAACAAAAACTCCAGTGCCCTTACTTGTTGACTTTGAAATGATATAATGCGTGTATCTACAACTACATCGATATGTAGACGGAAACTTAACAAGTCTTATACCTACACGTACATTTATACCTACGTACATTTAGAGAGACGACTGGCAAATAACACGAAACAAAACTAATGTATTAGTAAGTAAACAAGATGATGTCCGCGGCCGGTACTGTCTCCCGACTGCAGTATGTGAGCCCGCACACAGCACACGACCGGAGCAGTTTACGACGCGACTCTCGCCAGTTTGGGCTAGTTAGTTACTCTCGCTCCCCGAACCTAAATAATATAGTTTACACATATTTTGGATCGTTCCTTCCTGTGCAGTTTGATGATCTTTTACGATGTCCATCTTGTAAACTTTCCCATTTTATATGCTGCTCCGTTTCCTTTGATTATAATAATGTTCAAAGCCTTTCGTTTTGTGCAGCTCCGGCTGCTCGGAATACATTTCAGTTGTATTCAAGTATATACTAATGTACAGCAGTTCGGAGAACTCGCGGTGTGTCCGAGCTGACAGTAAATCATTATCTTTACTACATCGTCCGCGTTAGCGATGGCCTTCTCTATATCTCTCTAATGCTTTGTATTCATACGTGTTGTTGTATGTTACGTTATGTTTATGTATGATGTAAATCAATCACTCGAGCGACGTAATGGTGACTTCTATTACTTTAAAGTTCATTCCAGTATACGTTTGACAACCTTTAGCTATATCCTCAGTAACGTCATGTCGATGTTCTCTACTGTACGAGTATTACATCATCTCTAGAGGCCTTCATAGTTTTATTGGCATCAAATGGGTAATGGGGTTACCAATTGACTGTATTGTTGTTAAGTCGTCGCTGCGCAGTTTCGCAGGCGCCATGTTCTTGGCTTATTTAAAGTAGTTTCATAGAATGTAGCAGCGTCGTGTCCCGAGTGAGCCAGGCTGCTCCTTGTTCCGCGCGGAGTGTGGAGGCAGCACATGTTGCGCAATGCTCGCGCACTCGTGCGAGCCTCCGTAAATATACTCGCTCTACTTATCCTATCATCTCCATCACAGATAACAATACCGAGAGCTGCGTGCACTGCTCGCCGATCCTTGTCTCGCGGACAGACAGACAGACAGTGTTACAAACACCGCTGTATTTATTGCTAGTGCTCGTCAGCCGTACATCACTCTTGAATTTAAGTATTTTTACCTGCTTTATTTATGCCATCTTTAAATATTCTCCCAAATACATAATCTAATAATTGAACTAATATTTGAAACATGCCTTGATGAATTCATGTAGCATTTACTCGTATTTGGATTTAAGTTACCATTCGTAATAATAACATCTTTATCTGTTGATAAAATTCCACACAAAAGAGTTTTACTAAACACGCCTGTTCTTTATCTTTTATAAGCTAACAATGAAATCCGTAAACTCCGTGTTTCGATACACTCTAATAGCTGTAGCGTAGTTAAATGATATAATGTGTTTGTTTATAGAGAACAAGTATATAGAGGGGACGGTCGACATGTGTGCATTGAGTCATGAGTCCGAATGTAAACACAGGCTGCCTTCCGAGGAGTCATTAATACTCTCTTTTATATGTAGCTGTCCCAATAAATAATTACGACATTGGCTGAGAGAGGATTTCGCTCTCGTTGAAGAACATATTCACAGTGTAGATGATGCCGGGAGTGAACAAGGAAGGAGCGGTTATAATACAGCGAGTTGTCTGTCAATTGAGGTTAATTCGATGCGAGACTGAGAGGAGCCTCGGACGGGCGAGTAGCGCCCTTACATACTCTATGTCGAGCATGATGCTAAACGATGCCGCACGAAGTTATAATACACACGTTACTGATATCGGTAGCGTAATCATTCCAGCGCTAACAGCTTGAAACTGGTCAACCGTAGAGCAACACTTAATAACAAGTATTCGTGAAGATCCGCGTAATTACACATGGAAACGATGTATTACAATTTCACGTTAATCGTGCTCACCGATACAAAATTACTTGAAGTAGTGCTTGTTACTTAGAGCAGGTTGTAAGTAATGAATGATTGCGAACTAGCCGATGTGTTTGATACATTACTCGCACACTGAGCGGCGCCCGACAGCCTGCTGTGCTCGCGCGGACCCTGTTCTCCACACAGCGTGTCGTGCGGAGCGAGCGTGAACCAGGGTGTTTATTTCTCTGGTTCATTCCAAACTGAAAATAGTGTAGAGACAACGGCCTCGTAAAATGTGTATAAAGTCAGCTTACAGGTGTCAGTCACACGCATTCCTCACTCCCCTTTTGTATATGTTCTAGCGGCGAATGATCGCCATGTTACTTATATCGCTATTTACTCGGTTTTGTCCCCACGCTGCTTGCTGTCCAATATCTATATCTATTTAATCAGTCCAAATATTGGATATTTTACTTTTACTATTGCTACTGCGAGGGATACTAAATCATTCAAGCGTCTGCCCAAAAACTGACTCTCCGTATCCTCCCGCCGTTACCAACTTGTGAAATTTAATTGCGCGGCAGTCGAAAACATAATCGCATCATTTGTAAGCAACGTGTTGCTAATTATGGATATTAGCTTACATGTGAAGTGATGCGTGCGCGCGGTACCAGCGAGGCAATGCGGCCAGCAGGAAGCGTCACTACGGCTTGCCTAATTAGTTGCCTCCGCGAACAAGTTGTACCATCGACTTACTCTATGCAGACATCGGCGTATGTAACTTCGTCGATCATTTCAATTCTTGCGCATATCAATCTAACTTCACTTATATTTTGTGGAAAATGTTGCCAATTTGAATTCAGTTACTAGTAGAATGGAAACTAATAATAAATAGTAATAATGTGTGAGGCCATCACCGTCACTGTATAGTTACATGAAATCCACAAAATATTTGAGGTCGTGTGTTGTGTTTGTTTGTCGTTGTTGTCTGTCGAGTAGCGGGCTGCTACCGTGCTGCCGGGCGTCCTGTAATCTGTCCTTATCGTCTCCTGAAGCCCCGCGTCAAGCCGCTCTCTGTTTGAACTCCTCACAGATAATGTTTTGTTTATCACATTCACATTCTTTTGACCGATCTGATTTTGACGCATACATTTGTGGTGCAATAGTGTTTTCATTCCATTCTATGTCATACATTTAAACATCATCGTTTTCAACGTTGTATGTGTTAGATTACTGTTGTATCAAATTTTTAACCGGTTTTTACAATACAGGAAGAGGTTCTTAGTTCTTAATAATTATTGTTGCTATTCAGGTGTACTCGTATATAGTCGAAAACGGTTCGAGTGTTTTTTTTTTTTGTTAATAATCAAAGTGTATATTTTTCATTGGTACCTTATCGGGATGTGATGTTGGGATCTTGTCAAATATGAATGGATTGCATAATGTGTTTATTGAGTTGTGTTAGTTCGTGTTAGAGTGTGGTACTCATCATCATGTACTGTGCTCGCGGACTTCCCGCGCTACAAATCAGCTTTTTGATTCAATACATTCTATTAACTTATTGCGGCGTGTATTCTCATAGAATGAATGGGCTGAGCCACCTCGCGCTGACCACTGTGCCACACACTTGATTAATGTCTAGAGTTCGATACGTACTTCATACTGTGCACATACTCGGGTAGTGGGTTTCTAATTACATATGTAATAAACCATTGTTGTCTGTATAATGGTATGATTGGCTATTCTGTGTGATATCCGTCGGCGGAACGGTAACTACCTTTCACAACACAATGTCAATACTGCTAACGAAGTATGTATCGGATCAGGACCGAGTCATGTTGTAGGAGTACATCATTATAGAAGCGATGTTCGTGGAAGGCGTGCGATGCAGCCTTGACAGATGACGTGGCACCGGTTGACATTTGACCTGACCGTGGCGGGATCTATCAATGAAACGAGAAGTGAGTGCGGCGGGACCGGCTCGCCGGGAACAGAACCAGTTGGCGGCTTGCGTCACGCAATGTTCGCGCCGGTGTTCCGCCACTCGAGACCGAAGGCAGCACTAGACGGCAGGAGCGCACTTATCTAGGCCGGAAGCGCCGCTAGCCGCGAGCGGATCAGCCGGGATCAGGCTCGGGTTACACACTCCGTGTAAACAAAGCGCTCGCACTGACACAGCGTTCTGGTTACAGCAGCTCTGGTTGGAGCATACCTCCGGACCGATAAGGACGGCGCCGGCCGCCCCGTGGCCTGACGCTTGGTGCCAGGGAGGACTCGCCGGCACACGCTAACGACGGAATCATTTAAGCTAATTGGTATGCCCGGTACTAGCGGAGTGCGAGAGCCATACATAGTACTTGTAGATAGCATAGTGAATGTATGTCGGGAACAGATCATCGTTAGCATGACAATATGCAGTATGGTCTCGGAGCCCCGCCAAGCCCTGGCTCGCCACGCTCGGCGGGCGCGCGCTGACACGTGGCGACCCGCAACCTCGCTCTCTACCACACGGATCGGTTTCACTTCATTAGTTTCCGGGCGAGGCAGGTCGCGAGCGCTGCGCCCGGAGACGATCTCAGTAATGAGACCGCGGCTTGGAGAGTGTAAACAGCGTGCTGTGTGATAACGCGAGTCGTTGCGCCACTCCGCAGTACAGTATGTGAGCCGGCGCGGAGTTTGGAAATGTTTGTCCGACACAATTAAGCACATGAGGTGTAACGATAGATAGGTATAGTGCGAGCACACACTCCATCCATCATCTGGCGGGTCCTTGACCGCGTTAGTGCACCTAGTTGCTGAGAAGTATGCACATGTCTCGGGGCCGACGGGGTCGGGTGTCACCCCGCGCCCCGCACCCCGCGCCCCGCACCCCGCCCCCGCCGCCATGTGCGCGACAGATGCTCCCCGGCTCCTCGACTTGCAGTCTTCCACTCGCCACATTCAACTGTCCTCATTCACTCCAACCTATTCAGCTAAGCCATCAATACATAGATATGCAGTAGACGGCCTCTGCGCGGAGCGTTCCGGCCAGTTGGAACCGCACCTCAACGTGCACACGCTTACGAAGCAGTAGTGTGCCAGCAATACTGCTTCCGGCTTCAACTGTAGGTATTGTTTCCGGTAAAATTATAGTCAAAGTCAAAGTCAAATAATATAAGATCGGGGGCGCACCTTCCCGAGCTCGGGGTGTCACTGTAACGGGACCGGGCTAGCGTGATGCTTACCGTCATCAACTGACTCTCCTTAACAAAAAAAAAACAAGTTTTTCGACTGACTCTCCTTACCAAAAAAAAAACAAGTTTTTCGACTGACTCTCCTTACCAAAAAAAAAAACAAATACATTGAACACTTGCTTTGCTAGTTATTACGAAGTAGGAACAGTTACGATGCTTTATTAAAATAGTTTAATTGTCCATGTGTGTTCAACATTGAAATGTAGTAATACATATAAAGCTCACAAAATAACAAGCCGCGAGCAGAGCGGTACTGATCATGTTGAGATCATCTCTATTAGCGGAGGCCGGAGACACGCGCCGCGTGACATTACCTATACTAATGTTATACATATAAAGCGAGGAATTATTCTAAACCTTATTCTATAAAAATGATATATCGTCTTAAATTATTCCCAAAATGCCGAACATGTGTATTAGCGTGAGATTTTCTATAGACCGGTCCTGTAACGGTGTTACTATCGTCCGGCGTGATGTAGTTCCCAAATCCAATCTAACCTGTTGTGCGCTTGCTTTCTCGCGTACAAGCCAATCAACATGAGATATTAGTGCATCGGTACAAGCGATCGGATTCATTCATAAACACGGAGAGTTTTACATGTTTATAATGTTGATGTTTCGATGGTATTGCGCAGGAATGTAGTGAGTCCGCGTCACTCGATGACTCCGGGGTTATCTGCGGATAGTGCGTAATACCGAGCTTATTTCCTCCAAACTATGTGACAGTAACACTACGCGAGCCTCCTCTAGCAGCTCACATCACCCGCGGCGATACTCTCGTGTCTAATTACATGAGTGTCCGCTCGCGAGTAGTACCCGCTGCCGATCACACGCTCGGAGACCGTTCTCTGCTCACGTCATCATTCAAACTTTATATCATTAGCGGTCTTGATCATCGTTATATTTGTCCCTTGCTTTCTCCGTTTGTAGAACAAAATACTTATTTTTTTCTCGAAGGTATTCTAAGGTCTAAAGCGTATTCTAAGGCGATCAAAGCCACGTAAAGCCGAGTAATGACGTATAACGAGTCTGCCGCCGCAGGAATCCTGGTTGCTCGCGGTGTGGAGATATCTCTCGTACGTGATTGAGGGCTCGTGTTTCCCGCGATGTCGTTACCTCGCAGCCGCTACTTGTTGCTGTTCTAAACAATGCTCCATACACGTCGCCCGCTAGCTCACACACACACACAGCCTTGTCCCTGTGTGCGTACCCGTTACCTGTCACATATCACCAACTGTATCTTGACCTATAATATACTGTGATGGTATCACTTGTTCGTTTGTGATCTCTGTAGTTGTGTCCGTTCCCTTATACTCGTCCACGTCTCGTATGAACTTGCATATCAATTATAGAAGAAGCTTTTGTTTGAGCACGACTCCTGTTTTAGGTAAAGTTGGAACGCGATCTCAATATAGTAAGAACCCGTACGTAGTAGGCAGCGGCCAACTTTAACGACAGACTGTAACGTGAGGTGTGAGGTCACCACGCTAATCGTATTACTGTAATGGGATCTACGACACAGTGTCCCGCCGCGACCATAATGAACACTCTGTCTATGCCGCCTGCAGCTTGGTGGAGTACACCTCACGGCTGGGTAGAGAGGTGTCGGTTGTTATGGCGACCGCGTCTGTTTACACACTGCGAGCGGTTCCTTGAAACGTTCCCAAAAGGCGTCACGTGGAAGTACATAGTTAATGACGGGGGCTCGGGAGGCCTAGGGCTGCGGTCGTTGCTACCGGCGGCCGGCGCGCGGGGCGACAGGGACGGAGATATAAACACTACGCTCTCTCTCTCACACGCGCCTTCTCTAAAGTGGGACGTCTTGTTTCATGTGGTCATTAGTGAGTCACGCAGTACCTTACCATTGAGCATTTATCGAATAGTTTACAATCACAAAAGCTTTTTAGAGATTGTTATAATGAAAAGTACAGAGACGAGTGTAAGAAACATAATTATGTATTCGGTAAGAGTAAGCAGTATGGTAAAGTACGCTGTATGCAGCACGCCTGCTTTGAACATTGAAACCAGTATAGTTACATACTACCTATTGCCGGTAATTGCTTTTGTACACCGTTCTGTATATTGTCGCCGGCGCTGTATACACACAACACGTTGTATTGGTTACCGTTACCGGCTTCACGCGAGTATTGTGATGTAGTAGACATACGAGTACACGCGGCGCGGCGCGCACCCGGGACCTACTCTCCAAATCAATGCTCCGCCTGCAGCCGGCGCGACACTAACACGACAGATGGAGTATTTCCTCAGTTGCTTCTCCACTCGTGTTGTATGCTCGCGAGGTCCCTGCGAGCCGCTCGCGGTGTGTCACCGGTACCAGTAGAGGCGGACACTCACACCGCGACCCGCGTGTTGCGCCTCCACCTACTTCTATAATGCAGGCCGCGCCCTCACACACACACACACACACACACATATACACACGCTTGTCGGTTCTCTTCACACATGTGCTCATTTACTATAAAGAATGAGGTATTATCGTTATCACGTGAAACAACGTATTTTGACGTGACAACGTCTTAAATTAGGTTGCGGCTGGGAGTCACTTATGAAAAAGTGTAACGCCAGGTAACGTTACGATGAGTCACCGAACGAGAGAGAGGCCCGCCGAATGCCTTGCGTCTCTCTCCCACTCAACTATGATCGGTCTGCCGCGCGCGCAGCACGCGGCAGACGTTGTCACGTAAAATCTTCGCCCGTAAAACCGACTTTACAGGCAACCATTTTTTTTTATCCATGTAAAATGTATCTCCTCTATGGATGAGTGATTCTCAACAAATATTATTCATTAATATATGTAAACCGCCTCAGTAGGTACGTATGTATATAGAGCGGTGTGCGCGGCCGGCAGGGTCTGGCGCCGCGCGCCTCGCGCCGCGGCGGGCGC
Source organism: Mellilla xanthometata (assembly GCA_035578125.1). Classification (NCBI taxonomy): domain Eukaryota; kingdom Metazoa; phylum Arthropoda; class Insecta; order Lepidoptera; family Geometridae; genus Mellilla; species Mellilla xanthometata. The sequence continues at coordinate 38,075 of JAPUBQ010000051.1, read as the reverse complement.
CGGCTCCGCGCGCTACTCCCGCCTGCCTCGCCGCTGACCACTTTACATATCTACACCGGCTGCGGATTATACCGGAGTCGGTGATACCGACTACAGTTTCTAGAACCGATTCAGTCATGCGGGTGAAAGTTATACATGCATTATGTGATTGCCGATTCCTGGTACGAATACAATGATTGTAGAGGTACAGTGTGTAGGATCTTTAATGCAGCTTGACTGACAATACGTTTGACAGCACAGACTGGGAGTGCAGGCGCGGCGACATCAAGCGGCTGCGGCGCGCGAGAAACCTCACATTAACACCGTGTACAAGCTGCCCTCCCTACATTATATGGAGTGCTCGGCTATATCGTTATAGTGCAAGCTGCCATACCTCACCATACTCAACACGACACATACAAGGTCACGTGTCCGCGCTAGCTTCACGAGCGAGCGGAGTATTCTCATGTCTCCGGTGTCTCAAACTTGACCAGTAAATACATGTTATTAGTATTAGAGACCGGAGTATCGAAACAGCTACGGCTGGGTGCGCGGGTGATGCAACTCATCTAAACTTATTTACTAAAATAAAACTTGTAGTGCGCTCACAGAGCGCCACTCGACATCTGCCGTCTGAAGGGTTTCATCTAACTAATAAAACTTGTAGCTCTCGGAGCAGTACTCTCGCGGATATTCATTCTCGGAGCGTGGTTCCTTGCGTTGTGATCTCATAATATACATCAAATATTTCTGAGCAAACTTTTTAAAAGTGTTTTCTGGTCGCTTTATTGAATATCATCAAAATCTAACAGTATATGGCACCGCTGAAACGTCTCTCCCTCTAAACATCGATAGATAAATGATTGAATACAAGTGAATCTGAACTCCAAGTACACAACTACCACTATTTGTATATATCGGTGAGAGGAAAGCAAATTTGGTCAGTCAATGCAGATACGCCTGCTCGCTACACTCGCTCTGACAATATAGTTTACGTGTGTTCAAGTGGTTGATGTAGAGCGGCGCAAGGCGGTAGCTCTACTTCATACATTATTTATTATATTTAGACGAGACTACAGTATTATACACGTGGCGGTAACGTTCTTCATTCCGGAGTAACCTCGTCGCGTGCGGCGGCGCTCGGGCGTGTCGGCAACAGCAGAGTGACGCGCGGGTTCCAGGAGCGCGGCGTACTGAGTGAGCGAGTGCATAATGTTGTCGCGGGTGACTCGCTGCCGGTGATGCGGGCAGCATGCCGGAGATGACGGCCGTGCACGACGGGTTCGCCACCATCCGCGCGCCGCGCAGCCGCGTGCGCCTCCGCAGCCTGGTGGAGCCCGCGCAGCGCCACTCCGAGTACTTCACGCCGGCCGCGCCCGCGCGCGCCGCGCTGCGCGACGTGCAGTATGCGCGCGAGCCGGGGTACGCGCGCGTGCGGCCGGCGCCGCCCGAGCCGCACTACGAGGCGGTGGGCGCGCGCCGCCGCCGCGCCAGCGACAACGGCTCCGAGTCGTCCGGCCACACGGACGAGCGGCCCGTGTCCAGCTACAGCGACACCTCCACGCTGCCCTCCACCGACACGGAGGAGGCGCCGAGCGCGCCGCGCCGCTACGCCACGCTGGACGCGCGCCGCCCGCACAGGCTGGAGCCGGCGCTGCGCTCGGCGCCCGCCACGCCGGCCGGCGACGAGCCCCCGGCGCCGGACGACGCGCAGCGGATCCCGCGCATGCCGCTGACGCAGTGGGGCGCGTTCCGGCGCGCCGCGAGCGACGGCACCGGGCTCTCGAAGCGGCAGCACCGGCACTCGCTGGGCGCGGAGCCGCACGCGTGCTGCCCGTGCGTGGCGCGCGCGGCGGGCGGGCGCGCGCTGGGCACGCTGTACGAGCACGACCCGCGCGTGGGCTGCCAGTCCATCCTGCGCGCGCGCCCGCCCGTGCCCTGGTGGGAGCTGGCCATCCGCTCCAAGCGCCACCAGAGCTGCCCCACGCTCGACGAGGTGAGCCCGCGCCCCGCGCCCCGCGCCCCGCGCCCCGCGCCCCGCACCCCGCGCCGGTACAGCGGCAGGAGCGGCGCGCGCCCTCGCCACCGAGCCGCGGAGGGGAGCGCACACGGCATGGTGTTATCGCGTGATTACCTGCGGGGTGATACATTCCTAGCCCCTTGATTATGACTAAGCACCGGTATATATATGATCTTATCATTCCTAAGTCGTATTGAACCTCGCTCTCGTCACCGAGTCCCGTGCTGACAGGTGCACAGTCTTCGAGATCCCCAACATTGTTATGAACAAAAACGAGTGTCTACGAGAAAACGAACGCAACATAAATTACTATTATTATTATCGTGCACAACAACAGGTACCCGTCTTTGGCCGACTACCCAAACAGTTTGGCCTTTATACGATCCCGTCAGGTGTGGAGCTAATCCTCCTCGAGTAGTGTCTCGCATCGATCCCTATATTATTGTATATCGGTTCCCACGGGCGCCGGCGTGCGAGGGAGTCGCCACGTTATCTTATTCGTACCGTCATTCATATAATATGTAGATGATTGTGAATGTATAGATGTACCCGCTGGCCTGCAGGCTGTGCCAACAGACGGCCGGCCCCCACACACACACACACACACACACACACACACACACACATTAGCTCGGGTTGTGTCGGGTGTTGTAACACCAGGCTGCGTGTTGTTGCAGGCGCACGTGGTGTCGGCGTTCGAGCAGAGCCTGTCCAACATGACGCAGCGGCTGCACCACCTGACGGCCACCGCCGAGCGCAAGGTGAGTGTCCGCCGCCCCCGCGCCCCGCGCCCGCCCCCCCGCCGCTTGCTAACGGGCTCGTGTCGCAGGACTCGGAGCTGACGGAGCTGCGGCAGACCATCGAGCTGCTCCGCAAGCAGTCCATCCAGGCCGGCCTCACCACCGCGCACATGCACTCCATGGGCATCTCCGGCGACCGCGCCTCGCAGGTACTCTATTGTATTATCTTCCATACGATGTGCTCGCGCCCGATAACATCTGGTGTTCCCTAATCACGCGAGTGCTCCGTGCCCCGGTGACGTTTATTTTCCTTCGGGGAATGATTTCCGTTTTTAACTTTAATTAATCGGACGAGCTCGGGAACCGCCGCCGCCCTCCTCGTTACGCTTTACATTTAGTGCCAATGCTTCTTATTAATAATACATGTCGGGATTAATGGGGATAGGGTGCAAGTGTTCGAGCAGTAAAGTAATGTACAACTTTCAACATTGTCGGCAGTATGGCCGCGGGCACACCCCACACTGCGCGGTACATTGCCGCTCTCTTACATCCTCTATCCTCCGTAGATACGGAAGTCCGCAATGTATCTTCTACATCTATAACGGAAGTACCTTGTGGCGTGCCACAAGGTTCTCATTTAGGCCCCTTTCTGTTTCTGATTTTTATAAATGATTTGCCTAAAGTTATTAAGTCTAAAGCAAAAATTTTTTTGCGGATGATCTGAAAATTTACAGACAAATTAAAAATCGCAATGACATTTACATTCTGCAAAACGATTTAGATAATGTTCACCAGTGGTGCATTTCTAACTGTAGGTATGTCATTAAACGTTTCAAAATGCTGCTTTATTAAATTTTGTCGCAAACGCAAACCGTTTGACGCTTCTTATAGCATTGACGGCGTTCCCTTGCTACAGGTGTCTTCTATTCGCGACCTCGGAGTGATAGTGGACACAAAGTTGAATTCCCATGAGCATTTATAGATGGTAGTAAAAAAAGCAAGTAAAATGTGTGGCTTTATATAAAGGCAAGCTAAAGACTTTCGTTATAAAGATTAGTCAGTTATTCGTTTCAATTCTCTTGTCAGAAGCATATTGGAGTATTGCTCAGTGGTTTGGAACCCAGTCTATGCGGTACACTCTGATAGGCTAGAAAGAGATCAGAAGCATTTCATGTTCCATCTCAGTTTCATGACGTTTTTAAACATGGTTCGCTTCCCTCAATTAAGTACAATGTAAAATATATCTTGTATATTATACGATACCTATATTAATTTAAAATTAATTAATATAGGTGTCGTATAATATAAATCATAAGTTTCAAAGTAGGTGTAGTTTGAATGTATTAGATTTAACTTCTTCATATTTAGAATTTAATGTTATAGCATAGTTTTATAGTGCATGTACGAGGGTGAATCAAAAAATTCTTGGAATCAATATTAAAAAATGTAAAGATTTAAATAATAATATTTTATTTTTCTACATAATCTCCCTGCAATGCAATGCATTTAGAATAACGCGTTTCTAGCTTCCTTATTCCTTGTGAAAAAAAATATTTTCTTGACTCTCGAAAAAGTCCTCTACGGCAGCTATAACCGCGTCATTATCGTGAAATTTTGTTCCACGAATTTCCTCTTTTAATTTTGGAAATAAGTGAAAATAAGTGAAGCCAGCACAGCGGATTGCGTTGAGCGCAACTTCCGATCGATGAGCAGGAGCGTTATCTTGAAGGAACAACACGCCCAACGACAGTTTTCCACGACGTTTTTCTTTAATCGCTTCACGCACTTTCGGGATCGTCTGGCCTTTTGGCATGTAATCAATAAAAAGGATTCCTTCACTATCCCAGAACACAGAGGCCATAACTTTGCCAGCGGTAGGAACAACTCGAAATTTCTTAATGGATGGAGAGGATGGTCGTTTCCAAGACATGCTTTGTCTTTAAGTTTCAGGATTAAAATGGATTGGACCCACGTTTCATCCATGGTGACAAGACGACAATGTATTACATGCGAACGAACTGACAAAAACAAGTGACAGTCTGCATAAATATAGTGTGATAGACACTCTTTAATTTGAATATCGAACTTGATTCAAAAAGGTTTCATATATATGCACTTCTAAGAACTTTTTGATTCACCCTCGTATATTAGTAAAAAAATAAAAATTCTGGGCAAGCGCGCTCCACCTTAGATTGCAATCTCGCTTACCATCAGGTGAATTGCGGTCAAGCGCAAGCCCATTACTAGTAAATGTAAAAGCGAGTGTTTTTTTGTAAGTTAGGTTCACTATAGGGGTAGTTCTACTGTACAAGATAAATATTTATAAATTTGAAATTTAGATATATTAGATTATATTTAGATATAGTATTCTATGAACTACTCTATTTGTGGATTTTTCATAATAAATAAAAAATAAATAAATAAATAAAATCGAGTGTGGCACATTCTGCCTCCACGTCCGTTGGCGCGCGAGGCGCACCTTAGAGAATGTTAGTTCGCCGGTTACGATCGCAACACGCTAGCCGAAGGGACTCCATGAGAGTGGTGGTGGAGCGGGTCGAGCTTGTAGTGATTGTCGTGACGCTGCAGGAGTCGCGCGGCGCGGGCGCGGGCGCGGCTAACGGCAGCATCTCGCGCCACCTGTCCACCGACAGCGTCGCCAGCGCCACCTCGCTCAGCAGCGGCTCCTCCGGCGCGCTCGACAAGAAGCACAAGAAGAAGGGCTGGGTGAGTACACACACACACACACACACACACACACACACACACACACACACACACACACACACACACACACCTGCCAATAATCACTACACCCTTCCATGCGCGAGCCTAGCTATCACGGTTTCTGAGATACAGCCTGGTGACAGACAGATATACAGACAGTGGAGGCTTAGTAGGTAGGGTCCCGTTTTGACCTTTTAGGTACGAAACCCTAAAAAGTACGTAGCGTGTGAAACATCTGCGGTGTGCGGCATCTGTGCTAACAATATTACACCGACGCAAATCTATCGCTCCGAATAAACATTGTCGCAATGCTCCGTGATTCCGATCACTACTTGACCAGCAACAATATCACTTGAGATAATATTGAAACTATCTTTGTGTGTATTTCCAATAATTTCGTTACAACAGTTAAAGAGAGTTTATATAAGTTTCAGCTGTTATTTACTATTGAAAGCGTAGAGACGTCACGGTATATTAGTGTAGCGACGTAAAGTGTTTGGTCGTGTTGCAGCTGCGGTCGTCGTTCACGAAGGCGTTCTCTCGCAACGCGAAGATCTCGAAGACGGCGAAGCACGCGTCGCTCGGGCAGCTGTCGGCGGGCGAGGGGTGCGCGGGGGGCGAGGGCCACCTGTACGACGACCCGCACACCATCCGCGAGGGCTCGCGCGAGCACAGCCTGGAGCCCGAGCCCGCCGCGCCGCCCCCGCCGGAACACTGCGCGCAAACCAAAGGTTCGTCATCCGCAGACGTGAGGTATAGAGCAGGGCCAGGTGCGCTCCCCTCGGACACACTCTCACTGACTCGCGTGGATACATCAGCATTCTACTGAGATTAGTCTAGATAATAGGTACAGTTTTAATTGGAGGCCAAATGCGTTATTATCGATGTGTGAAATATCTGACCAGGATTTTCATACACAATATACGGACGTTTACGTTTTGAAATTTTATAAACTGCTGCTGTTTAACGCCCATCAGTTATTTACACTTTAATTAATAATATAATTAAATTCCTGGATGTAACAAAAGCTTTTGGCACTGTTTGTAGTAACTTAGAACCGTGAACAACATGACGGTGGTCGTGTTACAGAGAAGGAGGAGGAGTCGCAGCTGGTGGACGAGCTGAAGCGGCAGCTGCGGGAGAAGGAGCTGGTGCTGACGGACATCCGGCTCGAGGCGCTCAGCTCGGCGCACCAGCTGGAGAGCCTCAAGGACACCGTCACCAAGATGCGGGTGCGTGTGCCTCGCGGGCGGCGGCGGGCGCCCCCCTCGCGCGCAGGCTGACCGCCGGTGTGTTGCAGAGCGAGATGATGAACCTGAAGCAGAACAACGAGCGCCTGCAGCGGCTGGTGACGTCGCGCTCGCTGGCCGGCAGCCAGAGCTCGCTGGGCGCGGGCGAGGAGGCGCGCCGCTACAGCCTGGCCGAGCCCGCGCGCGACCCGCCCGCGCTCTTCCCCGCGCCGCCGCCGCACCTCGCCGGCCTGCCCGCGCCCTCCGCGCGCGAGCCCGCCATCGGGGAGACCTACGCCGACATCGGTACTAGCTCGGCGCGCTCTGCCAGCAGTGACACCCGGGCCGACGCCGGCACTCACGCGTGTGTGGTCGCAGGCGGCGTGGAGAGCGCGGCCGAGGGCGAGGGCAAGCGCATCGCCATCGCCGTGTACCTGGGCCAGCCCGACACGTTCCCGCGCTACCTGGAGGAGCTGCAGGACACGCTGCCGGCGGCCGAGTGCGGGCTGGCGGCGGACTCCCCGGCCGGCGAGGCCGAGGCGCGCGCCGAGCTGGTGGTGGCCTACACGCGCGTGTCCGGCAAGACGGGCTGGCCGGCGCTGGACCACACGGTGCGCAAGGCGCTGCGCGAGCACCTGGCGCGCGTCGACCCGCCGCACGGCCTGGGGCTGGGCACCGACTGCGTCGTGTCCTACCACCTGGGCGAGGCCACGCGCGGGCCCGAGCGCGCGCTGCCGCCGCTGCTGCCGTGCGGCTACTGCGTGGGCGCCGTGCGGACGCTGTACGTGTGCCTGGACGACGTGGCCAGCCTGGCCTTCGACACGCTGGTGCCGCGCGCCATCGCGCAGCGCTACGTGTCGCTGCTGGACGAGCGGCGGCGCGTCATCCTGTGCGGGCCCGGCGGCACCGGCAAGTCGTACCTGGCGCGCAAGCTGGCCGACTTCCACGCGCAGCGCGCGGCGCGGCGGGCCGGCGCGCGCCCGGCGCCCGGCGCCGTGGCCGCCTACAACGTGGAGGGCAAGTCGGCGGGCGAGCTGCGCGCCTTCCTCGCCAACCTGGCCGAGCAGAGCGCGGCGGCCGGCGCCGACCCGCCGCTGCCCGCCGCGCTCGTGCTCGACAACCTGCCGCTGGCCGACGCGCTGGCCGGCCTGCCGCGCGCCGGCCTGCCGCTCGTGCTGGCCACCATGGCGCAGGGCGCGTGCGACACCACCAACCTGCAGCTGCAGCACGACGTGCGCTGGCTGCTGACCGCGCCGCAGCTGGAGCCGGCGCGCGGGCTGCTGGCGCGCGCGCTGCGGCGGCGGCTGGCGGCGCGCGAGCTGGCGGCGGGCCGGCGCGAGCCCGAGCTGCGCGCCGTGGTGGAGTGGCTGCCGGGCGTGTGGGCGGCGCTCAACGCCTTCCTGGAGGCGCGCGCCTCGCCCGACGTGGCCGTGGGCCCGCGCCTGTTCCTGGCCTGCCCCATGGAGGCGCGCGCCTCGCAGGCCTGGTTCGCCGACACCTGGAACTACAGCGTGGTGCCGTACGCGGCCGAGGCGGCGCGCGAGGGCGCGCGGCTGTACGGCGCGCGCCGCGCCGCGCCCGACCCCACGCCGCACGTGCGCGCCACGTGGCCGTGGGCGGCGCGCACGCACGACGCGGCGCTGCGCCCCATCCTGGCCGAGGCCGAGCCCGCGCCCGCCGAGCCGGCCGAGCCCGACCCGCTGCTGGGCATGCTGCTGCGCCTGCAGGAGGCGGCCGAGTACACGCACCGCGACGACCCCGACAACGCCTCGCTCGACTCCAACCTCACGCACGACTCGTCGCTCGGGAACGACAACTAGCCGGCTCCGCGAGTTACCTCGCGCGCGACTCGTCGCTCGGGAACGACAACTAGCCGGCTCCGCGAGTTACCTCGCGCGCGACTCGTCGCTCGGGAACGACAACTAGCCGGCTCCGCGAGTTACCTCGCGCGCGACTCGTCGCTCGGGAACGACAACTAGCCGGCTCCGCGAGCTTTGCGCACAAACCTCGCGCGAGCCGACGCGTGTCCTCAACATAGCTATGATAGGTGTAAATATGTTTAATATATTTTTTTGTACGCTACGATAGTAGGCCGGCGCCGGCCACGTGATATCTACGTCTATGCTTTACACGACATTGTCATATAAATATTATAAAATAAAATGGAATATAAAAATACTTTGTTCTTCATTTATCTCCCCTTGCGATGTCCGCTCCTCCATTGTTAGGTTCATGACATCGACAACTACCTGGCCATATTCCTAAACAAGGGTAGGACCCACAGCAACTACTTATTTTAGGTTATTTTTTGCTATCGTTTTGTAAATACAATACTATACACTATGATACACCAAAGTGTAATAACTAGTAACACATATTCAGATATAGCGTCTCCATTCCATTACAGCGAGCAGAAACTCAGCAAAGAGACAGGTATACAGTCCCTTAGCATCGCACAAGCGATTCACTTCGACCTTCCTTGTGAGGAGTGTCAAACTTTAAAATTCCCTTCCCGAGTCTCTGTTTCCTGAGAAGTACCACCTGAGGGGTTTTCAAATCTAGAGAAACTAGGTATTATCTAGGTAAGCGAGTAACATCTTACACCATGGTATTGTTAAATACCAGGCAAGCTGTGCTCAAACGCAAACCTATAGCATGTAAAAAAAGACGCCACAGAAACTATTAACTTTTACGCATTTTTTAACTTTATGAGGAACTCCTACATTTTTTTAAGAAATTTTCAGATTTCTAGCTATAATGGTTTATGATATACAGCCTGGTGACAGACAGGTAGGCTTAATAATAGGGTCCTGTTTGTACCTCCTAGGTACGGAACATTAAATACCTACCTATGGCAATTAACATGTTTTTATATGGGAGCCTCCTTTAAAATTTACTAAATTTTTATTTATGTATTCATTTTGACAGGTAATTAACCTTACCTAAGTATTGTATGGATATTATAAGCGTCTCTATCTGTTAAAATTATTGATATTGAGCAAAAAAATATGTTTATTATATTGTACAATAAAAAAAAAATATATGTATGGGGAGCCTCCTTTATTTTTTTTATAGGACGAACAAACAGCTCGGTATTATAAATAAATATAAATAGCTACGAATGATAATAATGTAGCTTAAAAGTCACTTGTTTCACTTAATTAAATATATTATATTAAATTTAAGTATATGACTTTGACATTTATATACATATACTAGCTGACCCGGCAAACGTTGTTTTGCCTTAATAAAAAAAAAAAAAAACTAAGTATACAGTAGCCGATTCTCAGACCTACTGAATACGCATATAAAATTTGGAAAAAATCGGTCAAGCCGTTTCGGAGGAGTACGGTAACAAACACTGTGACACGGAAATTTTATATATAAGATGTATAATAGTTTAATTTGTATTCTATGGACTCTTGTGTCTGAAAGTAAAGATGATATTAAACAAAAAATAATATTTCGTAATTAGTTTTCGAAATTATTACAAATAAATAGTTAAATAAAAATAAAAGTAATAAATATTAAAGGGTGGCTCCCTAACAAACATTATTTTTTGCTCAGTCTTAATAACATTTGAAAGACCCTCTAAATTTTCACAGAATATTTCAATATGTAATAACTTTAATTATTGATTATTTAATTAAATTAAGATGTAGATTTAAGGAGGACTCCAATACAACATTTCTTTTGCCATTTTTAAGAATAATGCCAGAACCCCGCATATCTGACTGGCACTTGACCATGTTTTTTATTCAGACAATGCTTATGAACTTCTCACCATTTTAAATATGCCTATGACAATAAATAAAATTAAATGGCAAGTGAAAATGCTAAGAGCTATACTGATCTGAATTCAAGCAAGTTATAGGTATTATTATATTATGTGCGGAGTGAATGAATACACACACGCTGGTCAATATTGTTTATTGGCAGAGTAACAGAGAGGAGTACCACTGCAACATGCTGCAGCGATGCTTGGACGGAAACCATTCCCGCGGGACCACCCCGCCCACCAACATCCACATACATAAGGCACAACCAATACTCGGGCAGCGCCCGCCACTACCACACTAACTATACCAGTATAGTGGAACTATGGCCACCTGCAGGCTAGCTCGTGCACCACACACAGTGACACACAGGCCGCCACGCGTGACAACATGCACACTTCAAGTTTGAGTATTCTCTACATTTACTAGTACACAGGAACTGTAGGTCTGACTAACAATATTGCTTCATCCCACGACTCCTGCACGCACTGCTGGGAGTGTGTGTCAGTCGCTGTGCACGTCCAGGCTGAGGTTGGACAGAGAGGGCACGGGGGACGAGCTGTAGTCCCCGGAGTCATCGCTGTTCAGCCTGTTGCTCAGGCGGGGAGATATCTTCAGTGCAGACTCCAGCTTGGAGTGCGAGCGGGCCGAGCGCGGCAGACTGAGCCGCTCCGGGGAGGAGCCCAGCAGCTCCGCCACGTCCGACGCCGACACCGAGCTGTGCGAGGAGCGCTGCGGGCTGCCGTCCGCTCCGGGAGACCGCGCCGCTCGCCCCTCCGCCTCCTTCTTCTCAAGTTCCTGCGACGAGGAGAAGTCGTAGCTGTAGTCCGCCAAGTCTCCCTCAGACTTGTGCGAGAGCTCCCGCGAGCTCCGCTCCGCCGGATGTTCCCGCCGGCGCTCGTTGTTCGCGGACAGAGAGGGCACTCCGCTCAGCGTGGCCGACTTGCTCGACTCCGACGCCGAGCGCTCCGAGCGCGTCACCGGGGCCGAGCCCTCCTCGGGCGCCTTGTCGTCTGCGGAGCTGTAGGGTCGCAGGTGCGCGTAGGAGGTGGAGTCGCTGGCGCGCGGGGTCGGCGGGCCGGCGCCGGCCACGCTCTGCACGAGCGCCAGCAGCGCGGGCTGCTCGGCGCGCGGCTGCAGGCTGAGCTCGGCGCACAGCGCGCGCCGCCCGGGCCCGGCGGGCGCGCGCGCCTCGGCGCGGTACACGAACAGCGTGTTCTTGAGGTTGCAGCTCTCCAGGAAGTCGTGCACCAGCGCCAGCGCCAGGCGCCCGCCGGCCGCCGCCGCCACGCCGTCCAGCCGCGCGTTGTGCCGCAGCTGCTCGCACTCCTCCTCGAACGCCAGGAATATGTTGGCGCGGAGCAACGCGCGAATCTTGGCCAGCGAGCCGTTCTTCTCCAGCGCGTCTAGCACGATGTCGCGAAGTTCCGTGTCTTCCGTCTGGGCCATTTCACTAGATCCGGGACCGAACTCGCTCTAATGCTACGATTTTGATTTTAAATTATGAACAAACAACACATTCCAACGTAAACAGAAACAAACAACATAACGTCTACATCACACAGTTAGACAGATGGCAGGCTAGCGTGTTCTCAGTGAGAGAGAGAGAGAGGACGATATTCGATCAAGTGTTGCTACATTTTATATTTATTTTAACCTAATATAAGGGTACTTATTTTGCAATTGTTTCTTTATTTAACCTATGTATTATTATGTGAAAAGGTATAATATACTACTGCGCCCCGCGGTGTTACCCACGTTAATCTGCGAAGGAAAGTAGCATGTGTGTTAATCAAAGGTCTAACCTATCTACCTATCGTCCTAGTAAAAATTACCAGGATAATAAGAGCAAACGTAATTATTATATCCAGAATATTTTGTTTCAATCAATGTCTTTAGAAAGTATAATTATTTACAAAATTAATAAAATCTTATTAAATTATTTTTTATTTCGTATGACCCAGCGCAGTTCATGATGGAATAGCAAGATCAAGCGTAGAAAATTAAGGAAATAAATATTAGCTACTATCCGTCTCATTTTTCTACAAGTCAAACGAAAACACTACGTATGCAATCATATTTTTCTGGGAATTTCTACTTCCAAAATGTGGCAACAAATATATCCATTTGAATTTGACATCCTACCTGAAATATTTTGACATTACACTAAGAATATCTGACATATTGGAAAAACTTTTTACACCAGAAAGGGATAGAAGTTTTATTGCGTAGACAGAGAAACCGAGTCTATTGTTTTCTCTGTCTACGTTTTATTGTTATGTCCTGCTCTGTAAGCGTCAGTCATACACACGGAAGAGAAAAAACAGTGGAAGTGCTAAGTAGGCGTGGCAAGCGTGCCACTATTAAGAGTTGCTACACTTAACCGTAGACGGAGAAAACAATAGACTAAGGTACTGTGTGACCGCACATGAGATAGCGATATTTTCGGACAATGTTGCTACTTTAGTAGAATTTCATTGAAGATAGGGAAATTAGGGTTAGGGTTTACACATAATAAAGAAAACGACTTAAGATTATATTTCTACGTTTTATTAATTTTCTAACAAAATCCTTACTCTTTCTTGGTTTCCATGCTTCACTCATCTCTCTCTTATACTCAAAATGGTTGGAACAAATCCTGGAATTTTGCCTTGGTTTCACATCTTATCTACCACATGGTTGTATCCAAATCTCTACAAGTTCAGCATTCTGAAATATTAAGAAATATAACTATGTATGGTAACTTCATGTCAAATAACTGGGCTTAACTTCACTGGGCGAACGCGGACCACCTTAGATCACTATATCGCTTACCATAATGTGAATTAAGATCAAGCGCTAGCCCATTTAGTGTAAAAAAAGCCCGACTAGCGAGCGAATATTTCGATGGAAGTAGATTAAATTAGTTAACCAAGGACTGCTTAAGCAATTCTCATGTTCAGTACAAACCGTCTTTGAAAAACTAGGGGAAAATTGAAAGTTAGATTATGGCAGCCCTGATTCAATTTCTTGTAGGTTAGGTTTTTATTTTGCTTTTGTATGTTTTGCCACTTTGAAGCAGAACTTTACATCCAAATAAGTAGTACCTGAATTAATCCACTTTAATTAATATTTGGATTGATTTTAGAAGATATCCTACTAATATAATAAAGGCGAAAGTTTGTAAGTATGGATGTATGGATGTTTGTTACTCTTTCACGTAAAAACTACTGAATGGATTTGAATGAAACTTTACCACAATATAGCTTATACATCAGAATAACACATAGGCTACAATTTTTGAGGTTTTTAATGTGAGGTCGTAAAAAAAAACACATTTTTTGCGCTTACATTGCAAACGCTGACTGAATCCTACAAGATAGATCAAAACAATTTACTACAGTATTGTACAACTTAAAAAGGTCTACAAAAAAGTCCGTGATGGTATATGTTTATCTCTTAGGAATAACCCACAATAACCATTTTTATCCTTTACTTTGTACGAGAAACAATGGCTTATTTACGAAGCGATTTTAAGCAATACAGTATTAATCCTTATCCAATTAAGTATCTTAAATACATTGTGCATTTAATAAAGATCAATATGGCTTTTTACAGCATGTAAATTAAATAAATATTTTCGAAGATATCACAGATTTAAAATGCAGAGTCATAACAATTTCGGCGATATAAATACCGGCAGCGGCGCCAGGCGAAAGGGCGTGGGGGGAGCGGGGTAGGTGCGGTGGGGAAGAAGTGGCTCATCGCCGAGTGCGCGACCCGAACGCGGGCAGACGGGTGAGGGCAGACGTCGTTGACGGTTGTGTCCGTTTTGCGAATTTTCAAGGCACTAGCGATTTGATAAAAACGTATGGTCGCCTACTTTAAGTAATATAGGCCTAAGATTAGTTATTGCCAGGTTTCTTTTTGGTTAGGAGTTACACGTACAAAAAGATACTTCATTTTTACGAATTACTTCATTGATAATTCAATTATTATATAGATAGGTTACTTACAGTTAATTATAACAAATTATATTAGCAATAAATTAAAATTGCGACTTTAATTTGAGATTTAAACTATCCTATCTCTCAAGTTGGAGCGAACTGCACATGGTGTGCGAATTTTATTATAATCGGTTAAGTGGTTTAGGAGTCCATTGAGGACAAACATTGTGACACGAGATTTATATAAATTAAGATAAGATTATTAATATTATATGTATGTTTTTTATTATTCTTTATTGTACACTACGTCCTTCTTTAGTCGTTTATAAATTCCTTTCCATCCAAAGGTTGCCTGGAAGAGATCGCTTTAAGCGATAAGGCCGCCAATTGTGGTACACAAATTTTTAGTTAATTGTCTTTTACTGTGCCTTTTTTATTTATGTGTCCAATAAAGAATTATAAAATCTCCATGACACAATGTTAGTTACCGTACTCCTCCGAAACGGCTTGACCGATTTTTACCAAATTTCATATGCGTATTCAGTAGGTCTGAGAATCTTCTACTATATATTTTTAAGGCAAAACAACGTTTGCCGGGTCAGCTAGTGTTGTATATAAAAAAGGCCAGTACCAATCTGTGAAATGTAACATAAACCTTGTTCTGTTCTATTCTAATAACTCAAAATACAACACTGCACCATTCTGTCGATGTCCAAAACTATTCACCGCGCGAGGATAACACTTACAATTGAATTTAAACGATAATTTTTCGAAAAAACTTAACAATCTCTGAATCGCAGTAATGTTTGACACCAATACTGTCAAAAATGCTTGGAGTCAAACAGTTACAGCGACAGAGAGAAAAACAGTATAATCCTTTCTCTTTCACGCATGATATTTTTACATATGGCTGTTTCGCTGTTGAGTAAAAGAGATGAGAAAGAGCTATATGGCGATTAAAATATTTAATAAACTACCTGATAGATTAAAAAATATAGAAAATGATAATACATTCGAAAAATATCTTAAAAATCTATTATTAAATAAATGTTATTATGGCGTAAAATAATATATAAATGACAATAATTTAAATGACATAAACTTAGAATTGAATAATAACTAATGTATATTATATAAATCGGCCCGCTCCAAACCTATATTGCTACAACCTGACCTATAGGCCCATCTCCCTTGCAACGATTGTGGCCAAGATACTTGAACGAATTGTCCATACTCACATTACCTCACTCGACATAGATGATGGTCAGTTTGACTTTCGCCCGCAACTGTCAACGGACATGGCAATTTTTTCACTCAAAGAAATTGTCAAATACTATAAGAAAAACGGCAATACTGTATACGCATGTTTTCTAGATTTGAGCCGCGCATTTGATACACTTAATCGCGGCACGCGGCTCCGGGGTCCCGTCTGAGATTGTTGGGCTACTGGACTACTGGTACAGTAACCAGACTAATAATGTCAGATGGGACTCTGAAGTCTCAGACAGTTACAGGCTGTCATGCGGAGTATGGCAGGGAGGAGTTACCTCTCCCGAACTTTTTAATTATTATGTCAACGACTTGATCGTGGAGCTGAGCAGAACCCCTGTCGGGCTCAGGTTGGATGGCAGGTACGTCAACAATCTGAGTTATGCTGATGATATGGTGCTGCTCAGCCCCTCGATCAAGGGGCTACGTAAGCTACTTAGCATTTGTGAACGATTCGCGACAGAACATAATTTAACTTACAACAGCAGAAAAACGGAAATGGTGATCTTTAGGTCGGGAAAAGTTCCCCAGCATGTACCGGAAGTAAGTTTAAATGGTAATTTAATACAGATTGTGGACAGCTTCAAGTATCTTGGACACATCGTTACGTCTAAATTAACAGATGACGATGACATTGAACGCCAGAGACGTGCATTGTGCGTAGTAGGCAATATGATTGCTAGGAGATTTCGTAATGCGGCACCTGACGTGAAAACTACGCTTTTTCGATCTTTTTGCCAAACATTTTACACTTGTCAACTCTGGACTGACTATACCGGAAGAGCACACAGTTCCATTAGAGTAGCGTATAACAACATCTTTAGGCAGCTGATGGGGCTGTCGAGGTGCTGCAGTGCCTCCGGCATGTTTTTTGACGCCCGGGTGGACACATTTAATGCTATACAGCGCAAACGGATCGCCTCATTCATGATTAGAGTTGACAAGTGTAAAAATAGCATCATTAAAAGTCTGGCGGAAAGGTTGCTCCGATCTGCAACGTACGGGCAATGGATGGCTATTGCCACCTAATTTTGTATTTTTTTTAATTGTATTATTACTTTTTACTTTAACTTTCAAAATTTTATGACTTTGTTTCTTTATTTATTATTTGTAATATGGATCTATCTACGTTATCTGCAATAAAGAACAATTATTATTATTATTAATTATTATAATTATACATATTTTTAACATAACCATTTCATATTTATCTCAGGATTGACTAAATCTATACTGAAATTAATTGCTCTTTACACCAACCCTAATTTGCTAATCTACCGTATTTTAATATCCTTAATAAGTAAATGTTTTATTTACTAGACCTGAGACATCGCAAATGGAAGTTACCAGAACGAAAACTTATCAAAGAAAACCTCGCCAGCTTTTGTTAGAAGCTAATTATAACAGCGCTATCGAAACTCACAAAGAAACGGAAATAGCTCCCACAAAAATAGACATAAATTGGCCAATAGACCCAATAGTGGAGAGCCATCAACTAGTTATAGATGCCGCACCAACAGATAGCTTGGTTGGCCTTGATGGGAACAGGATTGTTGACATTAAACATGTCTTGTATTTATATTTGATTTAGAAAAACACCGGTCTAATTGCCCGAACAGTATGATTTCATTTGAAATTCGCCATGGATTTAACACCATATTTAATTTTAAATGCACAATGTGCAAGAAAAAAATCAGTAAAAAAATGAAGAGCAAGAAAATGCTAACAAAGGGTTTGTTTGGGGTGCAATAACGGGGGACAGCCATTACACTCAAGCTGCTCACATTAAAAATCTTATGGACATTCCAACAATGGCTGCGACTATATTTCGAAAAACAGAACAGTCTCTAGGAAAGGTCTGGGAAGAATATTTGACAGAACATGGGGAAAGAGAAAGACAAATTGCAATCGAAAAAGGTCACGTCAATTGCGATGGTGTTCCTTTTATGTGGACGGAGGTTGGGCCAAAAGATCTTACGGTCATGATTACAGCACAGCTTCTGGAATGGTAACTGATATTATTATTACGATCATCTGCTTTTTATTTGTGAAATAGACAAGTTTCAGCTATATTTATGCTTGTACATAGGAGTGAAGAATAAGTATTGCTACCAATATCAAATATACGAAAAGGACAGTAAACCTATAGATTTATTCAGATTATAGCTGTCGCCAAAAGGTTACAGAGATTTTTATATTTTATATTTCTAACAATTAGGGTCAGGACAAGTCCATTTCTGGTATACTTCATATTTCTAATCTTCTAGCTGAGTTGTTAAGTTTTGGCGTCGACAGTTTTTAAGCCACCTGATGTCACTACTGTCCCTCACACCAATGCTTCAAAAACTATGAAGAACCATCAACCGGAATGGAAACGGCAATACTAATCGAAGGCTTTCAAAAAAGCGAAGAAATGCATGGAATTCAGTATTTATCGTTTATAGGTGAATGCACATATTTGTTATTATTAGATACTGGCGTAGATTTTTAAATGATCAATATCACGGCAAGATAGAAGGAAAAACCAGCGCTAGTCGCAACCAGCATTATGCTGTGTTGTGGTTAAATGTCTACTGTAGAACTGCAAACCTTTGTTATTCACAGGTGACGGAGATTCCTCGGTATTTTCCCAACTAAAAGAAAAGATCGCGTACGGACATTTTATTAAAAAATTGAATGTTGAAAAAATGAAATTGAAAATCACGTTATCAAAAACTACACGAGTGCTTTGTATAAGGAATTTTTTTGCTTGAAGCCTTGTTATTATATATCATTTAATCATTTTTAGATTTTTTTATATGAGAACTGATAATAAATTGATTTTAGATACTTGCAAATACAAAGCTACCTTTACGCGGGAGGAAATTACTGAAGCCGAAAGTTACAAAATTGACAATGGTGGCACGTACAATGATTATACACAATTCTCATGACCGTGCTGCTCTACAAGGTGACCAAAAAATGTTCCAGCTCATGTCTATGGACGCCATACAGATTGCAAATCTTACTATTGCATGTGGCAATCTGACTACCGAAAATAACGATAGTGATTTGGTAGTGAAATGAAGAAAAATGCAACAGTGGTATGGGCACTTATTTGCAGTGCCAATGACAATGTAATAAGAAAAGCTAACCGTTTGTCAAATGAAACGACTAATGTATGTGAAAACTTGATGAGCCTTATATGCAAATTCATTTGTGGAAAAAGAGTTAACTTCCATAAAAGAGGGTCATATCAAAGAAGGGTACATATTGCAGGTATGTTTATATGATATATTTATTCTTCTTACATTCTTTTAATATCAGTAGTACAAGTTACTGTTTTTTAAGTGATATAAATTACTATACCATTATTCCAATTATTTTTACTAAAGTACTCCTAAACTACACAGGCTTGACACAAATGTCTGGATATCAGTGGTATGATGGTGCATGGCGTCTGTGTACAATCCAGAAGTCTTGGGCTCCAAACTAAAAAGTATATACTGCAAAAAGACGTATTTTTTTTCCAAAATCGAAACCAGACGAGCAATATGGGCCCAAGGCTAAAGATCCCGAAGACCCTATCGATTTTGACATTTTGAAAACTAAATGCGAAACACTGATTTTGGAGCTCCAAAAAACCGTGGACGAAATAAAAGATATCGAAACTTCCACAATCGGTCAATACGATAACGACACATACTATTTATAGACAAGACCGACTAACGGCAAGCCATTTCGGTATGGTTAGTACCTAGTTCATATTTTTCTCATGATATGAATGATTCTTTATGTTCAACTTCATGTGGTTTATTTCTAATTGCAGATTTGCAAACGCAAAGATAAAATTCCCTACCATAACCATGTTACACCAGAGTAAAACTTTACATACATTCAGTCTGAGAATACATTCAGTTTTGATTTGGTAAATATACAGAAAGATAGAGAAGGAAAATATTAGAAAAATTGAAAATTCTACAAATGGTTACTCGGCGCCTGACGGATTTGGAAATTCATGGCATACGACACGTTGTGAGTCTCGGCACCTGACAGATTTGGAAACTCCTGGCATACGACGCGTTGTTAGTCTCGGCGCCTGACGGATTTGGAAACTCCTGGCATACAACGCGTTGTTAGTTTCGGCGCCTGACAGATTTGGAAACTCCTGGCATACAACGCGTTGTTAGTTTCGGCGCCTGACAGATTTGGAAACTCCTGGCATACGACGCACTGTTAGTCTCGGCGCCTGACGGATTTGGCAACTCTTGGCATACGACGCACTGTTAGTCTCGGCACCTGACAGATTTGGAAAGTCCTGGCATACGATGCGTTGTTAGTCTCGGCGCCTGACGGATTTGGAAACTCCAGGCATATTACGCGCAGTTAGTCTCGGCGCCAAACAATAGAAAACAGGAAAAAATATTCATCCTTGAGGGCTTCCGTTCCGTGCGCTGCGAAAACGGTCCAAGATATCAATAAAATACGTATGAAAGAATTATTATTCCTCTTAAAGTGGCCTATCTAAATGTATGAGACTGTATATATCTATCATATCAGATTAACTAACTTGAATCGTAATATGGTAATCGAAATTAATGCAACATTATCTGGTAATGTATGGTCGTGTAGTAACGTATTCTAATTACATATTTAATTAAAATAGTGCCCTGGTAAAAACTGTCTAATCTGTCCCTATCGATCACTGACCACCTCGAGTTTCTAGGTATTTCGTTGTCTTCGAACCCTCAACTTTGGCTCTTACATTGAGTCTAAGGCTCAATGGAAGGCCAAGAAGCTGGGAATCCTCTCTATGGTATAGTGCGACGGTACTTCAAGCCGGAACAATTGCTTCATTATATAAGCACAAGTTCGTGCATGGAGTACTATTTGCATCATTGCGACGGATCGGCTAAGTGCTAGCTAGACGCGTTGGATACGATTGAGCTGTTGTTGTTGTTAAAAACACCCTAAGTATTAGTGGCGTCGGAGCAATACTTAACATGGCAAGCGAAATACCCACAATAATAACCATTCAGTAATTTAAAAAAAACTACTATGCAGTCATTTTAGGCTGATTATGATGATGCCTAAATAAAATCTTCGAGCAGAAGTGATAGGTGGTCCAACGGTAGTTTTTATTGTAATTTTAAAGATGCAAAGTAAGTACGGAACCATACACGCGCGAAGCTGACTCACGCTTTGGCCACTTATCTTTATGTATTGTTCTGGTATTGAGTTCCCGGTCTCCAAATACTTACACCCGGCAGAGCACGCGATAAAAGGATTTTTTGGTAATTTTACACCTTGTGTTTCATTTATTATTGGATTTTAGTAAGGAGCCCTAAAATTTTAATCCTAAATTAAGGTGAAAGGATTATTCAAATCGGTCCAGAAGTTACGGAGCCTATTCCCGTTAAAAAATAGTCAAACTATTCCTCTTCAGTATAGATAAACTACACATATTGCAGAATTAATTTCTAGAAATAAAGAACTCCTTTTTACCCTTTTGAAACAAATACGCGCTCCAAATTTCATAATGAGGCCAACCGTTAGAGCTCTGCATCGCGTTAAGATGAGTCAAGACAAAGATTCTTATAGTAAAGAAAATTATGGGAAAGCCGTCGTGACGCGGTGACGCCTGCCGGGATGTGAGTGCGCTCTGCACAGCCTCGCGAGTCGACACGACACTAACCGAGCCGGCGTCGCGACAGCTACACGCTGTTGTCATTATGTTTAGTTATTTATGTTATCTTATGATATAAAATGAGTAAAATAAAATACCATTAGCATTAATAATGTTATGTTTATTAAATGCTTCTGATAACTCACCTTTTGTCTTGTCGTAGTCTTTTTGCGAGTTCTTCCAGAGAGAACTGGGATCCTAGAATTTGCTATTCATTTTCAAAATAAAATATGATTTCTTTTCTTCATAAAGTGCCCTACTTATTATGAATTTCCATTGACATATACCATCAAGTACTAAACACAAATATAATATATAGAGGGACATCAAACAAAACACATAAGTAGCCACTCCTTTCCTTTTTTTATTTTTATTATTTAATAAATATAGTCGAGACAATTTTATACTAACATTTGTTGATTGACAAAGATCGAGAATTTGTCGTATACACCCTACGAGCAGGCATTCCGGTCGCAACACAACACAACTGTGTCGCGTAATGATGACAAGAGGTCTCATGAAATGATGATGATAAAACAATTTTCTGCAAACAGTTTACTTAGTGCGCCTGATGGAAAAGTCGACGAACCGATGCTCACGTCAGTGCCAAACTGCCACTCTGTTCGCCGTGTGTGACAGTTTACCGATGAATACTTTTCCATCAGGCGTAATGACTGCAAAGCCAGACACAATCATAGTGTCAAACAAAGAAAATCAAACATAAGCTTACAAATGTTCAATATAAAATATTTAATCTTCATCAAATTGAACGCTGTGAAACACGGATCGCACTCGCGCTCATGCTCGTATTAAAAAGAATAATGTTATGATACAAACCTACGTGATGCTGTGTGTTTGCTGTTAAAACGAGACGAGACGAGACGAGACGAGACGAGACGAGACGAGACGAGACGAGACGAGACGAGACGAGACGAGACGAGACGAGACGAGACGAGACGAGACGAGACGAGACGAGACGAGACGAGACGAGACGAGACGAGACGAGACGAGACGAGACGAGACGAGACGAGACGAGACGAGACGAGACGAGACGAGACGAGACGAGACGAGACGAGACGAGACGAGACGAGACGAGACGAGACGAGACGACCACGCCCACGCCACGGTTAGGTTAGGTTAGGTTAGGTTTTTTTTTTTTTTTTTTTTTTTTTTTTTTTTTTTTTTTTTTTTTTTTTTTTTTTGCCGTCCTCCTCCACCTATTTTATCCCTGACGATATCAGGGGCCTTATTTATAGATATGTTTATTTCCTTCTATTTTCTTATGAGTAGTCCTATTCCGCACACTAAATTAAAGTTTAGTATTTTTATCTCATGTTTTTTATATCTGGATTTCTTTGCCTCTATTTTTATTCTTCTTTTATGGTACCTTTATTCTTATATAGCTAATTGAGACATATATTGCAATATGTCTGTCAGCTAAATTATTTATCTTTATTTCTTTTATTTACTTTTGTTATTATTTTGCAGCAATATTCTAAAAATAGTTTTCTTTTACTTTCTTCTAGCATTATTTCACTTATACTTTCCTTCGTTATCTTTACATCTATTCTTTGTTCAATTTCAAAGCGTTCGAGACCGTATACTGGGCACTCTATAATTATGTGACAGACAGTTTCTTCACTTTGCGGGTCACATATGCATGACGGGTCATCTTTACATTTAAATCTGTATAGATATGCAGCAAGTCCGCCGTGACCCGTCATGAGCTGTGTCAGGGTTCCTGTCGGTGACACTTTTTGAACTAATTTGTACGCAGCGAGCACATTTGGCAGGAACATTTTTGTTGTGTCTGATGTCTTTTCAGATCTGTATCTCTTGTCCCATTCACTGAGCGTGTCCAAACGGATTTGACGCTTAGCAAATGAGACTGGACACAGATCATAACTAGGCTTAGTCTTTAATTTCAAGGCCGCGTCCTTTGCTAATACATCCGCTCTTTCATTCCCCTCCAGACCGGCATGCGCTTTTATCCAAAATAGCTTGACTTGTTTATTTTGGTTCTTACATTCAGCAAGATTTTTACGTATGCCGGTCACGAGGGGATTGAATGAGCGGTTATTGACGACTGCTTCCAGTGACGATCTTGAGTCACTATATACCCCGAAGCTGTCTTCGCTAGTCCTCAGGATTTCCCCTGTTGCCCGGTGGATCGCCAGAAGTTCGGCCTGAAAGACGGTACAGTGGGACGACAGCTTCAATTTGATGTTTTTAGTCTCGGCGGAGCCTTTCCATATGGATATAGCTGCTCCGACTCTATCATCAATTTTGCTGCCGTCTGTAAACAAGCGCACCGTCTGGTCCTGGTTACTGTTTACGCTGCTCTCGTCTTCCAGGCAACGGAACTCCAGGCTAGCATGACATGCAGGGTGGGGACTATCTATAAATGCGGTCTTTTGCTCTATTTCCCTATCTCGTAGCGCAGGCAGGGATACTCCCCTTCTCGCCTCGTATAAGGCGGCTGCCTCCTGCACACGGAGATCGAGGGGAAGTAGCCCCGCCAGCGCCAGTGCTGAGTTCAGGGAAACCGTGCGATAGGCTTTGCACAATTTTTGTGCAAAACCTCTTTGGACCGCATTTAACTGGTGTTGAATCCCAATTTTCCTCGCCGCGGGAGCCCACACACCGGCAGCGTAGCACACTACGGGTTCCACGACTGCCGCGTATATGCACCGAACCACTTCGGGGTGAAGACCCCAGCTAACCCTGGCGGCTCTGGATAGTTGTTTGTATATATTTATAGCCTTGCGGCATACGTAGCTCGCGTGGGCATTAAACGTCAGTTTATCATCTATCCAGAGCCCCAGGATCTTCATCTCTCGCAACATCGGAATGTCCACACCTCCCATCTTCAGGAGTGGGGTATCGTACCTAAGCTTCTTTGTCAGCAACATCGCATTGGTTTTATGAGGCGCAAATTTTAACTTGTTCCGTATACCCCACTCCCGAACATGGGTAAGGGCATCGTTTGCCTGACGTTGCACATCAATGGCAGAGTCCCCATCGAAGACTAATACCACGTCATCGGCAAATGCTTGGCAATAGTCACCTCTAGAGCGGAGGCTTTGCAACAGAGGATCGAGGAGGAGATTCCACAGAATCGGTCCTCCTATCGATCCCTGTACGCAGCCTTTTGAGGTTGCTTTTGTGACTTCTTCCCCTGCATACCGGACTTTAACTGCACGATCTTCCAGATAACTGTCAAGTATCTTTCTGACATTTAAGGGACATCTCTCCTCGGCTAATCTCACCCTTATTGCGGGCCACCATGCACTGTCAAAGGCTCCCTCTATGTCTAGGGATATCAGTGCGATTAGTTTCTTGTCTTTTAGTTTGCTACGTATGTGATTCACCATGACATAGAGGGAGTCCTCTGTGCTCCTCTGGGGCATAAATCCATATTGGTGAGGGCTTAACCGAGGTACGATGTGCCACTTTAATCGTGTCACGACCAATTTTTCCAGTATCTTTCCCATCACTGTGTAACTGGCCAGAAATGGCTTACAGTTATTAAATCATTAATATTATCTGGAACTAGAAATAATAGATATAAACCTCCTTTCGCGCGAGGGCAAACTCATTTGAAGTTTCATACTTTATTCTGGGGAATTAAAAAGAAATTAAAAAATATTTGAATTTGGGAAAAAAGGGATTGTCATTCGAATATCGGGGATTGACGTTTTGGGGATTGAAAAGAAAAGGTGAAAAAATTAGAAAAATATATGTGAATAACTTTATCTTTCCTTTTAGCGGAAATATAAGTGAGCCGGAACAGTGAGGAAGTATAATACCGAAGAGCGACGGATCCAGGAACCTTATTCCGAGATTTTGGGCGTAATTCATCAGGTCAGAGATTCCACTAAGTCTGGGTGAGATATCTTACTTATAATTCTCTGGAGAGAAGGGAGGTAAGAGATTAATTTACTAGACGCCGAAATAAGAATGTAAAACTTGAGATCAAATAATATTAAATATACACCAGATTGATTTGTGCAAGCCTTTTACTTTACTTTTACGGAGCTATAATCATTGTATCGATTAGCGGAATTATATTTTACAACAAGAAAACTGTTTCTTTTAAAAGGAAGAACTAAACTTGAAAAGACAATAAATCTTATTGATAATGCTATTATGTCTACTATTTCATGAGATTATTTAAACCAACCTTATAGCGACCAAGCTACTCAAAAGTATAGTCATACTTTATTCTTGGACATAAACATGTCTACTGCTTTACTTTCCTGAGATATAAAAGAACCATTATATGCAAGATTATGCACTTAAATATTGTGTCAAGTTATTTTAATGAGACAAAGTATAATGTTGATTTATTTCAATTAATGACTCTAATCTGAGTATAAGTAAGAGAGCGAGACTTCTCTATTATATATATTCTACCCCCAAGGGAGAATATATAATCACGTTCGACTTCCATATTCTACCTCCCAAGGAGAATATTTCATCTTCGTATTCTGCCGACCCAGGAGAATATTTCATTTATATGTTCTGCCGACCCAGGAGAATATTTCATCTACGTATTCTGCCGACCCAGGAGAATATTTCATTTATATGTTCTGCCGACCCAGGAGAATATATCAATCTCATTTATCATCTCTCCTTCCTTCTTTGAACATACTGAGATTAGAGCATCGTGTTTAATTGGGTTAGGATTAGTCTAGGGCCGATAGTTTCAGACAGACTAGTTTAAAGTTTCAAGTAATAGGATAGATTCGTTATAGTACTTAGAAAATTAGGATAGTTAGGATAGGGAAACCAGGAATCGGCGGGGGACCTTTAGGTCTCGAACATAAGAGTCCTTTAGGATCCAAAGGTAAACTGTGGCGAAGGATGCAGTGTTTGGTATAATTTAAGGGCTAAAATCCTTGCCACTACTTGGATTATATCAAATAAAAGAAAGAGAATTGAAAGAAAGTATCGGTTTGTAAGCAGGTGATTGATCTAGTAGGTAAAGGACTATACTATAGGAAACTGAACAAACTGACAGA
The DNA here is from genome assembly GCA_035578125.1 of Mellilla xanthometata. NCBI lineage: Eukaryota > Metazoa > Arthropoda > Insecta > Lepidoptera > Geometridae > Mellilla > Mellilla xanthometata. The sequence goes on along the minus strand of JAPUBQ010000051.1, from coordinate 11,720 downwards.
ATATAGGATGTCCTCTTGTCCCTTTGCTTAGATTAATTAATATTAACCAACGAGTTAATTTGCTTAGGGCGAGTGTATGGAGGAGTATTAGGCTTAAAACTAAATTTGTATATGAGGTGGAATAACAGACTTGAATCTTTAAGTTGGTATACAAGGTGCTTGCCAGATTTATAATATTAGACAATTTGTATTGTAAGATGATCTGTCGTTTCGATGACTCGACTTGATTGATGATGGCATAAAAGTGCGTAATTAAGCCCTCCAACAAAGAAGGTCAAGCAAATAGTGCTTGACGGGGAAATAACCACCCTGGATGACTTTCACGGAACGGGAGCGTGCGTGGGGCTCCGTTCTTCCCGATTATCAATAAGAATATTGATGGTCAGGAATCAAGCACTATGAAACCTAGTATTTGTTAAATAGGGTTTAACCTTCCTTTGATTTATTTAGCAAGAAGATGTTTCACATGTCCTGCGAGCTGCTTCGGTTGTTCAGTGTTACTTTATCATCATTATGTTATTTATGAATGTGTTGTAATGAATTCAGTAAATAAATGTAAATAGTTAATTTTCAAGTTTGTTTTTATGTCACTAATCTCCCTTTTAGGATTTTCCTATGTTAGGCTACTTAGTTCTGTTGTTCTCATGCTAGATCAGTTTAGAGTCTGTATTTTCTAGAACCTTTAAAGAGCTTGAGTTCTACATACATGACGAGGCCCTATCTTCTGCTAGACGTTACACTGCCATAACTATATTTCCTATATTAATAGATTTATTCCTATAACTGGATAAATAGACGTTAGTTCTAGGAAATGCATTTAATGTATTAGAAAAGAGCTTAGGCAGCCCTGGCGAGGTACATAATTTGGTGCCGTGACTAATTTTGAACTTAATGTTCTGTAAAATGCTAGAGAAATCTAGCATAATTTGTTGCCGTGGAAAAGGAGAGGTCTAGTTAATACAAATATGTAAATTCGGGAAAGTAAAGTAATAGGTTAAAAGTGTTAATTTATTTATTTATTTATTTTTTAGTTCTAGAAATACTCTTTTGGTAGGCATTACACCTTTTAAAATTTGAGCCTTTTGTTTAATAATTACTTAACATGCAGTTATAAAAAATAAAACACATTTTCGTTTTAATTAGTATTATTATGTTTATAAAAATAGGTTTACTGAAATTATTTTGTAAGTCCAATACTGAGTTGTAGTTTTATGCTTGTTTACAGAAGTGAAGAGGTATTAATTCGCTTAAGGAAATGGGACGAACAAAACGTAAAAAGACTGAATCAAGCAAAGTTACACCTGATGACGGAGTGGAAGATACAATAGACGATCAAGAAAACGTAACCGGAAATTCTAGCCAAACTGAAATTAGTGAACCTAGAATTCAACAAAAGACAATTAATCTAGCACAGAGAAATGAAAGGAAGAGGAAATTTACTACTGGATATCTCATGCTTAGGAGGAATATAGGATCACTTGAGTTCAAAATAAATAAATTGACTGAAGAGTTGCAAAAAACAAAGGAATCCGGAAAAGATTTGTGCAGTAGAAAATCAATTGAAGAAGAGCCTAATATAAGGGAACATTCTGATTTTTCTTTGAGAAATCAAACAGATCACAATAGTAAACAAGTTGTATACAATTTTAAAAATATTAACCTTGAAAAACCAAAATTTGGAGATAAAAAAGAGATACAGGCATTTACATTTTTGGAAGATTTGGAATCATATTTAAAAAAGACAGCAAATGACGGAAATGAAATAGATATTATCCTTGAATGCCTAGTGGGTGACGCAAGAGATTGGTCTCGAATTTATAAAGATAGATGGAAAAGTCTAGAAGATTTTAAGCTTGACTTTTTAGCCACCTTTTGGGGAGAAAAAGAACAGAATGAATTAAGAAGAGTCATAGTAAGCGGAACTTGGGATAGAAATCAAAGCTCTTCCATGCTGACCCACTTTTTGCGTTTATCTAGCAAAGCAAAAATGTTAACTTACCAATTACCGGAAAAGCAATTAGTAGTAGATATTATGCGTCACTTTCCAAAGAATATTCAACAAATTTGGATCACAGCAAAAATTGAGTCAATCATAGAAACAGCAGAATTTTTAAGAAACATGGATGATATTAATCGTCAGAATTTTTACCCATTTTCTAAAGCTAAGCCCAACAACGAACAGCAAGAAAACAAGAGAAAAGAATACCAAAGAGGATATATCAATTGGAAACGTCCGAATGGAGTAGGAGGAACAGAAGACTCTCAAAATAGAGTTAATAATATAGATATAGAACCTTTAAATGCAGGAACTCTGGAAAATAATACTACGGTAAACTAGCAGGGGTTGAATGTAGTGTTTCCGAGTCAATCCCGATTGCAGGAAACATAGTTAAAATAATGTTTAAACAAGGTTGGAAACCAGGTCAAGGTTTAGGTAAAAACGGTAAGGGTATTAAAATACCTTTAACTGCATCAGGATTTTCAAAATCCAGTGAGGAAGGAATTGGCTTTACAACAAATGGAAATAAAGCACCAAACATATTGTTCAACATCATAGATGTGTTAAAACTGAAATCTGAAGAAGAACACAAAATACAACAAAGCTCTGGAGTTTTCACAGTCTTCGAAGAACAAGAAGAAGAAGAAGTAAATCTTAAAAGCTGTAAATCTGAAGTTATACTTTTACTTTATGACTTTTATGTAACTGCGTTAGTAGACACCGGAAGTGCTATCACTTGTATTTCATTAGATTTTTGGAATGATATTAAACAAAAAACTACAAAAACAATACCATTGATGCCTACTAAACCAATAAAAGTAAAAACTGCTTTAGGACATAAAAGCGAAGAAGCTAGAAAAGCGGTTTTACTACCTATTATATTTGGATCGAAGCGGATCGATACTACCTTTATAATAGTACCTAAACTTGTAAGTTCAATGATTTTAGGGTATGATTGGTTGGTAAACCATGTAAAAACTATTGAATTTGGAAAACAAAAAAGAGGATTAGTATTAAGTGTAGGAGAGAAAACGGAATTTATACGTTTTCATGATAATGAGGAGAATGAAGTTATGCAATTTTCTATTTTGAGTGAAGACTTAAACGAGAAAATAGAGAAAATCATACCTGGATTGAATAAAATAGAGTGTAAAGAAGCTAATCAAAAGTTACGTTTATTAATAGAAAAATATGGTAAACTGTTTTCTTCAGAATTAGGGAAAGCAAATTGTTATAAACACGTGATAAAAATGCAACCTCATACACCAGTGGTTAAGAAAACATATCCTATACCATACGCGTATAGAGAAAAGATGGGAGAAAAATTATTGGAAATGGAAGAGCAAGGCATCATAAGTAGAACTTCAACCCCTTATTGTAGCCCTTTAACATTCACGTTGAAAAGAGATGGGACAATTCGAGTGCTATTAGATGCAAGAGAAATAAACAAATACATGTTAGCGGAAACGGAGAAGCCCCCTTTACAATTGGATGTGATGAACGCATTTCATGGAGCAAACTTTATTTCTGTATTAGACCTGAATAATGCTTATTTCCAAATACCAATTTCAGAAAATAGTAAGCAATTCACCGGATTTACTTATAATGGAAAGTCATACGTTTATAATGTCCTTCCTCAAGGTCTGAAAACTTCAGTAGGCAGTTTCAGTAGGGCAATGGATGTAATATTAGGTCATGAAGTGAGAGACTATTGCGTTAATTATCTTGACGATTTAGCAATAATAACTTCAGGAAACTTTGAGCAACATATCGAACATTTGGAAGTTATAATGGGAAAACTATGTGGAGCAGGACTCACATGCAATTTAAAAAAATGCGACTTTTTTTGTAAAAAAGTAAAAATGTTGGGCTATATCATAACAACAGAAGGTCTAGAAACAGACCCAGATAAAGTAAAAGCTATACAAGAATTTCCAGCACCTAAGAAATTGAAGCATTTGAGAGCTTTTCTTGGATTATGTAATTTTTATAGGAAATTTATTCCAGATTATAGCAAACACATTTTGCCTTTATGCGATTTGTTAAAGAAAGATACGAATTGGTATTGGGAATCAAAACATCAACAAGCCTTTGAGAAAATTAAATCTTTATTTATAGAGACGATCCTCTTGCATCACCCAGATTTTAACAAACCATATTATTTGCAAACTGATAGTTCAGGCATTGGTATGGCAGGAGTTTTATATCAATTACATAATGAAAATGAAATGAAAATAATTGGGTTTCATAGTAAAGTATTGAAAGGGTCACAACTAAACTGGACTGTCACGGAACAGGAATTTTTCGCTATCATTAGTTGTTTAGGAAAGTTTGAGACTTATTTAAGGGGATCTAAAGTATTTATCAAGACCGATCATAAAGCTTTAACCTTTGTGAATACCTGGAAATTGTATAATGCGAGGGTAACTAGGTGGATAAATTATTTGCAAAATTTTCAATACGAAGTAATTCACATCAAAGGTATAGATAACATTGTACCTGATATACTTTCCAGATATCCTCCAAGAAGCGAGTTATTGCAGGAAGACAAATTTGATGGCCCAGAAATTCTTTATATGGATGTAAAAGAAAATTCTATATTGAAAAAGGAATTAAGTCAAATTAAAAAAAACCAACAAGAAGATAAAGAATCACAAGAAATTATGCGTAAAATAAAAAGATTGGAACAAACAGAGAATGGTACTAATATTGAAGAAACAAAGTATTTTATGGAGAATGAACTATTATACTACAAACCTAAAGTAGGAATGGAATCTGTTTTATTTCTGCCGGACAAAATAAGAGAAAAATTAATCATTCAAGTACATCATGAAATGGGGCATCAAGGAGCCTATAAGGTCATTAAGTATATTAAAGATAGATTCTTTTGGAAAGGACTGAATAACCAAGTGAAGCAAATAGTAAAGAAATGTCATGATTGTCAAATTACCAAAAGTGAGAATGTCAAATACGTTGGAGCTAGTAGATCAATTATTTCCAAAAATATTGGAGATTTAATCATGGTGGATTTATATGGACCGCTCCCGACAGGTCAATTTGGAATGAATTATATTTTTGTAATTCAAGATTCTTTTAGTAAATTTGTAAAGTTCTATGATCTTAGAAAAGCAACAGCTTCTTCAGTAACTGGAAAAATGAAACGATTCTTTGAAATAATAAAACCACAATCTGTTATGTCGGATAATGGGTCTCAATTCTCTAGTAAATTATGGAAACAATTTATGAATAGTGAAGGTGTTAAAGTTATTTACACCACAGTGAGAAACCCGCGTCCAAATTCTACAGAAAGAGTCAATAAAGAATTAGGAAGATTATTCCGAACATATTGCAGACAAAGTCATAAGAGTTGGGTAAGTATTTTACCTAAATTAGAAGAATTATACAACAACACTTATCATGAAAGTACCAAATATACTCCGTGTGAAATCATGTATGGAAAAGCAACAACACTTTCGTTTGATAAAGATATCCAAATCAAAGAGAAAAAGTTAGATATTCAGTTAATTAGAAGATCAGCGTTTAAGAACCTACAAGAAGCGGGAGCTACTCGAAGAGAAAAGTTTAACAAAAGATATCGAATAATAGATTTTCAAATAGGAGATCTAGTTAAAATCAGAAAATTAAACAGATCGGATGCTTCGCAAAATTTGACAAAAAAATTTGCTCCCTTGTACGAAGGTCCTTACATTATCGTAGAAAGTCCTTACAAAAATGTATACATATTACAAGATACAAAGACTAACGAAATAAGAGGAAAATTTAATACGATTCATTTAAGTAGGTATTATAAATAATAATTTAATTTATAACCAGGAATTTTGAGTTATTGGTATATTTTTATTGATATTTTAACTGTATTTATGGTATTGTAACAGTCTGACATTGTAATTGGGATTGACTCAAAGAATATTCAAACTCGGTTATTTAGAAGTCGTAGTATTATTGTTGCTATTGGATTTAAGAGACTTTCTTTAAAGTAAATTTTGTCATTCACTTTTAAACCTTTAATGTCTGTTGGACTGAGAAGTAAAGACTTATGTTTATTTGGTAATTCGTAAAGAAAAGGTTTTTGTTTTAAAATAATAATTTAATTTTTAATTTTTCAATATTTTCTTTTTTTTGCTTGTTTGATTAAAATAAACTTCTTAATAATTTGCTACTTAGTTTTAATGAGATTTGATTCTCCACTCTCTTGTATTATTCAAATGTGATAGAACTTCATGTGTGATATTAAATAAACTCGGCCCTTTCAAAATAAATAGACGCAGGACCAAGAAAATTACCTTGTTAGGATGGCTAAGAATTAAAGTTGATATTTAATTTTAATAAAAATCTATAATAAAATATTTAACTAATAAATAATACTAATATAGCAAAGATTGGGGTCGCGATTAGTATATTATTGGTTATAATGTTATCAGTACCATATTTCAAATTTCAGGGGCTCTTTTTCTTTGTTTTTGGGTTATCAAAATTTCGATTTCGAGGCAATTTACGTTTTATTCAAACGGCCGTTAATGTAATAATTAATTCTCAATAAATAAGTAGGGTTTTGAGGATGTAAGGAAAATAAACTACTCAGCGTGTTATTATTTGAAGCAAGAGCAAAATTTTTAATTTTTATAGTTTGCACATACATATAATAAATTTCATCAATTTTACTAACGTAAGATTTATTGTCTTTCAATTTCGTTCGCCTAAAGAAAGTTTGTGAAGCAAATTAACCACAAATTTTGATTTTGATACCAATTCATTTAATAGTCATTATTTAACGAGCATTTTGCGTAAAATAAATCTCACATTTAGAACACCATGCGTAATTTAGTTTTTTTTTTATTCAACGTAAATTAAAATGATTATTTTAAATACGATTCGATTAATAAAAGCTTGGGTATTATGTGTCAGTTATAATTGCTGTATTTAGTGCGTAATATGTATATTAAGAATGTTGCGGTTAAGCGTAGATTAAAGGATTGTGTTCTGTTTCATAATTTGAGATGTTAATTTCTATAACTATTTACTTTTGAATTCAAATATCTTTAATTTTCACAGATAAAACAAGTTATAATTTTGAAATTCTCCGTATTTATATAGGAAGTAATGTGTATTTAGTAAATACACAAATATTATGGAGGGGTATATTTAAAAAAAAATATTTTATTCTATAATTTTATTATCTTAAACTCTGTTTACTATTAATATTTCGAATGTGATGTGATGTAGTTTCTTTTCTTCGACAATAAAATATTTTTGAAGGTATTATTTTTGCTTTGGGTAAAGGTGTGGTAAGGTTTTGCTATTAATGGTACTTATCTATTGGTAACGTCATCAAGGTATAAGGCATCTTCTTCTTGGTAATTTGTTCGGTTTGGTAACTGTGTACTTGTAGTGTCATAAAGGGGGTAACCGCCTCGAAAGTTCTCCTATCAATAGTGAATTTGCTGATTTGTGGAATAAGCGTGAAAGCCCGTATTTGTCTGCGCTAGTTGAGGGACTGAAAGTGCAAGGCTGTATGATAGTTTTGTAAATAAATAGTTAGATATTAAGTTCAAGCATGAAGGGTTTCGTAATTTAGCAGATTTTCTGGTAGGGGAACGGTCTCTCATTTTCGAATTTTGGCATTTTACATACTCTACAATAAAAAGCTTCAGTGTTGGAGAATTTGGTGCTAGGTTTCGATTGAGTCATCGATATTTGTCGATTGCATTGAAGCTTTACACTATACAGGAGCCGAGAGGCAAGGACTAAGCACACGTCACATGCTCCGAATCGTAAATTGTTGTCTTATATGAATTAAGTCTAGAGTGGAGATGTTTATTCTACATTTGTTATTAAGGTTTTGTCTGCCGTTTTAAGGTTTCTATTTTTGGGTTAAGCGGGTATCAGGTGTATCGTCCAAACCAAGGTTTGGTAGCGGTCTGCTTGATATTTGTCATTAGGACTGAGTGGCCTCACAACCCACTTCGTTTCAATCAAAAGTATTGCCGTGGCTTGGGAAACTCTATTAACCAATTAGTATTTAATGTCTGATGCTTGACACTGGTCCATATGATAACATTTGCTATTTGGTTAAATCCATACAACTTTTACATTTGAATGTAGAAATTCTAACATGGGAGACTAAAGAGGATTTGGAAATTAGGACTTTTGTTCCATTTAATAATTTATGGCATTATGAGGAGGTAAGGTTTGGTGGTATGGTGGTATGTTTTGGTATTTAATGGTAAACAATAAGGTATCTGTGGTATTTTGTTTTTTTTTTATTTCAGTAGTTAGATGTTTAATATATATTTTCTTTCCAGTTGATGGAAAAATCTTTTCAGTTTTCAAGAAAACTTTAAATATTTTTTCCAGGGGTCGGTATATGAGAGCTTTATTGTCCTGGGGTCGATTTATGAAAGAGTAAATTAATCCATTTTAAAGAAGTTTAATATATTAGTTTGTGCTAAAATTCTTTCAGTTTAAAGTAATGAACCTTCAGAATTTTACCAGGGGTCGGCTGTAACTGGCCAGGAATGGCTTACAGTTATCTATTCATTAATAATATCTTGGAGAAAGAAATAATAGGTATAAATCTGCTCTCGCGCGATTGTTACTGTTTTGAAATTTCATCTTTTAACTTGTGCTAAAATTCTTTCAGTCTAAAGGAATAAACCTTCAGAATTTTACCAGGGGTCGGCTGTAACTGGCCAGAAATGGCTTACAGTTATTAAATCATTAATATTATCTGGAACTAGAAATAATAGATATAAACCTCCTTTCGCGCGAGGGCAAACTCATTTGAAGTTTCATACTTTATTCTGGGGAATTAAAAAGAAATTAAAAAATATTTGAATTTGGGAAAAAAGGGATTGTCATTCGAATATCGGGGATTGACGTTTTGGGGATTGAAAAGAAAAGGTGAAAAAATTAGAAAAATATATGTGAATAACTTTATCTTTCCTTTTAGCGGAAATATAAGTGAGCCGGAACAGTGAGGAAGTATAATACCGAAGAGCGACGGATCCAGGAACCTTATTCCGAGATTTTGGGCGTAATTCATCAGGTCAGAGATTCCACTAAGTCTGGGTGAGATATCTTACTTATAATTCTCTGGAGAGAAGGGAGGTAAGAGATTAATTTACTAGACGCCGAAATAAGAATGTAAAACTTGAGATCAAATAATATTAAATATACACCAGATTGATTTGTGCAAGCCTTTTACTTTACTTTTACGGAGCTATAATCATTGTATCGATTAGCGGAATTATATTTTACAACAAGAAAACTGTTTCTTTTAAAAGGAAGAACTAAACTTGAAAAGACAATAAATCTTATTGATAATGCTATTATGTCTACTATTTCATGAGATTATTTAAACCAACCTTATAGCGACCAAGCTACTCAAAAGTATAGTCATACTTTATTCTTGGACATAAACATGTCTACTGCTTTACTTTCCTGAGATATAAAAGAACCATTATATGCAAGATTATGCACTTAAATATTGTGTCAAGTTATTTTAATGAGACAAAGTATAATGTTGATTTATTTCAATTAATGACTCTAATCTGAGTATAAGTAAGAGAGCGAGACTTCTCTATTATATATATTCTACCCCCAAGGGAGAATATATAATCACGTTCGACTTCCATATTCTACCTCCCAAGGAGAATATTTCATCTTCGTATTCTGCCGACCCAGGAGAATATTTCATTTATATGTTCTGCCGACCCAGGAGAATATTTCATCTACGTATTCTGCCGACCCAGGAGAATATTTCATTTATATGTTCTGCCGACCCAGGAGAATATATCAATCTCATTTATCATCTCTCCTTCCTTCTTTGAACATACTGAGATTAGAGCATCGTGTTTAATTGGGTTAGGATTAGTCTAGGGCCGATAGTTTCAGACAGACTAGTTTAAAGTTTCAAGTAATAGGATAGATTCGTTATAGTACTTAGAAAATTAGGATAGTTAGGATAGGGAAACCAGGAATCGGCGGGGGACCTTTAGGTCTCGAACATAAGAGTCCTTTAGGATCCAAAGGTAAACTGTGGCGAAGGATGCAGTGTTTGGTATAATTTAAGGGCTAAAATCCTTGCCACTACTTGGATTATATCAAATAAAAGAAAGAGAATTGAAAGAAAGTATCGGTTTGTAAGCAGGTGATTGATCTAGTAGGTAAAGGACTATACTATAGGAAACTGAACAAACTGACAGAATATAGGATGTCCTCTTGTCCCTTTGCTTAGATTAATTAATATTAACCAACGAGTTAATTTGCTTAGGGCGAGTGTATGGAGGAGTATTAGGCTTAAAACTAAATTTGTATATGAGGTGGAATAACAGACTTGAATCTTTAAGTTGGTATACAAGGTGCTTGCCAGATTTATAATATTAGACAATTTGTATTGTAAGATGATCTGTCGTTTCGATGACTCGACTTGATTGATGATGGCATAAAAGTGCGTAATTAAGCCCTCCAACAAAGAAGGTCAAGCAAATAGTGCTTGACGGGGAAATAACCACCCTGGATGACTTTCACGGAACGGGAGCGTGCGTGGGGCTCCGTTCTTCCCGATTATCAATAAGAATATTGATGGTCAGGAATCAAGCACTATGAAACCTAGTATTTGTTAAATAGGGTTTAACCTTCCTTTGATTTATTTAGCAAGAAGATGTTTCACATGTCCTGCGAGCTGCTTCGGTTGTTCAGTGTTACTTTATCATCATTATGTTATTTATGAATGTGTTGTAATGAATTCAGTAAATAAATGTAAATAGTTAATTTTCAAGTTTGTTTTTATGTCACTAATCTCCCTTTTAGGATTTTCCTATGTTAGGCTACTTAGTTCTGTTGTTCTCATGCTAGATCAGTTTAGAGTCTGTATTTTCTAGAACCTTTAAAGAGCTTGAGTTCTACATACATGACGAGGCCCTATCTTCTGCTAGACGTTACACTGCCATAACTATATTTCCTATATTAATAGATTTATTCCTATAACTGGATAAATAGACGTTAGTTCTAGGAAATGCATTTAATGTATTAGAAAAGAGCTTAGGCAGCCCTGGCGAGGTACAACTGGCAGCAGACCGATTGGTCTGTACGATTTGGGTTCTGAGTAACTTTCCTTCCCTGGCTTACGGAGGATAACTACTGTTGCCTCCTTCCAGAGTTTAGGAAAGTGACCCAGTTCCAGACATTTGTTTGCCAGTGATAGGAAAAGCTCTGGAGCCCGGTATATGGCACGCTTACAGATGTCTGCCGTTAGGCCATCGTCACCAGGTGCTTTGCGGGGGTTGAAGTCATCAATTGCCAGCTTGAGTTCTTCGTGCGTAAATGGTGGATCATCTGGCGCATGATGATCGGACACATTTATTGACTCAGCTTTAGCTCTTATGCACTCATGACTCGGATTGTCCTCATTAGTGTTATCTTCTGGATAAAACGTCTCAGCCAATAGGATAGCCGATTCCTTTGGGCTGAGAGTCTTACCATTTTTAGTAAGCAGTATATCTTCTTGCCTTTTACACGTCCTTCCTATGACCCTATAAATCCCCTCCCAAACCCCTTCTCTATCCTGCTTTTCACAAAACTCCTTCCAACTCCTAACTTGTGCCCTTTTCTGCTCACTCTCATACTCTTCTTTTGCTTTCAGGTACTCATCAACAACTTTCTTCTTCCGGACCGGCGCTGCACACCAGATCCTGCGTTT